>OZ007586.1:300043923-300509393 GCA_963931845.1 Maratus michaelseni
TCTTATTGTTTCATAATATTTTATTTAATTTCTTAAATTTATTTAAAAAAAACTAATAACTTAGTTTTTAACTGTTTAGTTTTGATCTAATGGCATGAATAATTCTTGCTAGAACTTATTTTTTCAAAACTGCTCATTGCAGATGATTCAAAAAGATTTGGCTAAGATGCTTTACACTCACGCAGGAAAAAAAAAATTAATCGGTTAAAAAAAGGAAAAAAGTCGCCAAATTTAGGGGATTTTTTTCCTTTAATGGCAACCTAGCCATTGTATTAAGTTATTCGTTTGTTGCGGTCTTGAAAATCGCGCCAACCAAAAAGTCGCCAAACTTATGTTTACATGTTAGCGTGAGTGTAAAGCATGAGTTCCAAAGATTTTGCTTAAATGTATAAGACAAAACTTTATCATTTATTTCATTAATGTATGAGGAATGATTTATTTATTTTTTTTTTATTAAAAAAAAAACATGTCAGTGACCATCCTCTTATTCAAAGTGAAAATATTTATAATTATTCACACTTCACTAATTATTCACTAGCTTTCCAAATATTCTATGTATTTTTAAGTGTGAATTTTCTATTTTATTGAATAATTTCATGAACATAGCTAATAACTATAAGTAGTTATTTTGAATGTTTCTGTATCAGATTGTGGATATTTATTGTATCTTATTTCTATCTCAGAGATGTATTAAATTTCTCTATAAATTAGTTATAAAAAATTTCTGCAATTATTGAATTCCACCACTTAATTTTTTTAAGTTCATTTAAAAATTTGGAAAAATGTGAAATGCAGTGAAAGAAACCTGCAGAAATTTGTCTTAAATCTCATTTTTTCTTAAATGTTTACTACAATAAATAGATCCATGCTGTTGTATGAAATTTTTTATCTCTTCACAAAAATCTACTTTATTAAAAAATGTGTTTCTGAGGTTAATATGAAAGGAAAAGAAAACAAATAACGAAGACTAGAATTAATTGTGTATGTTGTTAAGTTTCCAATATAATGTATGTTTAATGTACAAAATTAGCTTTATAATATGCTTCTGTTCTGAAAAAATAGCAAAATGAATTATATCCCTCCCTTTCTACTGTTCCTTGTACAAGTAGAAAAAATAATGTGATAGTCATCTGGTAAAATTTCTAGTTGCTGGTGAAATACATTTGTGCCACCCCCTTTCCCTACACATACAAAATATTTAATCATACATAAAAAATAAATAAAAACATTGATTAAGGAAGAATAATTACTATTATAGTAATGATATATCATTAATTGCTTTAACACTTCCACTAGGTAAGTGAATTAATTAAAAAAAGTAATATAAACACATTTCGCCAGTTGATATATTTTAGCCAAGTGATTGCATTTGTCGAATTCTTGTTCTACAAAAATATCCTACGTGTTTCGGTTCTGATGTTTCCTATGATGTGCATGTGTTAAAATGCTAATTGGTTGCCTAATTTTGACTAAAAATAATGTGATCAGAATCTTGATAATTATTTAAATTCATTTTGTGCAAAAAAAAAAAAAAAAAAAAAAAAAAAAAAGACGGGAATACAAGTAAAAAGTAAATTATTATTTTAGATTATTTTACATATTGAATATGAATATTATTGATTTTGGCTGGTATGCACAACATAAAATATTAATAATTTAAACTATTGCCAAAATTGAAAGAAGCATTTTAAAATATTGATATTTTATGTTGTGCATGCATGCTGAATTCAACCTTTTTATCCAACTTACATTATTCTGCTAATACTATGCAAAATCATTTGTGCATATTTTTCTTGATTGTATCCATTTTTTGTGTATAGGAGAACATAAAAAAAGCTGTTTAATGAAATGGTACTTTTCGATTAGCCAAGCGCCAGTGAAATATATATATATATATGTATTTTTTTTTCACTGGTGCCTGGCTAGCCGAATATATGGGAACTCAACTGAGCCACTCTTTGTAGCATTGGTGGGTTTGCGGGTATGTCGAATTTAGAAAACGCTTCTAGAATGAAATGGGGGGCAGGGGGGGGGCTGAAATGACACTGTGCTTCCCATAGCTTCAGAGGTTAATCGGGCCCTGAGCAGAAGTATTTGATGGAACATGAAATGCACGAAAATAACAGTTAAATACACAAACAGATGATCACTATAAATAACAATGGCCTTTTGCCTATCTATAAATGCCATACAAAAGAGTGCACTTATGCTTCTATTTTCTGAAACGAAATATTGCAAGATTTTAAGCCTTGACTTCCCCAATTTACCAACTGAACGCCGTCCAGATCATTCTACTAAGGTTCATGAATTCATTACAGCCCATGGACTATTGCATTTTATTGAGTTGATTTTTTTTGTTTGGACGTTGTTCTTCATTCTTACATTAACTCTGCCATCCTGGCACTCTGTCGACATCGACAGTTCTCATATTTCTCTAACAAAGAGAGTACCAAGCTTGGTAATAACATATTTTGATTATTTTTATATATGTTGTAGGGTAGAAGCCCTTTAGTCTCAGGTTCAATGAATTTTATACAACGTTCCTTAGTTCACGAGAACTAGGGGGGGGGGGGGTCTAATATTTTAACACAACTTAAATATACTAACTTAGTAACAAAATTACTGCGTTCGTCGTATCTCAGTTGTATGGCGTCTGTTCGTTGATCCGCGAGACTGGGTTCGAGACCGGGACGAGCTAAGCTTGTTTTTCTCATTTTTTGTTTTATAAATATACTTGTAATTATAATTTAATAATCTCAATTAACAATTTTACTATCGTACATTAATTATAATGTTAACATATTTAAATTTAATTTATTTGATTTTTAAGCCATTATTAAACACTTTTCATCATTTAAACAGATTTTTTAAAAAATGGATCCATTATTGACAAGTAAAAATTACAAAATCGTTACAAAATCATACCTTATTTTATTAATTATAAATTAATTCAAAGCGCAAACATACGTATTACAAATTTAAAAGTCTTTAATATGCAAAAAAATATGTTGTAATTTAATTCTTATGCTAAATTTTAATATAATTATGCTTCTTACTTTAAAAACATAGTAGTATTATCATCGCATTGGCTTCCCTTGTTAAGCCAATATACAGGGTGATTTTTTTTAAGTTGTGAAAGTAAAACACTATAACAAAAGAACCACTGATCCAAATGACCTAAAATTTTACCAGTATGCTCCCAAAGCAATGGGAATTTTTTTAGCATGGTTAAAAAAAACTTAAAATCGCACCGACAGATGACGCTGTAAGGTAGCAGAAACAAAGAATATCGTCTGTGGGAGGAAAACAATGGACGGTACTTTGAGAAACCATCTTCCGTAGACCCTCTGTCGTCATTGGACCTTTTCTTAAATTCTTAAGTATTCTAATTCTCCTAAGAGCAGTTGCTGCGCTGTCATTATTCTGATAATACAGTTTCACTAACAACGCATGGTCTGTCAATGCAGCAGTCATTGCGAGGATTTCCGTAGAATAATGAACACGAGATGCGCCTAGTTCACGTTTTTACGCCAATGAACCCGACTTTACTGCATGTACAGCGTCATCTGTCGGTGCGATTTTAAGTTTTTTTTAACAACGCCAAAAAAATATCCATTGCTTTGGGACCATACTGGTGAAATTTTAGGTCATTTGGAGTAGTGGTTCTTTTGTTATAGGGTTTTACTTTCACAACTTTAAAAAAAATCTCCCTATTTTGCGTTGTTAGTGAAACTGTATTATCAGAATAATGACAGCGCAGCAACTGCTCTTAGGAGATTTAGGACACTTAAGAATTTAAGAAAAGGTCCAATCACGACAGAGGGTCTAGGGAAGATGGTTTCTCAAAGTACCGTCCATTGTTTTCCTCCCACAGACGATATTCTTTGTTTCTGCTACCTTACAGCGCCATCTGTCGGTGCGATTTTAAGTTTTTTTTTAACCATGCTAAAAAATTCCCATTGCTTTGGGAGCATACTGGTGAAATTTTAGGTCATTTGGATCAGTGGTTCTTTTGTTATAGTGTTTTACTTTCACAACTTTAAAAAAAGCACCCTGTATAAATGATGCTTCTTTAAAATCACGAATTAACACATTTGTTCAAAATCATTGCATCGATAAAGCATATATGAAATACATTTTAAAAGTGATTAAAAAAATTAACTATTTAATGATGTTTTATACAACGATTTAGTTACAAATAAAAAATAAATAAATTAACATTATAATTAATGCACAATATTATAAATTTTAATTAGGATTATAAAATAATAATTACAAGTATATTTATAAAACAAAAAATGAGAAAAACGAACGTAGCTCGTCCCGGTCTCGAACCCGGGCGCACGAGCAGGTGCCATAGCAACTGAGCTACGACCAACGCAGCAATTTCGTTACAAAGTAAGTATTTAAGTTGTGTTAAAATATTAGACCCCCCATTTCTCGAGAACTAAGGATCGTTATATTAAAATCTGTTGAACCTGAGACTAAGGGGATTCTACTCTACAACATATATAAAAATAATCAAAATCTGTGATTACCAAGCTTGGTCCTCTCCTTGTAAGAACTTTTTTGTACTATGAGGAATCTAAAAAAATAATAAAACACACATAAAATGAAAAAGATGTTTTGTTCGTTATACAGGGTGAATCTAAACTCTTGGGCAAAACTTTAAGGGGTGATAGTACACATCAAGACAAACAATATTAAATAGGAAATTAAGGGTCCCAAACGTCTTCCGAAGAAGATAGGCGCCATTAAAGTTTAGGGTCCAAAATTTCAAATAATTATAAAAAACGGAAAAATTGGTCGATTCGTTTGCGGTTTCCGCTAAAACTATTCTTTATGTCAGTATTTTCTTAAAAATAAATTTTAAAGAAAAAGTTTTAAAAATGTCGATAGAGGACGCTTTAGACTTTGGAGTAACGAACAACTATTTTTTACCGTTATTTTTTGTATTCATTATTAAATTATTAAATTAATCATTAAATTATTTTTTGTATTTTTTACTGTATTCAGGAGTTGAAATTTGAACTCCCCCTGAACACAGTTCAGTTATTCCCGATCTTGGTGTCGTAGTCCAGGCAGAAACTACTACCCCTACACGTAAAATAAACGATAGAGGGACGACAAATTAAATAAAAAAAATATTTTAAAAATAAATTTTAAAGATAAAGTTCCGATAGAGGGCGCTTTAGACTTTCGAGTAATGAACAACTATCTATACCGTCGACTCCCACGAGGACCTGGTTGGGAAGATTGTCGTCGTAGCAGGCGATATCCCGGAGATGCCCGGGGTATTCACTAATGTTCGCAACTCCCTCCGCCGGCGGCGTGAGGCCTGCATCGTTGCTGATGGGCACTCTTTCGAGCAGTTTTTGTGATTCCTCACGAACAAAATGAGTGTACCATTTTCTACGTGTCAACCTTCATTCATATTGCGCACTACTTGAATCAAATCACTTACATCAAAGTGTTTCTTTTTATTTTGCGCGGAGAAATTGCTCATGTCTGTTATGAATAAATTTTCTATTTAATTTTGTCATTACTCTATCGTTTATTTTACGAGTAGGGGGTAGTAGTTTCTGCCTGGATTAATTTTAACACAATTATTCAAATTGTTAAAGAAATCATATGAGTTGTAATTTTCCAACTGCACGAAAAATGTACAGGCCAGGATTCGAACCTGCGATCTCTTGGCTGAAGCTGCCATGCTCTACCAACTGAGCTATCCCGGAATGAACTGGATGAAATATGCCCTCCAAATTCAACCGGGATAGCTAAGTTGGTAGAGCATGGCAGCTTCAAGAGATCCCAGGTTCGAATCCTGGCCCGGACATTTTTCGTCCAGTTGGAAAATTACAACTCGTATTGTTTCTGCCTGGTCTACGACACCAAGATCGGGAATAACTGAACTGTGTTCAGGAGTGGGGGGGGGGGAGGTGTTTCAAATTTCAACTCCTGAACGCAGTTCAGTTTGCGCTACTTAATCACTCCCAATAATTCAGATTTTGAGCTCAAAATTTAAGTTTAAGTCTAAGCTTTTGAAAGCATTTAATGAGATACAAAAATAACGGTAAAAAATAGTTTTTCGTTACTCCAAAGTCTAAAGCGCCCTTTATCGGCATTTTTTGAACTTTATCTTTAAGCTTTATTTTTAAGAAAATACTGACATAAAGAATAGTTTTAGCGAAAACCGCAAACGAATCGACCATTTTTTCCGTTTTTTATAATCATTTGAAATTTTGGACCCTAAACTTTAATGGCGCCTATCTCCTTCGGAAGACGTTTGGGACCCTTAGTTTCCTATTTAATATTGTTTGTCTTGATGTGTACTATCACCCCTTAAAATTTTGCCCAAGAGTTTAGATTCACCCTGTATAGAGTCTGAAGTTTTAGTGACACTCTTGTTGCGAGTTTGTACTCCAGGACTTTATAAACTCTGCAGAAGTTGAGATTTCATTCGGTATTTCATGATTTCCGACTTTTTCCACATCATAATGGCTGTTTGGTTTCACTTTAGTGTCGCTGTAAGGTCCATGGAATTTTTCTCTTACTTTCATTCATGTGTCATATTGAGTTCTATGGATTGCAGAAAGATCATTTACTTCATATACTTTAGGTTCTTTTCTCTTTTGTCAAATTGCTTCTGGATTTCTTCTTGTATTTTCAAGATATTTTTTTTTGCTTCCCCTCTCATTTCTTCACTTTCTTTCATCATGTAGGTCACATATTCTTTTTCTAACACTTCTTTAATCTTTAGATCATCTTTATTCTTCATCTTTGCCCCTGTCATTAATTCAAATGGAGTGTACTTTGTACTTCTCCAAACTGTACTATTAGTAATTCTTTGGACATACTTGCATCACTTTGTACGAGTACTCTGATCCTTGGATGGCTTTGTTAAAGCAGTAATTAAAATGCTATGGATTCTTTTGTATTTGTCCGTTCCGTCTGGGCATTTCTGTCGTTATTTTGATATGCTCAATTTCTTGTTTCGTGTACTATTCATCAAAATCTTTGGCTGTGAACGCAATTCCATTATCTGATATTATTCTGTTGGTATTCCCGAATATTGTTTGTTGTAATTTCAGCTTATCTTTGACTTTATGGCTTGATGTTAATTTAACTCGATAAAACCATGTGACCTTCGTAAATGCGTCACAGATTGTAAAATTATATTGATAGTTCTTATTCGTTGATGGCAGTGGTTCAATGTGATCAATATGAGAAGTATTTAGCAGTATATTTTCTTTAGGTATGGAGTTCAGAAAAACTTCAGATTTACCACGCTTCTTATTGCGTAGAATGCAAGCGATGTAAATTGCTACTACTGTTTCAATCTGTTTTGTTTAATTTGGGGATGTAGAATTCTTGTCTTACTAGTTCTTCTGTTTTGACTATGGCATAGTATCCTTTATTGTGAATTTTACGAATGATTTCTCCTTGCATTTCTTTGGATGCTACCAGTAAATCTTTTCCATTTTTAAACTTATACAATATACCGTTTTTAATAAAGTATTTATTTTCTTTTCTGTTTTCAACTAATCATTTTATTGTTTTTAAAATTTAAACTCTTTCTTGCGCAGCAGCTAGGTTGTTATTTCATTCTGAGATCGGATAATTACAAGAGTTTGTGTTTTTATTTAATACACGCACATGCTTCATTTTACTTCCTGCTCTATGTATTATTTCATAATCAAACTCTTCTATCAATAAAGTCCATCTTGAAACTTTTGGAGCCAGATCGTTTTTTCCAGTGTGTTTTGGAATGCTGAACAGTTAGGGACGATCTTAAATTTAACGCCTAACAAATAGTTTCAGAATTTAAGGCTTCAATTATTGCAAATACTTCCAATTCATAACTGCTATATTTTTCTTGCGATGCAGTTATCTTTTTGCTCATGTAATGTATGGGGTGAAATTTTTCGTCATTCGCTTTCTGTAGTAATACTGCTCCGAGTCCGAAACCATGACTAATTGCATCAATATGTAATTCTACTGTTGATCCTTGCCTAAATAAATGTAGTACTGATTTTTGTGACAATATTTCTTTTAATTTGTTCAAAGCCTCCATTTGTTTTGGACCAAAACCTAAATGTAAAACCTTTACGTAATAAATCATTTAATGGCTTGGCTAGGCGAGCATATTCTAGGATAAATTTACGGAAATTACCTATTAATCCTAAATATGATTGTACTTGTTCCACTGATTTCCGTTGTGGAAAATTTTGGACCACTAAATGTTTTCGTTTGAGTTGGTTGTACAGTTCCATTTTCAATTATATATATCCAAGAAATTCTTTTTTATTTTAAATTGGCATTGTTTGAAGTTAATTTCTAATCCATACTTTTACGCAACTCGTTCAGTACTCGTTTAATTTTTCTAATTATCTTTCTTCGTCTTGGGGTGGAATAACAAAATCATCCATATAAATTACAACTGTACCATCCCGCAATAATTGCCTGAACACAGTGTTTAAGTATGTTTGAAATTGACTACTAGACCAGTGTTACTTTTAGGTTAATTTTTTTTTAATTCCGATTGTTTGATTCCCACCACATTTTTAAAATTGTGTAATTGGCCTTATTCTCGCATTATTTAATCTGTCATTAAATAAGGCCAATTACACTATTTAAAAAAATGTGGTGGGAATCAAACAATAGGAATTTTAAAAAGTAGTAACTCATACTCTCCTTCATGCGTTACAAATGCCCTGTACTTTCTGCTTTTCTCATCAATCATTACGTGAAAGAACCCATTCTTTAGATCAAGAGTTGTAAATACCTTTGCATTTTTAATTCTATCTAAAACATATTCAATCAAAGGTGAATGAAAACGGTATTTTACTATTTTTCGATTCAGTTTGTGGTGTCTATGCACAATCTATACGAATTCTTTTTTCTTACTTAGTATCACTGATGCAGCATAATCTGAGAAACTGGGTTTTATTCTGCCAACTGAGCTACCCCGGACAAATCTGTCGGACCTAATTCACCCATATAACCTTATTAATCATAGCATCTGGTCTGATATCTGAATCAGCACAACAGAATAAATCACAGGTAATGGAACTCCAGTAAAACCTGGATACGGTGGATTACAGTAGATTAATTTTAACACAATTAATTGGTAAATAAATCATATGAGTTGTAATTCTTCCAACTGGGCGAAAAATGTCCAGGCTAGGATTCTAACCAGGGACCTCTTGGCTGAAACTGCCAATGCTCTCGGTTTTGCCCAGATGGAAAAATTACAACTTATATGATTTATTTACGAATTAGAATAATTGTGTTAAAATTAATCTAGTGTATTTACGTATCCAGCGTTTACAAGAGTTCCATTAACTGCGATTTATTCTGTTGAGCTGATTCAGATATCAGAACAGATGCTATATGATCAATGAGGTTAACTGGGTGAATCAGATCTGCCAGATTTGTCCGGGATAGCTCAGTTGGTAGAGCATTGGCAGCTTCAGCCAAGAGATTCCAGGTTCGAATCCTTGCCCGGACTTTTCTCCCAGTTGAGAAAATTACAACTCACTGTCCTTTTCGCTTTGATGTTATTATATAATTCGTTCCCTGGTTCGAATCCTGGACATTTTTCGCTTAGTTGATAAAAATTACAACTCGGAGCATGAATTTTTTCAATTCAAACTCTCTTTCTTCTTCAGCTTGTAGCTTCTTTTCCTCTACCTCCATCATAAGTTTTCTTTCTTCTTTCTCTGCTTGAAGTTTTCTTGCAATCTTTCATTTCTCTCAGAGCTTACAACCAAGTCTGTCTTTGGCAACATATTCATCAACATTCGGATTTCTTAATTAACTTGACTAGGTCAGTAATTTTCGAGTTCTCAGGAACAACTAATCCCAGATCATCACAATAGGCTAGAAAATCCGCTTTTCATGCTCTATCTAATGTCGGCATTCTTTCTCTTGATTATTTTGCAATAAGATGAATGAACATTACAAAAGTTCATTACTCATGCCAGTAGACTTAATTATGGAAGTTTATATTCCAAACTTTCAATTATAATTCAAATTATCAGTTCTCACACAAAATAGTATTTCTTCTAGGTTCCGGTAAAAAATTTTGCTTTTTAATATCCCGGCCGAGCCCCCACAATTGTTGTGGTATTAAAATTGATAATTAAAGAATTTTACCAAAAAGACGATCACACTTGAATATGGATACAAGCATAAACATTTAATGGGACATCAAGTACACGAAAATAGCAGTGAAGTACATAAACAAAATTATCAGTAAAAGTAAAAATGGTATTTTGCCTGTTTAATAAATATCATACAAAAGAGTGAAATTATGTTTCCCTTTTCTGAAACTAAACATTTCAAGATTTTAAGCCTTTCCTTCCACAATTTACCAACAGATGGTCGTCCAGATCCTTCTACTTCTGATATCATTCCATTCTCGTGGATCGTGCACCTATAAAGGTTCATGAATTTATTACAACCCGTGGACTGCTGCATTTCATTGAGTTGATAATTTTTGTTTGAACGTTTCTGTTCATTCTCTCTCTCTGTCTCACACACACGTATATATATATATATATATATATATATATATATATATATGTATGTAAGATACGCCTCTGTAACGAGCGCACCTCGTTATAACGAACGCACATCGATCTCTCTGTAACGAGCGGTCGATCACCGCTATCACACATCCCATTAATAGATATCACGATGTTTGAAGGACCATATTTAGCGCCGTTAATGTAGTTCTTGGCATTCGTTCGTTGAATCACCGTGTAATTCATAGGCTAGAAGATAAAAGTATGTAGTCGGACGAGTGTAGGAGAAATCAGCAGACATTTTCCTGGGAACTAGCTTTTATTCCAATTAATTACAAGTCTCTTTGATTAAGCTAGGCCCAGGCCAGAGTTTGAGGAGTCTTTCACCGGGAAAACATCGTCTTATCGGCCGGAGCTCGGCAAATCACCGGACTTATAACGGCCGTATTTTTTGGGGAGAGTCATCAGAGCAAAAGGCCACGCAAAAAACGTGCTCCTCACATTATATACATCAAAACTACCGCCAGAGACCGTTTTGCAACTTATGAAAAAATGTAATTTAATTGGCTAATTAGCCCTTGACTCATATCTGGGTAAGCAGCCGAGATAATTATTCATGCAAGATCTAACCACCGGTAGAAGAGAGATGTGCTAACGTCAGCACTTTTAATCCTAACGACGATTCAAAATTGATATCTATTCGTAATAAATGTATCGTAAGGAAAGTTAAGTTACAGGGGCAAGTAGAAATGAAGGCAAAACTTTAAAATTTTGACACACGATTTAGGGATTTTAAACTTTGAATTTTTATATTTTAGTTTTTTATTTTATATATATATATATTTGTATTTCTATAGACCACAAACTTTCGCTTTTTTTAATTATTTCCAGTTATTTACATGTATAAACTAATATTTTTTATAGCTAAATAATTTAAAATGCGTTACATAAAATTAAAGCATGAAATTTTTAATTATTTTTAATTGCAATTTGTATTTTTAATTCAATTCTGTTATGTTACTAATTTTAAAATTTTGTGATCTTTTAAGAATTAGTTTTTAAATTTTGATTTTTTCCGATTCTTGTGTTTGAAATTAGAATAACTTTCTACGTAATTAAATATATATATATATATATATATATATATATATATATATATATATATCAGAAATACTTTCCATTTCTAAAAATAGTTATTATGCAAACATTTATTCTAACACTAAAACTAAAAATACGATATTGAAAAATCATTTTTAAAATTTAAAAGAAAATTTTTAGAAAATCATAGAACATCTCAAATTTTTGGGAAATTAAATAAGTCATTAAAATAGCATATTTTAATTTTATATAACGCATTTTAATTTATTTTGCTGTAAAAAATAAAAATATATTCATAAAAATAAATGTTTTAAAAAAAACTTTAATAGCAAAACTTTTTGGTCTAATATAATACAAATTGGGTACATTTTTTTTTAATTTTTACTTTCATTAAAACTATGAAAATGTAAAATTTCATTGTTAAAACTATATATACTATGTACGCAAAATGATTTCTCTTTCTTTATATGTTTCGTAAATTTAAATAATTATACCGATTTTTTAAATTATAATTCGAAAAAAATTTATGAATATTTTCACCTATTTCGAAAAATAAGAGTTTGATCAGAAATCGAACCGGTGACCAATGAAAAAGAAAAGTCAGCCCTCTACGAATATATAGCGGTCCAGCCATCTCTGAAATGGTGTATAACCAATTATAAACTGAAACGTACACTTCATGGGTTATTTTCTCAAGATCCTCTGGGTATGGCACTTTTTAGCTTTCATATATTTATCTCTTCCCTATACTTTCTCGATAATAACCGGAAGCTCGTCACATTTTTTACCGACCTGGAATAATTCCCTTGTCAGTGCTAAAAAAAAAGTTGGAAATTGTATGCCAAACGTGACAAATGAGGTGCGTTCGTATCATAGCTAGTTATATAAATATTCAGATCTTGATTTTTAATTCTGTGAAATGAATTATATCGTCTGCAGATTAATTTCTGTGATAAAATAAGTATCTAGGTCGCTTGACGATTAAACCTCGGAAGCTCCTATAACAAAATAGCACCGTTTAAAAAAAAAAATCATATTTCTTAATAAATGTTTTTATTAATATCTCCTAAAGTTTTGATTCGATTTTCATAAAATTTGAAACGTTTTCTGAGAATTTCTGATTCTGAAAAGATAATGTAAAATTCTGCAAAGATAATGTATCTTAAATTTCAAACCATTTGGTTGGGTAGATTTTGCGTTGCTATATGCGGGCGGACGGACGGACCAGACGACGACAATAGGTGCTACGTATTTATATAATTACGAACGCACCTAAAAAGAAGTTTTTCCTACACTGATATCATTTTAAACACTTTCCAACCTATTTGTAAAGTGTTTATGACTTCAGTTTTTTTATCTGCCCGTGCTCTAACGCTCGTAAATATACTTAGATTTCCCTGTAACTTTTATATGTTATTGATGTTTACTATTGCACGATCCTATTGAAAATGAAGTATATGACATTTATAGGTTGTTTATAGGAACCATCAGAATTATTCCATTACATTACGGTCAATGGGAAAAAAATCGTTTCAAGTGTATTTTAATACTGTTACACAATTTCAAAAATAATGAAATTTATATGCATTTATGAAATGCCTAAAACAAGCATTCTGTAAAAAATGGGGTGCAAAGCATTTATTATTCATTTACAGGGCTACATAAAAGAATTCCGTTTTATAATGGTCAACAGAAAAAAAACTGTTTGCAGTGTATTTTAATTATGTTAAGCTATTTCCAATATAATGAAATTGATATACATTACTGAGGTTTACTACAAGATACTTGCTGTAGAATACGATGTGCATAGATACATCGACTAGATACATCTTTCATTTACAGGGTTCATTTACATGAACTAGATGCATCGTTCATTTACATCAGGGACACACAAAATATTTTGGGTACAGTACTGTATCCGAAGTATTGTATATTAACGATAATTGCTGGAAATTGCGTTTTCAGTTATGGTATGCGTTTTGAATTTTATCTAAAATTTTACATACTAATTAGTGTGTATAAATTTTATAGATCATATACAGGGCTACACAAAATAATTCGTGAGCAGTACGGAGTATTAGTGTGAATTGCTTAAAGGTGACTTTTTATTGAGTTATGCATTTTCAAGCTGAACTATATTTACTAGAATACTACGATATGTTTGTAGAATATAAATAAAACCGATACAGGACATCGCAAAGAACTAGGTACATGGTCGCTTATGGATGATAATTTCGGGAATTGTGATTTCAGTAGCTTTAAGCGTGTTTTAGCTTGAATTAAATTTTAGCTTAATATCTGGCGTGTATGAAAATCTGTAAGTAATAGAGAGGGCTGTTCAAAACAATTCAAGTGTGTTTTCGGCCATTGGTAGAACTCTCTGAAGATGAAATTTTAACCTATTATGCGTTTTCTTACTAGACTAAATTTTAGAATACTATGTAGAATATATACAAATCCATAGATCAAATACAGAGCCGCACAAAAAAAGATTTGATTTCTCTTCCGGCTATGGACGATAATTATTGAAATCTGGTTTTCAAATGTGTTATGCGTTTTCTAATGTTTACTTAGGTATCTTCTTTGCCTTATTAAACAGCAAAGTTGTTTTAAAGTATTCTGGACATGTTGGAAAGTGTTTTTTAATCTATGCTTGACGCATGATTTTTCTTTCTTGTTTAAATTTATATTTTCTTACATCATATTGTATTTCAAGAAGCTACCTAATTTGTATTAAGCCATTTTATTACATGTATTAAAGTTGGCTTCATATATCATATTCACCTTTTACACAAAGGAGTCCTTCATTCTGTAACATCCCATGGAAGATGAATTTTATCCAGATATGTTGATAAGACTGATAACATTTTTCTAAAAATATTTTGGACGAAATAAGTGTAGAATAAATTTTTTTTAAGATGTTTCGAATTTAAACTGAAGCAATGTACTTTTTATGTAATTATAAGGGAAGCTTACGCATTGGGAAATAAAATTTGAGTCTGCGCTTCGGGAAATAATAGATCTTAACACATTGAATAAAATCTATAACTATGCAATTGTGCCAATCCAAACTTCATTTCCCACCTTGTTAGTAATTTCAAGCTCATGCTTTATCTGATTATTTTACTTGCCCACCTGTCGCCTATACTTCTCTGTTTTTTTCTTTTGCCATTATTTCATTACACGTGGCATTTACACTCGACCTGAAAAAAAGATTCTGAAATATAAATTGCTAAATTTAACATATATTGTCATTTATAAGGGAATTAATATTTTACACTAATTAGCATGTTGTTTCAATGGGATTGATTAGGTACCTCAAAATTTTCAAAATTTCACTAAAATGTCTATTTTGAAATATTTATGGTGAAATGTCCATATAATGTAAAGTACATAACACAGTTTAACAGTCTTATCCATATTAGAACGCAAGCTAAAGTTTTTTTTTTATTAACACCTATCAATTGTTTGCGATAATAATAATAACCATGCATTTAACGACTATTTTTATGATACAGGAAACGTACAACGCTAGTAACTTATTTATTTTTTCTTAAAATATTAAAATACTTGCGTTTTTTATTTCTATTTTTGTTTCTAAATAATATTTAGAAATCTAAATTGAAAATTTTTGCATTCTTAATGTAAAGAATTACAGTAATGTTTGAGAAAATTCCGTGTAATTTCGTTGGTCATTACGCTACATTAAATTCATTATACCCTTTGCATTTATCATGCAAATAAACAGAGTGAGAGAGAATGTAAATACCTTAATAACAGTAAATATTTTGACAACTGTAAAATTAGGGATGTAAATGTACTCGAATAATTTCGTTTCAGAAAGTTTCGTGTATAATTTCTATTCTGCATAAGCAAATGTTTGTTCTACAATTGTATTATTTTCTAAAAAAGTATTAAAATTTTATGCATCTAATTAAATATTTTTAAATGCCAAAGTTTTGAGTTTGTTAGTTACATTATGAAATCTTAGGACCATCATTATACTTATGTAATTAATTTTTGTTGTTCTTACTCAACTGTTGACATGCATATATGTAAAGTGACATTTCATGAGTTTAAGTAATTGCATTAATTTCAATTTCAGTAATTTTAAAGTCACTACAATATATAATTATTATTAAACTGCTCTATGCTAAGTAAGGTTTTTAAATTTATTCTTGCTTACATTTATCTAAATCAAAGAACTTTTATAGCCTCAAAGCAATGAAAAGTTGTATCTTTTGTCAATTTTTTTTATTTTATCAGTACGTTATTTAATTTCAGTCAAAAAGCCTTGCGACTTTCTTATTCTTCTGAAAAATATTTTAGTCTACATTGTAAGTTATACTTAAAGTAAATAAACTAAGTTAAGTTGAATAATTTAGAAGAAAATGTGTTTTCGTTAAAATGTCTAAACATAAATTTCTGAAAATAATTTGTGACGTCTTATCAAAATATTCTAAATGAGATTTACTGATACGAAATTTTCACAATGTAAAAAGTTACAGAAATGTTTCCGAAAATTCTGTGTAACTTCATAGTTACTGACGATTATGAAAATTTGTCTGTTATCTTAAGAAACCTTTAGGTGGATACTCAATCACATGCCTCAGAAACCAATAATTTTATGTAAGTAACAGAAAAGTCTTTTCTTGATATTATAGACAGCAAAAGGGCTCGTATATTTCAGAAACGTTTATTTAAACCTTTGAAACCTATCGTTTTCAGAGGTTTCTGATTAGCCTTTCCCATATGGTTTTGAAGATAACGATTTTCAAAATTCTGTGTGACGACGCGATTATATAGAATTTTTGTAAACACTTATTATTTCATAGGACAGTATTGCGCATTTTTTAATTGTCTTTTACAGTGTCAGGATGAAAGTACGCAACAACAGAAAATTCAGCTTACAGCTGTTTTAAAGTTTCAATTTGCACTGAAGAAATAGACTGCATATCTAATCTTTAAATATTTGCATACTATAGTTTCTGGTTAATTGTGCTTTTCTTTATGGATTTTTTTACGCGTCACAAAATCATTTCAACACAAGAGTTTAAGAGTAATACGAGATGTAGAGAGACCTATATATACAGGGTGATTATAAAAAAAACTATCCCGATATATGAGGCCCTAACTGTCATACCGTTCACAGAAACTGAATGAAATTCTGGCCTAAAGTATTTTGAGGTATGCGCTCAAGAATCATGAGAAAAACAACAGTTAAATTCTAACAGTTACGGTTACAGTGATAAAATTTAGAAAATTTCAAATGGCAACACCTACTTTTTTTTATGGGAATGTGATCTTCATAATGAAAAACCATAAAAAACGTTGGAACGGTACCTGTAGCACGAAAATCGGCGGCGCTAGACAGACTAAGAAGAACAATGAAAACAACCAATAAGGACAGAGAGCAACAGAAAACAAAACATTTTTTCTGTGTTTCATACATTTTCCATTTCACACACGACGACACTTTACATGCGGCAGATGGTGGATAGCACTGAACAATAAAATGTTTTACATTCTGTTGCTTCTATGTCCTTTATTGGTTGTTTTCGCTTTTCTTCTTACTCTGCCTAGCGTCGGCGATTTTCGTGCTACAGGTACCGTTCCAACGCTTTTTATGGTTTTTCACTATGAAGATCACATTCCAATAAAAAAAAGTAGGTGTTGCCATTTGAAATTTTCGAAATTTTGTCACTGTAACCGTAACTGTTAGAATTTAACTGTTGTTTTTCACGTGATTCTTGCGCGCATACCTGAAAATACTTTAGGCTAGAATTTCATTCAGCTTCTGTAAACGGTATGACAGTTAGGGGCTCATATATCGGGATAGTTTTTTTATAATCACCCTGTATATGTCACGTTTTCACTTGTATCACCGTATTTTTTTGTAGATCAATTATCCAGGCGAGGGTTTCCACCGAGGAATTTGTAGTCGGACGCCGAGAATCCAATTTATAGTGTGCGTACAGACGGCAAATAATAGGCAGTCGGTTCCAGTTCACTTTTTATTCGAATCCAAAGAAACATGGAGGCCATGCTTTACTAATTAAGATGCTAATTCCGTAAATGATGATTTTTAATACCGTGGAGAAACTTGGTGAATTAATTTAATATTGAAGAGGGAATTTGTTCTTAACAGGCAGTCGTCTTTTCTATCGAGAGCCAAGGAGATTTATTCCATGGTCGTGAAGTACGCGTCCGGGTTACATGTACAACCGGATCCAGGAACAAAACTGACGCTACGCGGGAAAACTCCGCGTATAACTATTATCTAACGCCCCAGAATACAATTTCATTAAACAGTCTTTCGACCAATCAGCGCTACGGGACTAAATTCTCTGGCGCTATGATTTTGAAGCTATCAGACCGTAGGCTGAAAAAGTGCGGGAAAAATATTTCTAAAACATTTCGGAACAATCTAATTCCTTCGAACAAATAAGAAGAAAAAAAAATACGTAGGTTTTACCGAGAATGGGCAAGATGCCAAGATAAGATTTTACATTGAGACTGAAGTTAGCTTTCATATTTTTGAGAAAGAATATTGTTTTGTCAGAAAACATAGTGAAATAAAAATATAAATAAAAAGATATAGGTTATTATTTCAAGAGAATTAAAATATTTTTAGCTGGGAGATTGATATTTAAAAGAATTAAATTCTAGGATGCATTTATTTAATGAAACAAAAAGTGTGTTATTTTAACAGAACAGCGCTCAGAGCCATTTTTAAGAAAATGAATTTAGAATAAAGTATTTTTAGCTCGGCGGAATTTTGACAATCTAAATCCTAGAACGAGAAAATAATTTAGAATAATGGGATTTACACAGAATTATAGCTTTGATGTGGCCAACGGCGAAAATTTTTTTAATTTGTTTCATTCCCCCCCCCCAAAAAAAAGTAAAAAAGGCTTAGCTGAACAGCAGTTTAGATAAGTGACATAAAAATAAAATTGAGAATTTTCCTAAAACTAAAAAAAATTCAAAAATTTTTTAATTTTTAAATCACCAAGAACCACGAACGAAGCAATTGCCTTAAAATTTTGGAAGAATAGAAATTAGAAATTTTTTTAGAGTAAAGCATAACCTAAAATACATAAATTTTACAACAACACTTACTTTTTGTAAGTGTAAATAAATGAGAATACATCAAGATAAACTAAGAAATAACTAACATAATAAATAATACTAACAACATAATATATAAAGAATTCAATATAATAACTTATAAAGGTGGAAATTAATTACATTGAAAAACTGAAGCTTCATATTTTCTAGTCCTCACTTAAACAGTTCTCACTAAAATTCAGTCCTTTTTCTTTTCTATTTCGGTTTGGGATTGACCCCACTCTAATCTATGGTGCCACTCTTTTCGTGGTCACACTGGAGATCAGAGCTAATTTATTCCATGAGTGGAATATTTGTGATAGCTATCTTTTGTCACAGTCAGTAACTTTTTTTTATATACTTTATTTATGTTCATATTGCACTTCATGGTATATGTACTATTTTGGAAGTGTAGTATATACACTACTTTGGTACCAAAATTGTAATATTCTTAAATTCATCATATATTGATATAACAAAATTCATCAACATTTTATAACTAGAATTCATTGTAAGAAGTTCAATCAATTTGTCAACATTTTGTAAATAGAATTCTATTTTGACTTACTAATAACATTAATAAATTTCTTCAAATAATAAATAATATCAACAAACTTCAATAACCTTCTAGCAATATATCACAGTAAATATTACATTCCATATAAAATTCTTGGTTGAGGAAAAAAAAATACATAGCAAAATCTGTTTGTTTCCTTTACTTGAAAAGATAAGGAAATAATTTTTTGCTAGCCGAATTGTGCATAAAAAAAATTAACAATATATTATTTTTCCAATACTAAATAATTTAGATGTCCAAATATTTAGAGAGGAATCACTCAACCAATAATTGTGAACAATAATATCCCTTTCTGATACTCTTCTTTTAACTAATAAAATTTATGACATAATCGGCTATAGCTAATTACCAAAAAATTTAAGTGTAGAATCATATGCTTCTTTTTACACTTTGTTAAGTAATAAGCAAAATAATAATAATAATAACAATAATAATAGTAATAATGATAGTTGTTAGATAGATAGATGACAGAGAATTGGAATATAAAACTATTATATTTACACTATTGCAATCCTTATTTTTCAATTAATCTCTTCAAAACATTTCACTACAATATCGCAATATGAACCTTTAGACTAATACAGAATATCAGCATTCAAGAATAATTCAAGACCTTTACTGTATTAAACAAAATAAATATAGCTAATGCGAATACATTAAATAATATAAATAATATTTACTAAAAACTGTAATTATATAGAATATTTAATTTAAATTTAATAGACTCAACAAAATAAGTACCAAAACTAGTTGATCAGGCTAGAAGACACCTAGTAATGTTGAGAAGTTATTGTTTACATTTAAAGTTAATTGAATTACGCAAGTAGTATCCCTGTGTCGACCCAAGAATATACCTGGTAAAAAGAATTTATTTTTAATTTTAGAAAGGTTTTTTTTTTAATTCTAGTTGTTGTAAATAAAAACTTTTGGAAGAAATTAATAATATTGTTTTTACTAATTTTGGTGTTGTGAACCTGTATGTGAAGTTGTTTGTATTGCTTTTTGTGTATTTTCATGAAATAATTTAAAGTAATGTGGAAAATAATATTGTCTTAATTTAGAAACATGAATTGGCTGAATTGGCTTTATTTTCATAATTAAATCTGTCTATTTCATAAGCCACTTCTGAAAGTTTGTTTATGATTTTGTATGGACCTGAAAAAGTGGGTTCCAACTTCCTAGTATTGGGATATTTAAATTCTTCATAAATTACAAAATCATTTACTTTTAAAGGGCACTTCACAAATTTCCTATCATATAACCTTTTATTTTTGCAAATTTTGGTGCTGTTTGAACAGGTGGATAATAATTTTGATTTAAAGGAGAGTTATAAGGTAATTTGCCATAAAATAGATATGCTGGTGGGAAATTAGTTATGGAGTGAGGAGTATTATTGTATTCTTGAATGACTTGATCTAATAACCGAGTCCATGGAATTTTAGATGAGACTGAATTTACTTTACATTTTAATCTAGTGACTATTGTCTGGTTAACCCTTTCAACCTTCCCATTCGTTTGTGGATGATGTGAAGAGGTAAATCTTTGTTTAATGTTATGTGTCTTGAGAAATTTTTTGAATTGAGGTGACCGGAATGCCTTGTGCCAATCACTGAGTATTGTTTGGGGAACCTGACTATTGAAAATTTGTTTTAAGCCATTAATATATGTGGCTGATGTAACATTTTTAGATGGAAAAGCCCAGACATATCTTGTGGCATGATCTATTATTATGCGTAAAAATTTCTTTGTTGAGTTATAATAATTAAATCCACCCACAGTATCAATAGAGAGGCACTCAAAAGGTTGACCTGTGGCTGGCAGAGCTTAAGCCAAATCTTTTTGTTTTGGGTTTTTTATTTTTTTGACAAGTGTCACAATGTTTTACATACTGGGTTATATCTATTGTCATATTAGGCCAATAATAGTTTGGAGAAATTAAATTTTGTATTTTTTGTATACCCAAATGTCCATAATTCTCATGTGCAATATGTAATAATTTTTTTCTTAAAGCCATTGGTACTACCACTTTTCGAAATCCATGTTTTTTAAGTATAGTTATTCCATTCTCTGATCGATATTTCCTATCATTTACATTTTCCTTATTTTGCATCTCTATTATTTCATCTTTATCTAACAATAAATTAATATGCTGGTTGAAAAAAGTTACAGGGTTTCTGGACAACACGTCGGCTTCGACATTTGTAGTCCCTTTTTCATACTTGACTTCATACTCAAACATGCTTAATTTTAAAGACAACCTGAATAATCTTCCTCTAGGATTCTTAACATTTTTTAACCAAACTAGAGATGCATGGTCAGTATGGATGGTAAATCT
This sequence comes from Maratus michaelseni, assembly GCA_963931845.1. Lineage (NCBI taxonomy): Eukaryota > Metazoa > Arthropoda > Arachnida > Araneae > Salticidae > Maratus > Maratus michaelseni. The sequence continues at coordinate 300,065,573 of OZ007586.1, forward strand.
GACTCCATGGAAATAATGATAAAATTTATCTAGAGTGTCAATAATTGCTAAACACTGTAACTCTGTAATGAAGTAATTCTGTTCATAACTCTTCAAATTCCTTGAATGATAAGCAATTGGATGCAGAAACCCCTCTTTATCTGGTTGTTTAAGCACTGCACCTACTGCCATCTCTGAGGCGTCAACAAACATATGAAGCGATAATTTAGCATCATAAATTTTAAGAATAGGTTTTTGGATTAAAGCATCTTTCAATTTATTAAAAGAATCTTGACATTCTGGAGTCCAAGTCCATATTGTATTTTTTCTAAGTAATTTATTAAGAGGTTGTCGAATTTAAGCATATTTATCTATAAATTTATGATAAACATTTATTGATCCTAGGAAACTTTGCAATTGTTTAATATTTGTTGGGGGTTTTAATTTCTTTATAGTTTCAATATTTGCATTTGCAGGAGTTAGAATTCCATCATAAATTTCATATCCTAAAAAGTTAATCTTAGTCTGAGCCAATTTACATTTGGATAATTTGAATTTAATGTTTTCTAATTGACAAAATTTTGAATATTTGATTTAAATGATCAAGATGTTCTTTTAGAGAGGAAGAGAAAATTATAATATCATCGAAATAGTGGCAAGCAAAATCTATTTTGTATTTATTTAGGATTCTTCTAATAGTTCTATTGAAAATGGGGGACCCCGTTTCTATACCGAATGGGAGGACTAACCATTCGAATAACCCAGAGCTATTATCAAAAGCAGGCCCGGACTGGCCAGGTCGGCTGGTCGGCGATTGCCGAGGGCCCCCGGCCAAAAGGGGCCCCGGAGGGTCCCCAAAAATGGATATACTACTTTGACTATTTCCCAGTAATCTTGCGAGTTTACAATCAATTTTAAGTAGTTCACAGTTGGTTTTATTATAGTAGCCTACGTAGTGGCGCCGGTGGTGGCGTCGTGTCGCGTCGCTGGCCAGACGGAAGAGGGCTGCTGGCTGACTCATCGCACTCTGTGCAGTGCTCATAGGCTCAGAATCAAAGCGTATTGCGACGCTCACTCGCCCAGTGTCGTAGTATGGTTGTAGTTAGTGCAGTGTCACAGTTGTGCCACTTCTCTCGGCAGTGCTGATTCATTAAGAACTAAGGCGCGCTTCACACCAAGGAGACAAGAGACGCGGCACACGTTGCATGTCTCATGAAACCGCGAATCACGACAGAGGCAAGTTGTATTTTCAACTTTTTCATCTTCACACAAGAACGATACGATCACATGGGATACAGTCGTTTTCGCGCTATCTATCGACAATTAATATAAAGAAACCGTCTCTTGAGTAGCATTTTAGGTGCATTTAAAAAAAGGCAATACGACTTTAAAATTTTATTTAATGTAAATAAAATGAAAATTATTAAGTGTCATAAAATTTTAATTTAGTGTTATCATTTTTAAAAAATTTAGCTTATATCCACTTAAATTTTGTTTGCATTGTAAATAAAATGAATATTTCTTTTCAAATGTAATTAAAATATGAGGAATATATAATACCATTTGCTCAAATGAATAACACTAAATTAAATTTTATAAAAAATAATAATAATTTTCATTTTATGTACATTGAATAAAATTTTAAAGCCATATGGCTTTATTTTATAAGTGCACCTAAAATAGAGAGATTTCTTTATATTAATTGACGATAGATGACGCCAAAACGTATTTTCTTGCGACACAAATAAATGAAAATTGCAGCTTGTAGATTAGCTGTGAGGAGAGACAAAAGTGCGACGGAAGCAGAAAAAAAAGAGTGCAATATAAGTGCTTTGTCGCATGCGTTTTCGGTGTGTGGGCTCAGTGAAGAAACAATAGGCTACAACCTTATATTTGTCGCACCAGTCTCAGAAATTTCTCTTGTCTCCTTGTTATGTGGCGCGCCTTATATCAGCTCTGACACAGAAAATGATGTTGAAGTAAACCACCAGAAGACGCCTGATGCTGCTCATAATGCTGCTACGCACCAGCTTGGATGTTTCATCTGCCCCAACGAAATTAACCCAACTGAACTTCAAAAAGCTTTAATGGAGAAGCACCCTATTCAAGTTATTGAAGAAAAATGAGCTAAATTACTATTTGGCTCTTCAAAACTTTATTACCGACATTTGCCGAATGGTGATAAAATTCACAGAAAATGCTAATCATATTCGATTCGGCTCAACAGAGTGTACTGCTCCGGCTTTTTGGGGGTAATGATCAAAGATATTCTACATTTAATACACGGGCATGACTACTAGCATATTTATAAATCTGTTGAGATTAATTTAGACTCTCGTTAACATTAACTCGCAGCGAAGGCCAAAAAGGTTTCAAAGCAAAAAGGTCCTGACATTTCAACTCTTTGGACTAGTAATCAAACCAAAAAGCGGAAATGAGAAGTTCGCGCCAGTAAATTGGTTGTTCAACGTTTAATTAATATAGTTTTAAATAATATAATAAAATCACTTGTTAAATTTAAATTAAAGTGTAATTATTACTTCAAGTAATAAGAAACATAACACAAAGGTTTAAAAATACCTTTTAATATTAGATGACATATGTTTCCTTCGCTCAAACGGCGACATCTTCAGAACAAAATGATAAATAAAATATTCTCGCAAAGTTTTTGAAAATGATAAACATAAATGACGAGATCATATGTCCAATGTAAGCAGGTGCTTAAATTGGTCAAACTGGAAAGCGTGAAAATTATTTTATTTTTATTTCTTTTTTAATTTGTAAAACATCGCGTGCCAAATTTTAGGTAATTCAAAAGAAGTTGAATCGTTGCAAATGTTATCGTTTCGCGAATATATTTGTATTAATTCACGGATAATGGCTGGGAAATACACTCTTGGTGAAAAAATTATTTTACTTTTCTTGAAATCAATCTGCAATGCCTCTATTCTATGTAGTCTAGCTAAGGCAGTAGTTTTTCTGTCATATTTGATATCTGCCATATGTTATTTTATTCTTGTTTTAAATTTTCTGTTTGTCATTCCTATATAGTATTGTAATGTTGTTCCATCTGCTCTAGTGAATGGGATTTCATAAACACCGGAGAGTTGATCAGGTTCTATTGGATCTATTTTTCTACATACTATGTTTTTAATTACGTGGAAGGTTTTTCGATAAGGCCGATATTAAATTTCCTAACTTCATGTTTTAATCTTTCAAAGAACCCAGTATAATATTGTAAAGTTGATAGCTTTGAGTTTTGTTCAATAAAAAATTTCTTCTTTTTATTAGCTCGTAGTTAATTTATTAATAACGCTGTCTTTATATCCGTTATTTCTTGCGATCACGTATTTCATTTATTTCATTATTTAATTGATTAGGGGCACAGGTAGTAAAGGCTCTTCTAATAAAATATCGAAAGGCAGAAACTTTATAGAAAAAAGGTGCTAGAGAATTATTTGGAATAGTGGATTGATTAGCTATTGGTTTTCTATGCCATTTTGGGTTTTGACTCCCTTATTTGGATGCGCTGTTAATCAAAACCCACCATGGAATAGAACGTACTGTATATAGAAAACCAATAGCTAATCAATCCACTATTCCAAATAATGCTCAAGCACCCTTTTCATATACAGTTTCTGCCTTTAGACATTTTATTAGAAGAGGCTTTACTGTCTGTACCCCTAATCAATTAAATAATAAAATAAATAAAATATGTGACACCGCAAGAAATAACGGATACAAAGACAGCATTATTAATAAATTAATTACGAGCATGGATAATAAAAAGAAGAAAAATTTTAATGAAGAAAACTCAAAGCTATCATTTTTACAATATTTTCCTGGATTCTTTGAAAGAAATAATATATAAACATAGGAAATTTAATATCTGCCTTATCGCAAAACCTTCCACGAAATTAAAAAACGTAATATGTAGAAAAAAAACAATGGCACTCCGGGAGTGCCGACAGAAGTGAAAACTTGAACAATTACGTGTGTATTTTTTGAATCGTCAGGAAACGTTTTATTGCGCAGGAAATACTTTTAAATGAAGTGTTTTTTTTATTCATTATTATAAACTACTACTACAAAAATTATATTACAATTTTCATTTAATGCGCTATTGTACATGAAAAATAATGCATATTATTTTACATACAAAAATTGCAATCTATTGCTTAAAACGTAAATTTACAAATAAATGAAATATAAAATTTAATTAATTGGTATTCTTTGAAATGAATACCAATGAAACTTATGAATTTTCATCCACAATTTAAACAACTCTCAATACATTCATCATTTCTTCCATGAGATTTAGTTTCATATCTTTTGTAATAACATTTATCTGCAAAATAGGGTTCCCGCTTCCTATCACTCCAAAAATGACTTCTTTGATGCCTGTCTTGTTTACTGTATTCGTGAACATTATACTTTTTTCTATCTTCATACTGCGCGTATTGTTTGCGCTATCTATAATTTCCATCAACAAACTTTTCTTTTCTATAAAATGATTTCACTTCATTTCCGTATCAGTAACCACGTTTCTTAAAACTTTCGTGAAATATTTCATTATTTTCATTTTTTTTTTATATTACTTCCATCTATTTTTCTCGTGCTCGTTAAATTATAATATTTTCCGTGTTTTGTTATTTCATTTTCATCTTTTGATTTGGTCTCGCGAGTTGAGTCACTTTTATCTGTTTTCACCACGCGTGCTAAATTTATCTTGAAATTAGTTTCTGAATTATTTTTATTCATAATACCAATCATTTCGCTTTCTGCACGTGAACTATTTCCTTTTGATACTTTCGCTTCATTGTATGAATTGGCAACATATACAGTGGTGTCGGTAACAGTGTCGCGAATTCAATGGTTTTTTCCCATCTCAAAAAATGCGCAACGCGCCTAAAGAAGTTTTCACTTCAATAAATCCAATAGAACCTGATCAACTTTCCGGTGTTTATGAAATCCCATTCACTAGGGCAGATGGAACATTACAATACTATATATGAATGACAAACAGAAAATTTAAAACAAGAATAAAAGAACATATGTCAGATATCAAATAGGACAGAAGAACTACTGCCTTAGCTAGACTACATAGAATAGAGCCGTTGCAGATTAATTTCAAGAAAAGTAAAATAATTTTTCCATCAAGAGTTTATTTCCCATCCATTATCCGTGAATCAATAGAAATATATTTGCGAAAAGTTAACATTTGCAACGAATCAGCTTCTTTTGAATGACCTAAAATTTGGCACACGATGTTTTACAAATGAAAAAAGCAATAAAAATAAAATAATTTTCACGCTTTCCAGTTTGACCTATTTAAGCAGCTGCTTACATTGGACATGTTATCTCGTCATTTATGTTTATCATTTTTAAAAACTTTGCGAGAATATTTTATTTATCATTTTGATCTGAAGATATCGCCGTTTGAGCGAAGGAAACATATGTCATCTATAATAAAAGGTATTTTTAAACCTTTTGTGTTCTTTTTTTATCATTTTAAGTAATAATTACACTTTAATTTAATGATGTAGTTTTGTTTACTGCAAAACAAGGCATTGAGTAGAGACGGGGATAAAGCTGACGGGGCTTATACGCTTAACTCTGCAGATAATGATGGTGATTTTCTCGAACTAGTCATGTTGGTTACAAATTATAATTTGATTTTACAAAATCATGTGAGATATTGAAGACAGGCAAAAGCACAAACTGAAAATAATGAACAAATGAAAAGCCACAGGAAAGTTAACTAAAGCACCGACTGGATATGGTTGGCTCTTTGTTGATATTTCTGTTAAAAACCTTTATCAATAAGCCACTTAAATTAATGGTACGTATATTACTTTGAAAGACTTCATGATAGAATAATATTTAGCGAGATGGTAGATAGTATTCAAGATGTAGCTGTTATGAACCAGTTGGCAATTTGTGTCCGCTATGTCGTTCAAGGAAAAATATAAGAAAGACTTTTAGAAATAACAGTTGTCGACGATTCATGTGGATAGGCTTTGTACGAGCTTATAAAATCAGAATTAGAAAAGTGTGGCGTTTCAACATCAAATATTATTGCTTGTTTATTACGGAGCTAACAATATGAAAGGCTGTTATAACGGTCTACAAGCTACAGCTCAGTTCAGAAAAAAAAATCTTATTTACACTCACTGTATGGAACACGGACTGAACTTGGTAGTAGCTGATTCAACAGTGACGTTGCTCCAAGCAGAGAACTTATTTGGATTGGTGGAAGAATCTGCTGTTTTTCTAAGCTCGTCTTATAAAATAATGGCCGTATGGGAGAGGAAAGGGAAACAAAAAGTAACCATATTGCACACGAAAAACTGTTCAGATTGCAATTAATAGGAGACACAACTTGGTGCAGCAAACATAAAGCTCTTTCTTCGATTATCGATTTTTAAGAACTGAGGAAAGTGTACACAAGGAAACTATTCAATTTTATTGCCGTTTTAAAAGAAATATCAAATGGAGGTTTTGACTACAAATCTAAATTCATGACAAGTAATTTGATCAGCCAGTTGTCCAAATTTGAAAATCTATTTATGTTGATTGTTTAACTAGATATATTTCTTGATACACATCTCCTATTTCAAAATATTTACAAAGTAAAACCATTGACAATTCTACAGCCTGGAACTTGGTAGAGAAGCTGATTCAACAAGTAAGGGATAAAAGGAGTGATAAACACTTTCAGTCTCTATATTCAAAAACAAAATATTATGCAAGTACAGTTAATGGCAAATTAGAATATAACAGTATTGGTGTAGAAGTAGAATTAGATTTCAACGAAAAAAAAAAAACTTCAAACAAAAATATAATGCCTGGTGAAAAATAAATGCACGAAGCTCCTGGAATCTCAACTATTCATACTATAAATTGGTCTTTTTCAGTGTTTTAGATTGTGCCAGGACAAGTATCAAAGAAAGATGACGTCCAAACAAAGAAAATTTAGAAGATTGTTCCTGATTAAATTCAGTGTTGAATTCAGACACTTTTCTCCAGGCGGGATTTCTGTGGCTTCGGGGGGGGGGGGGGGGATTACGGAAATTGCACTTTTTAACCATTGAAAGCATAAAATCTCAAATCTTCTGGGGGGGGGGGAATGTCCCTTGAATTCAACACTGGTTAAACCAAAAGAAATTTAATGAAATCGTAATGCTTGATAATTTTCCTACGGAAGTCCTTTGTAGCATTTCTAAACATTGTAAAATTGAAAGAAGTCAGTTATTGATAGAGCTGAAACAGTTTGCAGATCAGTATGAAAGTTTTATAATAGCTGAACAAACTAACATTGAAAGAAAACAAGGCAATATGAGTCGAGCTAAAGAAATCTGTGAATATGACGAATCCGAATTTGAAGAAAACGAAAATCTTTTGGTTATAACCAACCGGTTATAAACACCGGAAACATTATTTCTTTGCTCTGGCAAGAAATAATGTTTCCGGTGTTTATCATGCACCTTTACTGTTGTTTTTGAACTCTCACAATCTTGAATGTTTACCAATACCAACCTGTATGTAGCTTAAAAGTTTGTACTAACCATATCTTGTACACAAGTCACTAAATTTACAAGCCTAATTTTAAAAAATTAAATATTCTAATATTCTATTTCCTCTAAATTCCCCGGTAAGGGTAAGGGGCCCCTTTTCAGTCTCTAGCCGAGGGCCCCCAAAGGAGCCAGTCCGGGCCTGATCAAAAGCTAATTTTTCAGTATCTGCGGGATGTATGGGTATGTGCCAGTAGCCGGAGGCTAAGTCCAAAGTTGAAAAATACTGAGCACCACTCAATTTATCCAAGATCCCATCGATACGAGGTAATGGCTCGGCATCATTTTTCACTATTGCATTTAATTTTCGGTAATCAATACATAATCTAGTCTTTTTTGCCTTCCTCTCTTTTCATAGCCAAAGTGACAGGGGCCGAATAAGGACTATTGCTCTCTTTAATTAATCCTGCTTCTAACAATCCTTGAATTTAATTTTGAATTTCTTTTCCCTCAGCTGGTGAAGTTCTATAAGGCCTCAAAGATATTGGTAGGTCAAATTTAAGATAAACGCGTTGCGGTTCAATATTAATTCTACCCACATCATATTTATGTTTAGCAAAAATATCCATGTAATCTTGAATTAATTCCCTTAAATCCCCATTTTGAATCAAATTTATCTCCCCCATTAGTTCACAATTAGAATTATTAAATTCGCGAGAAATTTGAGGAGCCATGAGTCCTCTATAATCTGGTTGCACTTCGTAGTCATTATTTTCCTATTTGACTGCATAATTATATTATTACCACAGTTCTCAAAATTTAATTGTTCATCATAAAAAAGATACAAATCATTATGCTCTTCATTATTTTCAAAATTGTTATTCACTTGATAAAAATTAAACTTGTTATAATGATCATACTTATTTTCCAAATTACTACTGTCATTTTCAATTTTTATACTTTCATTATTCACTTGTTGTACTTTATTAACATCAATAATATGAAAATGGAGAGCTTTCTCATTTTGTATGACTACACCTCTATTCACAATTCTTTTCCCCTGTTTGACAATACAATGTTTACAATTAATTGTTAAATCAAATTTTGAACACTCTTTTAAGCCCAATATTGCATAATTTAGATCTATATTACAAACTAGAAAATCCACCCATTTACTAATTTTAACAACCCTGATGAGCACTCTACACTTCTGATTAATTTCCATAAACCCTTTTGCTTGACCAATAATAGTAGTAGGTATTTTCTCAATTTTAGCATTAAGTTTTACTACAAATTTTAATGGTTAAATGGCAATTGTGGAACCACTATCCCCAATACAAGGTAAATTATAACTAGGGGTGAACCCATACACTATTAATTGTCACTCATTACCGGGATTACAAGCAAAAGAAAAAGCATTAGGAGTATCAGAGGAAGTAGTATTACTTCTAAAAACACACTCTCTTTCCCAATGGTAAGCATTTCTGACCCCTTATTAATGCAAATTCTGCATGGTCTGCTTGGATAAAGGTTCTGAAAATGATTGTTTTGTACAGGATTCCTATAATTAGGAGATCTCTGATTAAATTGTCGCGCTGGTAGCCAATTCCGAGGAGCATATTCTTGCCTAAGTGGTCGGAAAGGCTGATAATTTTGCCGAAAAGATTGCATTGGGAAACGGGGAGCAGAAAAATTTGGCTGACGATATGGTTGATTGATTGGTTGTCGGGTATTGAGCGATGGAGAAACTTCAACAAATTGCTTCACAATCCTATACCAGTCAGTGGTATTTTCAGGATGATTTACATTGATGGAATTTTGATATTCTGGTCGTAATCCATCAGTCAATCCTTGTAAGAGAATGGTTTCACTTAAGTTTAACTGCCTACCTATCTCCACCTTTTTTCTAAAATAATTTTCTAAGTCACTCAATTTATCCAGTTTAAGTGTAGTAAAATCAGAAATTTTTTTCCATTTTAAGTCAATAAACCTCTCTATTAAAATATTTACAACTTGTTCATAATCATCACAATTTAAACAATCATTAACATACACTTTATGAGCTTCCCCCTTAAGATATTGAGCCATATGATTAAATTTCCATTCCTCATTCTTATTTTCTCTTATACAAATATGGTCGAAATATTCAAGCCACTGCTGAATCCCCATTCCCGAATCAGGGTCGAATGCAATCATCTTAATTTCATCCATTTTCCTATTACTTCTATTAATATGAATATAAGAAGATATCCTATTTTCTTTACAAAGCCCCGATCTTAATAACATTTTTAAAAAACAACAATAGAATTTAAATAATCATTAACAATAAAATAAAAACTCATCAAAAATATTCGAGCAGCATAAAATCAACAAAATAAAAATGTCAACCATAAAAACAGAACTTACAAAACTGCCGTGTGTCCTCTTTTCCATTTTTACTTGACTGCATGTCCACAGTATAGAATAGAATTCTCCAACAACACTAAATCAGCAACACAGAAATATTTCGATCTAAACTACAACACCGTCGTGACAAATGGAGTCCATACACCGGCACCTGGTCGAATAAAAGCACATTATCTGGCATATCCTCGTCGACTTGAAAAGAATAACTGTCACGTTTTCACTTGTATTACCGTATTTTTTTGTAGATCAATTATCCAGGCGAGGGTTTCCAGCGAGGAATTTGTAGTCGGGCGCCGAGAATCCAATTTATAATGTGCGTACAGAAGGCAAATAATAGGCAGTCGGTCTCCAGTTCACTTTTTATTCGAATCCAAAGAAAAATGGAGGCCATGCTTTACTAATTAAGATGCTAATTCCGTAAATGATGATTTTTAATACCATGGAGAAACTTGGTGAATTAATTTAATATTAAAGAGGGAATTTGTTCTTAACAGGCAGTCGTCTTTTCTATCGAGAGCTAAGGAGATTTATTCCATGGTCGTGAAGTACGCGTCGGGGTTACATGTACAACCGGCTCCAGGAACAAAACTGACGCTACGCGGGAAAACTCCGAGTATAACTATTATATAACGCCCCAGAATACAATTTCATTAAACAGTCTTTCGACCAATCAGCGCTACGGAACTAAATTCTATGGCGCTATGATTTTGAAGCTATCATACTGTAGGCTGAAAAAGTGCGGGAAAAATATTTCTAGAACATTTCGGAACAATCTAATTCCTTCGAACAAATAAGAAGAAAAAAATACGTAGGTTTTACCCAGAATGGGCAAGATGCCAAGATAAGATTTTACATTGAGACTGAAGTTAGCTTTCATATTTTTGAGAAAGAATATTGTTTTGTCAGAAAACATAGGGAAATAAAAATATAAATAAAAAGATATAGGTTATTATTTCAAGAGAATTAAAATATTTTTAGCTGGGAGATTGATATTTAAAAGAATTAAATTCTAGGATGCATTTATTTAATGAAACAAAAAGTGTGTTATTTTAACTGAACAGCGCTCAGAGCCATTTTTTAAGAGAATGAATTTAGAATAAAGTATTTTTAGCTCGGCGGAATTTTGACAATCTAAATCCTAGAACGAGAAAATAATTTAGAGTAATGGGATTTACACAGAATTATAGCTTTGATGAGGCCAACGGCTAAAATTTTTTAATTTGTTTCATATATATATATATATATATATATATTTTTTTTTTAATTGTTAATATTTCTCACATTCTAAACTTACACACACTGTCTGGAACTTTTCATGGATTGCTCTTTTTGTAGCGGCCTAATTAAAATGTCCGCTGGTGTGGTAGAGCACGAGGAAAGAAATACAACTGTTTTAAAACCAAAAACTGGTTTATTAACACAATTAGCAGGGTGTTTGAGCGAGCTCCACGAAATTTTCCTAAAAGTTTAAATTAACTAAAGAGTTCTTGCTAACAATTGGTAGCTTTAACAAAACTGAAACAATATAATTGAACCTTAACCTTTCCCGTTTTTCTGTGCATCCGGATAATAGGCGTATTTTCATCTGGAGGGACCGTGGCAGTAGGAATAATCCTGCGTTTGTGCACGAAAGTGTCGGATTTGGCGGTGGAGGAGTGTTGGTGTATGGTGGCATCTCCATTGACGGGCGCACTGACCTCTACATCATTCGAGATGGAGCTCTGACTGGTCGCCGATATAGGGATGAGATCCTCAGACTTATTGTAGTCCCTTACGCTGCAGCAATCGGAGATAACTTCATTTTAATGGACGATAACTGCAGGCCACATCGTGCAAACCTGGTGGAGGATTTCCTTTTCGAGGAAGGAATCGTTCGAATGGAATGGCCAGCGTGTTCTCCAGACATGAATCCAATCGAGCACGTTTAGGACGCTCTAGGAAGACGAGTTTCTGGCCGCCAACAACCCCCACAAACTCTCCAAGAACTGGAAAGGGCTCTTCTGGAAGAGTGGCGCAGAATACCCCAACTCGTCATTAATAGCCTCATTGAGTCCATGCCTCAAAGGTGTTCAACGTTGCTGGCCGCCCGTGGAAACCATACCCTCTACTGAAAATGATTTTCTTTGAAGAAAACACCTTTTCTTATTCTTTTTTTCTCATATGCACAAATTGTGTTTTTTTCCTTTTGTACACAAATGCGCAATAAAATGCATTTTTTTCTGCCAAACATGTGTAATTTATTCTCATATAACCTACTATGTCTGTCGACCATGTATCAATCAGCTAAAAAGTTTCCCAGATAAAAAATCCACCTAAAACTGCAATATCCTTTAATTGTTTTGAGCAGTGTATATAAGCACGATCCAACACTCTTATCCTTCAAATTAAATAAGCACTGATGCAGGTTCAAATCAGCTTTACAACTGCATAAAACTCCAGTATAAAATACTAAGGCCGATTATCCATCCTGAGACTCGATGCGAGGTCTCAAGGCTAAATCTCAATCTCAATCTCAATCTAAGTCGCAATATTCAACTTCCCAGGCCAAGTATACTCTAGCTCCCCTGAGCTCTGAACTCAAGTCAAAATTCGCTGCTTATATACTTCAGTGTCGATCGACCAGCTCCAGAAAATTTGCATAATTGAAATTACACGGCGACTCACAATTTCAGGGATTCAGCTGTCCATCGAAAGTTAAAGAAAGATAGAGAGCCTTTGTAACTTGTACGCACATAGTCGGTTAATGGACAAAACGATCTCATTCACACATTGCCTACTCACGGAGTAGTCAATACCTTACAACCCCTCCCGGAAATTGTGAAAAAAAAAGCGGTGGTTGAATGCAGACCATCGTCTTTTTCTTTTAAAAATTTCGAGTCAAAAAATGAACACAACATGTGACGGGTAAATTTAAATTTTGAATCCAAATGTAAATTTTGTACTTTTAACCCATCACGCAAAAACTGGTCAGATCGACGACACTTTCATCATAACCTCCTGTAAATGTGCAGTATCATGCAGAAGAATCTCACAAAATTTTCCTCACAAAATTCACAGCTTGCCAAAAAAAATAAATACGCAACTTTACCTTCAAAGTTCCATGAAGTGCCGAAACAAATTGTAAAGTAGAACGTCACTACAAAACTATCTGTCAAAGAAATAAAGTAGCGTTCCTAAAAATTCCCAAATTGCCAAAAACTCACATCCCCGAAATTCAATGTAGATGACTCGCTCAATTACAATGGTCACAAACTAACAGCTAACAGAGCTGTGAAAGTGAAACAATTTTCTTTTATAAAATATAAAGGTATAAATATACATTACAAATTTCTTCAAAACACAATTCTTCTTCTTGAGAACTAAAATATAAAAAAAACTTTTATAAATAGATTATCTGCTTCAAGATGGTTTACTTCCTGAAACAAACTTCATTATCTACATACATACAATTTTACGTCATAACTATGAAATCGAGGCTAACGAAAAAGACAGGCTACCGCGGTGCATTCCACTTATCTTTTTTTACAGACTGCCAGAGTGACGTGTTGCTCTTTTCGTACACCTGCATTGGTGCTTTCGAGCATCACGTGACTCCGGCAGTCTGTAAAAAAATATACGCGTAAAGCACCGCGGTAGCCTTTCTTTTTCGTTAGCCTCGTATGAAATACACTAACAATATTCATAATAAATAACAACAGAACTAATAAGTAACTTCATAACTAATGTATAACGAACAACACTTAAAACTTCAGAACTAGTGCATAACCAACAACACTTTTAAAACTACATAACTTGCGAAAACCCAACATGCAACACTAAAGCGATAACGGCCACGAACACGACCGAAGGGAGAAAGTTAGATTTGGTAACAATGTTAGTAAAGTGAAATAGAACACGCGTGTCAAGGGCAACTCTTGACCGCAAAACACGTGCACGCCTATCCGCGGCACGTGTAAAAAACCCATAATACTAAATTCATATTTCAAATTCAACATATAGAACAATCCTACACATAATATACACATAATTTATACATAGAATATTCACAAAACACTTATAGAACAATTATACAAGCAATTTAACAATCTCTTGAACATGAAAGCAGTGAATCTCAAAGGATGTTCTCTGACATCATAACTTAAATTTTAGCAAAAAAATTTTGAACAGAAGTTAAATGCACAACTTGTGAAACCGAGACACAAAAATCCAAACAATGGTCAAAAGGTAACTATAAACAGTTCAGCTGCTTTGCACCGTCCAATGAACTTGTTGACATTAATAAAGGTACTTTATAATGAGAGTAATGAAAATGGAACGTCGTCACCTGATTTTATAGTGAAGATGAACTGGAAGCTTGTAGGCTCAGAGAAGAACTCTGGCGGCGTCCCCAAAATCCTTGGACGAAACTCCGTTCTGATTCAGAGTGGTAAGGAGAGGCCACTGTCGCTTGTCGTGCCTGCAGCCGGGTGTTGTAACCATGGCGACGTCCTTTGGGAGCAGCTCGTGTAGTTTCCACTCGACGACTTCTAGGCGGGCTTACTGATTTGTCCATTTGATTATTGCTAGGCGGGCTTATTGAAGTGTCGACTCGACGATTTCTAGGCGGGTCTCGACGATGGTGCCGCTGGGCAAGATTGTCTCTAGGGTTGAAGAATGTAGTATCGAAAGGCGTTCGTTTCCGTGAGGCTCCCGACATCGATGTGGAGGGCAAGGTCTGCTTTCTGCTGATTCTCCTGCGCCGTTTGGTTGTAGAGGGGAGATAGTCCATGCAACGTTTAGGTGCGTCACTTTGGCACTGTCGATGTGATGACTTCTGAGATGGTTGACTATCGGTAGATTCGTCGAGATCTGTTGGTGGATTGCCATTCCGTCCTCTCTTGGCAGGAATGTCTGTCGATGACTTTGACAACCGTCTCTTGTGTTGTGGTCGATGTGACGTAGAAGGGTTCTGCATGAACTTCTTGTCTGGAGGCTTAGAACTACTTGTCGAGATCGAATGCGGGTGCTGTCTTTTGCCATATTTATGAACCACTTAAGGTAATGTCTGTTCAGCTGGCTGGTTAACCCTGTCTCGGTTAACTTGAGGAAATTTACGCTTCATCTCCGTGCGTATGTTATCACTATTATTATTAGAAGAATTATTTGCATAAGAAGATTGACTGACGTAAGGAGAATGAGAGGTCTTTGACTGAGGCATAGAGGATTCACCGTCTGACGTTTGAGAACCATTTGCTAGTGTCCCTAAACTTATAAACTCTGACCTGATCCAAGTTTACCGTGGTATGACAACCGTCAACATCAATAATTAAATTGTTACCTTTAACGTCCAACACTTTATACGGTCCCTCAAACTTAGGTCCAAACTTAGCAACTCGTTTTTGCCGACTAGAACTTAACCAATGCTTTTCCAACAAAACAAAATCACCAACTCTAATCTCCAACTCTCTCCGACGCATATTATAATACAACGCTTGTTTTTTCTGAGCCCTTCCCATTTTTACCTGTGCTTCCTTAACCAACTTATCGATGTCCTGAATCATATATTCATTTTCATTACCTGAGATTCTAATTAACTGTTGAAATGGAGTTATAATCTTACGACCCAAAAACAATTCTGCAGGGGTTTTTCCACTGGATTCGTGAACTGCCGTACGCAAAGCATAGGCAAAATGCTGTAAGAATTGGTCCCAGTTTGAATGATGAGTGCCAATAAAGGAAGAAATCATTTGAATGAGGGTTCTATTGACCCTCTCAGCCATATTGGACTGTGGCCGGTATGAAACTGTAAAAGAATGAGATATCTCCAGCTGTGTGCACAATTCTTTAAAAATTTCGGATATAAAACAGGGACCGTGATCACTAATTACCTGGGATGGTGCACCATATTTCGAAATAAAACAGTTAAATAAAGCGTTAGCTACAATTTTTCCTGAAGCTTTTCTGAGGGGGGAAAAACTCAACCCATTTACTAAAATAATCTACAATTACTAATACAAATCTATATCTATTTCCGGTTAAGGGATAAGGACCAATTAAATCAACTCCGATACATTCTAGGGGAAAAGACTTTTTAATTGAAATTAGTTTGCCAGCTGGTCTTATATTTTTGTAATTATATTTTTGGCATGTGTCGCAGCTGGAGACATAAGCGCGCACTGCTTCCCGCATTTTAGGGAAGTAGCAGGAGTCACATAATCTGGCATACGTTTTCCTGACACCTAGGTGACCTGCTAATGGATTATTGTGAAACTCGTGCAAGATGGCCTTACGAAGAGAGGATGGAATATAAACTCGTAGTTCACCACGAGAGTTTACAGTTTTGGAATAAAATAAAAGGCCATCGATAATTTTGAAATTCTGGGACCAGTTTTGGAACATGTGCGCGTCCGCGCTTTGTACCAGTTCAGCATCCTGTAAATATTTATATAACTGACCAAATTCCTCATCCTTTTTCTGTTCCTCTATGAGTTGCTCTCTCGACTTCAAAACCAATGACGACAAAACACAAACCTTAACCTCCTCGACCATTTCAACACCTTCCTGAGGATTTCTCGATAAAGCATCTGCCACTGCATTGTCCTTTCCTGCCGTATGCTCAATTACAATATTAAACTCTGTTAACTTTAAACACCATCGAACCATTCTAGAAGATAAACCTTTTCCGTGCGTTAACTTTGTTAAAGCAGAGTGATCCGTAACCACTTTGACCGGGATCGTACAGAAGAAACATCTAAATTTGTTTAGAGCCCAAATTACAGCAAGGCATTCGCGTTCGGTAATAGAATAGTTCCGTTCCGCTGCATTCAAAATTCGGGACGCAAAAGCTATGGGGCGACCTTTCTGAGCTAACATCGCACCAATTCCGACTGCGCTAGCGTCACAGTATAATTCAAATTGTGAAGAGTAATCGGGATGAGCTAAAACCGGTGAAGAAATTAAAGAATTCTTTAAATGTTCGAAAGCATGTTGAGCCGCTTTTGACCAAACAAATTTAACCCTCTTTCGTTTTAAAGCATATAGTGGTTCGCAGATTTCTGAAAAATGTGGTATAAATTTTTGAAACCAAGCCACCATACCCAAAAATGTTGCTACTTGTTTCGCATTCTTTGGAGGTGCCATTGCCGCAATTGCATCTGTTTTTTGCTTGTCTGTTTGTATGCCCTCTTGTGTGATTCGAACGCCAAGATATTTTAACTCTTTACGAATAAATTTACATTTTTCTAATTTGACAGTGAGACCCGCGTTTCTGAGTAATGTGAATACTTTACGTAACAAATTTATGTGTTCTTCGAATGTTTCAGACATAACGATAATGTGATCCAGGTATACCAGAACTCCGAAACCAAGAAGGGGTTTCAGAATGGTATCCATTGCCTTCTGGAACGTGGCTGGAGCCCCTGATAATCCAAAACTCATGCGTTTAAATGCGAAGCACCCATTATGCGTTATAAATGCTGTTTTAAGTATGTCTTCCGGTTTCATGCCGATTTGAAAATAACCGGAGGTTAAATCGAGTGTGGACATGAATTTAGTACTTTGAATATTGCCTAGTATGTGATCTATTACAGGAATTGGATACTGTGGATATTGGGTTATTGAATTGAGTTTTCGATAATCTATAGCGAATCTCCAAGCCTCAGGATCCTCAATGCTTTTTCCATTGTTTTTCCGACATAATACTACTGGTGATGCGTATGGAGACTCAATGGGCATAATAATGTCACGGAGCATTTTGTGAATGTGATAATTAATGATATTCTGTTTGACTTTATCGTAACGGTATGGTTTGCTTGCTACTGGCGCATGTGAACCGGTATTAATTTCATGCCAGGAAACGTGTGTCAACCCCGGTTTGTCTGAAAACACTTCCCTGAAGTCATGTAAAAACTTATTAAATTTGCTTATCTCCCCCTTTGTTAAACCAGACTCACTTAAATCAATTGAGAGTGATGAGGACTCGTTTGTACAAGTATTCTCATCATTATTAACATCCAGTGTACGTGAAAAGAAATCTAGGCTCATCCCTCTGTCTTTCATAAAATCCACTCCAACAATACAATGAGCTTTTAATCCATCTAATACTAGAAATTGCCACTTAGTTTTAACTGACCTTATCTCCACATCTAAATCCACCAGACCTTTTATACTACATTGTATCCCTTGAGCCGACTGAACCACTAAATTAACATGCCGCAACCTTTTATACGAAAAATATTTCTTATACACTTCAAACGATATAAAACTTTTGTCCGCACCCGTATCCAGAACACTTTTTACCACTATACCACTCAAAACTATTAGCCACTCAACTAATTCCACTGGGTTAACTACTACCGTATTTAAATTTATCACAGAAGGCTTTGAAGAGTTAACCTGTGACTGCTGACCTTCCGTGCAACAGCCACCTACCAGTTTAACCCCTGCTGACGATTTTTAATACCACAAGACTTTCCCACTGTCCGCTTAACGACATTTTCACCAACCACTAACTGTCTAACCCTGGACGAGCTAGTCTTCCTTGGGTTAACCTCGTTCCTTCTATCCAAACCATTTCTATTGTGACTGCTCACCCCCTCATTTCTTCTGAAACCATTATTATAAGCTTGATCATAATTCCTTAAACCACCACTAGCTCTTTGAAAATTTTGCCTATCCCCATAATTAACTGGACCACGAACATTACGACCATTATATTCATTATCATAATTCCTGGACCTATTAATAAACCTATCCCCCTCGTTGAATTCTCGTGTGGTTCTCTGTCGATGGTGATCCGCCTCATGTCGCGCTTCATACTTCATTAATAATTGATAGAGTGAGTTCGGCTGTATTCGCTGGGGCACGCAGTTCAATAAAGTCCTGGATTGATACTGAGAAAAGAGGAAGCAGAATATCAATCAGCTCCTGATGAGTAACGTCAAGTGCCAATTTGTTTTTCAATTCGAGCTTTCTCAGAAAAAATCCGGACGCTTTTTCATAAATAGTCTGGCGTTTACAATAGAATTCACGTCTTAATTCCGCTGCATTACGCTCATTAGGAAAGGCTTTAGTTAACTCCGAGCATGTTTGCTCAAATCTTTTCGCGTCATCAGTCACCAAGAAACGTCCAATGTTCTCAATCCAAAGCAAGGCTTCATCCTTTAGAGAGCATTTCGATACTAAATATTTGTTCTTATCTGGAATATCGTTAAAGGCAATATAATCGTTCAATTTATTTAAAAATTCTGTGACATCAGAATTTCCGGCAAAGTAAACTCTGGGGACTATCTCTCGTGGATGTGGGCCATCGTACAACCCGTGAAGTTGGGCGCCATTTGTAGCGGCCATATTAAAATGTCCGCTGGTGTTGTAGAGCACGAGGAAAGAAGTACAACTGTTTTAAAACCAAAAACTGCTTTATTAACACAATTAGCAGGGTGTTTGAGCGAGCTCCACGAAATTTTCCTAAAAGTTTAAATTAACTAAAGAGTTCTTGCTAACAATTGGTAGCTTTAACAAAACTGAAACAATATAATTGAACCTTAACCTTTAAAATATATAAGCACGATCCAACACTCTTATCCTTCAAATTAAATAAGCACTGATGCAGGTTCAAATCAGCTTTACAACTGCATAAAACTCCAGTATAAAATACTAAGGCCGATTATCCATCCTGAGACTCGATGCGAGGTCTCAAGGCTAAATCTAAATCTCAATCTCAATCTAAGTCGCAATATTCAACTTCCCAGGCCAAGTATACTCTAGCTCCCCTGAGCTGTGAACTCAAGTCAAAATTCGCTGCTTATATACTTCAGTGTCGATCGACCAGCTCCAGAAAATTTGCATAATTGAAATTACACGGCGACTCACAATTTCAGGGATTCAGCTGTCCATCGAAAGTTAAAGAAAGATAGAGAGCCTTTGTAACTTGTACGCACATAGTCGGTTAATGGACTCTTGTAATGGACTCTTGAATATGTAATTTCTTGTATATTTTTTTGAGTTTTAAATATTTAAGTCGCCGCCATTTTGAAACAAGACGGCGTACTATACTGGCCAACAAACTCGGTCAAGATCCTGGCAAGGCTTGACATGCTTAGTTACATCCAAATCGGTTTATAAATACGAGTGCTACCGCATGACAAAGATCATACATATATAAATCAGCATTTGAACGGAGGCTGGGTTTGGAGTCTGGGGGTCATAATCGGTGAAAATATACCAACATTTTCCTGAATTGCTTTCCTCCGGACGTCTGCAATAGGTAGCGTTTTACTTTTTGTAATTGGAGCTACCTAAAAGTCGATGTTATTTCCGATCAATTTATACCAGTATTTGTTTAGTCACAATGATTTATCGCAAAATTGCTAGTAGATGTTAATTTCATTGTTTTCTAGGATGTGCGTAAATGTTAAATAAACTAAAATACATTTACAATAGTTACCAAATATTTTATATTGGGGTTTTATTGCAATAACAAGGTGAAATGAAAAAAAAGTTGGAAATTGCACGTCAAACGTGACAAATGAGGTGTGTTCATACTATAACTAGTTTTTATAAATATTCAGATCTTGGTGCAATAGCTACAAACAATTAGTTACAATTCTGTTACATTGAAATTATACTAAGTGCAAATATCAATACAAGACAATGTAAAAAAATCATCGTTATAATTTTAGTGAAATGAATTATATCGTCTGAACCTAAGATAACATAATTTCGCTAAACTTTGATTGGTTTATATGGAAAGGGCAGCTGACATCATTGTTTGTCAAATTTCTTGTATAGTAAGAAACACCTATCTGTTTTTTATTGCTCCTCCTATACACATGAGTAAGGTCGATTTAGTTGGTGTACGTGTAACTTTTTATCATATGACAGGCTATGTCGATTCCTGCAATGATCGCTACGACAAAAACCAGGCTACATCGCCAAGCTTTGCAAAAGATTCGTTTGCGAACGATTACCTCCATAGTTTAATATTTTAAACGTTCACGACGAATGAATCTCATTTTTGTTTACTTTCATGGATCTAGAGTTTGAACTGCTAAGCAAATTTCAACTGAAGATATTGCAGAATATATACATAATTGAAATTATAAGTCATCTCTCAAACATTAATTTATTTTGAACGATCTTTTTTAAAAATGTAACTTTAATGAAGTTTTATTCGAAAAAATAATTTTGAATAAAAAAGGTCCTCCCGGCATATTTAAAAGCCATCCCGGAACTGTTGATGACAGTCAAATGCTTTGCACTTTTATTATATAGATTACGTATGATAGGATTTAATAGAATGAAGAAAACTTTTATTAATATCTTTTTAAGTTTTGATTGGATTTTTATAAAATTTGAAATGACTCGTCAAAATTTTGCAAAGATTATATACGGGGTGTCCACGTATAACCTGACTGACCTTTATTTTCGCAACCGTTGGTCCTAGATGCATACTTCTAATTACAAAAATGGTTTAAATAAGGTAAAGAATTATTTTTAAAGTGATTTGGGTCAAGAAAAACATTTATTAAAAAAATTACGAAATTTAAATTTTTATACGGTCCCCCGGTTCTATAAGTGATATTTAGTAAAAATTTAATGTGACACTAACAAGTAAGACAAAAAAAGTCCCATTCATCTAACATTAAAATTGACCGAGTTATGAAATTTTGAAATGCATGACTTATACCACTTTTTTGCATCTCAAAACAGATGATTTCGGCCTTGCTTTCAGGGGTCGTATATAAAGTACTTAAACTTATTTCAAGGTATCTGCGCTTTGATAGAAATCGTACAACTATTACGATCGAGTTAACTTTTAATAGTTAAGTTTCTGATTAGTTAAAATAATTGTATTTTAACATATGTTTTATTTTGAAAGGATTTGAGGCTATGATTTCTTTAAACAAAAATTATGTTATTTTCATAAGGTTTTATTTAACTTGCAACGATCGTCTTTCCAGTTTAAAATTTGTACTCGAACTTTAACTCACTTTCAAAGGCCCGATCGAAGTTAAATTTTACATACTGACTTAAATCCGATGACAATGTAACATTATTATGATTTTCAACGCTTACCATCTTATACATACTTATATTAGAGGATAACACAAAAAAAATCGGATAGATTACCATCAACAAGTTTAAGAAAGAGTTTTAGATTACATAACATAAACCTGCGATGGTTGCGTTTTTTAACTTTTATAATTACGGTTTATGTATTTTTTAACGCTGAATAAAAAAATTACCTTCACTTTTAACCATCATGTCAGGATTTTTCGCAAATCGTGAATTTCAAGGTTAAAAAATATCGAAAAATCTGATACTATAAAATAGATGTAAGACTTTTTTATTCAGTTTAATTTTATTTAATTCAATAATTTATTCAAATTTTTGGCTTATACTGCGTTTTTTACAGCTAAACAGCTCAGGGATCCGATGCGGTTGGGAGGGAGAGGGGATCAATTTTAACTTTGAGCTTTTTAACTTTGAAATTTGCGATTTGAGAAAAATCCTGACGTGATGGTTTAAAATGAAGGTCATTTTCGGATTCAGTGCTAAAAAATACATAAGAATCAATTTTCAAAAGTTAAAAAACATGGCACAACCCAAAATTTGAAAGATAATGTAATCTAACAGCATTTTAAAATCTGTATCATTTTGTAAAAAATTGAGGCTGTTGTTTTTTATTCTGTTATTTAACAAAAATTCTGTTATTTTTATCCTCTTATATGTTCAGTACAAATTCTATGATTTGCATTAATATGTCAGAATGATGATAGATTTCACATTTATATTAGATTGCAATGTTAATTTTGCTCTTTTTTTTTTTTTTTTTTTTTTTTTTTGATATAGCTCACGATTATTTATATTTCTGCTACATTTGTGAATGACCCCTATTTCGCAGCAAAAATATACTCCAACTTTAAACAGCTATTACTCGGTCAATTTTAATGTTAGATGAATGGGACTTTTTTGTCTTACTTGTTAGTGTCACAGTAAATTTTTACTAAATATCACTTATAGGACCGGGGGACCATATAAAAATTTAAATTTCGTAATTTTTTAATAAATGTTTTTCTTGACCCAAATCGCTTTAAAAATAATTCTTTACCTTATTTAAACCATTTTTGTAATTGGAAGTATGCATCTAGGACCAACGGTTGCGAAAATAAAGGTCGGTCAGGTTATACGTGGACACCCTGTATATTAAATATCAAATCATTCGGGAGGATAGTTTTTGCGCTTTTTGATGTGGACAGACGGACGGACCAGCGACAACTATAGGTGCCACTTATTTATATAATTACGAACGCACCTAAAAAGATAAGAAAATCAATAAAACACTTTAACGTCCGCATCATTACATTTATTTTTTTACTGTACTTTATGTTTCCTCTTGAGTCTTGAAAAATTACAATTGCGAAAAAAAAATATCCCAGTATATTTATTATATCTTAAACAAATGTAAAAATTAAAAAACAGATATTTTTAGTTTGATAAAATCACAATTGAATAGAAAAAACAACCTTCATATACCTTTAAAACTTTGGTTTTATTCCATAGAAAAATATAACAAAATATTTTAATTCTATGTTTTGAATATTATAAAAGCACATTTTTTTAAAGTAAATATCTCAACATACCTAACATTTCTCAAACAAATGCAACAAATTTAAGCCATGGAAGTATAATTTCTTAACACTTAACTTCTGGAAACGTGCGGCTTTAATTATGTACATGTGCTATTTATGTTATGATTCAGATCAATGCTTTTCAAACTTTCTTCTTTTGCTTTAATCCTCTTATCCTTAAACGGATCAAAGCAAAATACATTTCATGAAACCAGATGTTGAACTAGTCGTAAAAACAAGCATACAGTAATTCTCAGAACTGTAATGATTCACTCGAGAAAGAGCAAACGAGAGTGAAAAGCTATGCGTCAAGCATGGGTCATGAAACACTTTCCAACACTTCCAGAATACTGCAACGGAACTTCACCGTTTAAAAAGGTGAAGAAAGATTTCAGCAATTATCGTTTATAGCCGGGGATACTCGAATTATTTTGTGCATTTCAATATATGATCACACACACAGAGAAAGAGCGAGGGGAGGGGGGGGGGCGGAACATGTTACTAAAAAAAACTTCCATGAAATCTCAGTATAATAAGAAACATAAACTTATATACTGCATTTTACATTCAATTTTTGCTCCACTTTATGATAGACCGGGAGGCGGCAGCACAGACAATCACCTCATCGAGTTCACGGCTAAAATTCCAGAATTAGTTACAACTCGATTCGCATATTAAAACGCAATTGGTCTGCCAAGTCATATCTTGGTGGAAAACACGTGAAAACCCGATTTTAGCGGTTGACTCGTAGGTTTACCATTGTGTTTTCCTGCACCCTGTTCTCCATGTTTTCATACTTTAGGATGCAGGAAAACACAATGGTAAACCTACGAGTCAACCGCTAAAATCGAGTTTTTTCGTGTTTTCCACCAAGATATGACTTGGCAGACCGATTGCGTTTTAATATGCGAATCAAGTTTAAACTAATTCTGGAATTTCAGCCGTGAACTCGATGAGGTGATTGTCTGCGCTGCCGCCTCCCGGTCTATGACTAAATAATATTTATTTTATTTTTATTTCGCAATATATATATCTTTAAATATGTTTATGTTTCTTATTATACTGAGATTTCATGGAAGGTTTTATTTAGTAAGATGTTTCCTCTCTCACTCTCTCTCTCTGTGTGTGTGTGTGTGTTGTCTGATCAGTACATAGACTTAGTGTTCTAAAATTTAGCTTACAAGGAGACCGCCAAACATGATGCGCACATATTTTGATGATTTTAAAGTATGTTGTAGGGGTCATACCCCTAACTATTCAGGTCAAAGGTTTCCTTCAAATGGGCTTTAGTTTTCGAGAAATTTCGGGTTAAAGTTCAGCATGCTTTTCAAATACCCATTAGTTCGCGCTCTTGAATAAGGTCTCCGTGGTGCCGGGCTAGCGCTCTGGATTTGAAAGCCGGAAGTGAGGGTTCTGTCCTCGCCTGTGACTTTTACCTTTTTATTTAATAAATTTTATATATTTGTCGCGTTGTAAGTTTTATGCAGAATTAGGAAATCTGCATCTTTGAACTTTTTGATATTTTCCTAATAAATTCTATTTACATTTTCGAATTTTTCGTAAAAAATAATAGTTTTTTTTTTTTTTTTGCAGTTTTGAAATTAATATTTCTATTGACGAAATTCCAAACTAATTTATGTCTAGATTTTGTTTATATTTTTTATTATTATTTACTCTTTATATTTTAATAACCGTTCTAAAATAATACTTGTTTTAACTTTATGAAATTTTAAATGAATTTTATATATATTTTTTTTATAATTTATACAAAATATTTTTTATTTCAAATCTTTTAAAGGTATGTATGATTAGGTAATTCCAACAACATATTTTGAAAGGAGTAATAAAATATTAAAGCAATAACTCTTATATCCAAGTTTTAGCCAGTTATATATATATTTTTTATGTTATTTAAATACATTTAACTGTAAAGTTCAAACTCAACATCCTTTTTGATTTGCACAAATAAAAAATAATATATTACAATTAATTTTTTTTCATTATTTAGTCGATGCCATACAGAAAAATTCAACTAGAAAAGAAAAATCGTTTGTTAATTACAATACATATAAAAAATATCCGAAAAAAAATCGTCTGCAATGACTTTTACGGTAATATCAGAATAAATAAAATATATTTTTATCAATTTCGTTTAGCTTCCTTTGCAGACATTTACCAGGTTTGAAATAATTTCTTTTTCCAATTTAATGCATTTTTTAATATATTTAACACAATTTAAGTATTTAAAGAATATATAATATGCTAATTTATACATTCTTCCAATATTGTTAAAACAATTTACGTAAAAAGTATATTTAAAGGCGACTTTTAATGCTGAATTTGTTTAGAATATTTTTGCGATATGTATCACACAATTAGTTCCATATTTAATAAACTAAAAATGTCGATGTCGGTGATGATAAATATTTTTGTATTTCAGCAGTTAACATATTTCAATATATTGAGAACAAATCAAATATTAAAAGGATATATTATTTTGTTATTTTTTTCTTAATCATTTAAATTTTTTTAAATACAAAATGCAAATAAAAAAATGCATTATTTCATAAATACGGTAAATAAATAAGTAAATATACATAAATGTAAACAATAATCATTTTAAAAAGACGGGATATCAAGACATAAATTAGTTTGGATTTTCGTCAACCGAAATATTAAAATAAAAATTGCGCAAAAACTATAAATTTTCACGAAAAATTTTAAAATGTAAATAGAATTTATTAGGAAAATATCAAAAAGTTCAAAGATGCAGAATTCATAATTCTGCATAAAACTTACAACACGACAAATATATAAAATTTATTAAAAAAAAGATAAAAGTCACAGTCGAGGACAGAACCCTCACCTCCGGATTTCAAATCCAGAGCGCTAACCCTGCACCACGGAGACCTTACTAAACATCACGAACTAATGGGTATTTGAAATGCATACTGAACTTTAACCCGAAATTTCTCGAAAACTAAAGCCCATTTGGGAAACTTTTGACCTGAATAATTAGGGGTATGACCCCTACAACATACTTTAAAATCATCAAAATCTGTGCGCATCATGTTTGGCGGTCCCCTTGTTAGTTATAAAAATCATAACAGAGTTGAAAATTCACTTTCAGCAATTTCCACGAATACACGGAAATGCACTCGAATATATACAGGGTGATTCATAAAAGATGGGCAGAACTTTAAGGGGTTATAGTACACTTAAAGACAAATAATATTAAATAGGAGACTAAGGGTCCCAGACGTATTCCCAAGGAGATAGGGGGCATTAAAGTTTAGGGTCCGAAATTTCAAATGATTATAAAACATGGAAAAATTGGTCGATTCGTTTGCGGTTTTTGCAAAAAATTTTCTTTACGCCAGTATTTTCTTGAAATAAAATTTTAAAGTTCAATTTCAAAAAATGCCGATAGGGGGCGCTTTAGACTTTGGAGTAACAAACAACTATTTTTTAACGTTATTTTTTGTATTTCTTTAAATGATTTCGAAAGCTTAGACTTAAACTTAAATTTTGATCTAAAAATCTGAGTCCTAACGAGTAGTTAAGTAGCGTAAACTGAAATTTGAAATTTGAAACCCTTCTCCCCCCAGAACAAAAATCAGTTATTCCCGATCTTTGTGTCGTAGATTAGGCTCTAACTACTGCCGCGTTTTGCTAAAATTATTCTTTATGTCAGTATTTTCTTGAAAATAAATTTTAAAGAAAATTTTCAAAAAATTCCGATAGAGGGCGCTTTAGACTTTGGAGTAACGAACAACTATTTTATACCGTTATTTTTTGTGTCTCATTAAATGCTTTCTAAAGCTTAGACTTAAATTTTCAGCCCAAAATCTGAATCGTTAGACGTGGTTAAGTTTCTGGGGAGAGGGGTTTGAAATTTCTACTCCTGAGCACAGTTCAGTTTACCATGTCCACACATTGTGTGCTGTGATACGAGGTAAAAAGACACAAATTAGGATTATGTTACCAAAGCATATTTATTAACATGTAATCACAATAAATGTTCAAAATTGTGACCACCAGAGGTTATGCACGCAGAACAACGGCGACGAATGGAACGGCGAACATTCGCGAAAACATCAGGGTTTTCGAGCACTTCCCCTACAGCGGCGGAAAGTCTGGCGACCAGTTCCTCGGGGGATTCAATGGGTGTCTCATACATAAGAGCCTTCAATCGTCCCCAAAAAAAGAAATCGAGGGGTGTAAGATCTGGCGAGCGAGCAGGCCAAGCAACAGGACCACCTCGACCAATCCATCTGTTCGGAAATGTGATGTCCAGATAGTTGCGGACGTCTCGTACGTAATGGGCTGGCGCTCCATCGTGCTGGAACCACATGACCCGCCGGATGCGTGGAGGAACAACGTTTAACAGGTCTGGCAGCACATGTTGCAGAAATGTGAGGTATGTTTTACCGTTGAGGCGTTCAGGAAGAAGGTACGGTCCGATTAGGTGGTCTCCGAGGATTCCTGCCCAAACATTGATGGAAAAGCGTCTCTGATGAGCATGTGGATACGTAGCATGTGGATTGACATCCGCCCATACATGTGCATTGTGTGTGTTAAATGTACCTTCACGTGTGAAGGTACATTCATCGGTGAAAAGCACAGTTCGTCCAAAATGTGGATTTAGCGCGTTCTGCTGCAGAAACCAGTGGGCGAATTCAATACGATTTGGATAATCCCCTGGAGACAGTTTCTGGACTCGTTGCACATGAAACGGGAGCAAATGTTCATCCTTCAGTATCCTCCAAGTCGTGGACTGTGAGGTATCCACCTGGCTAGCCACTGTTCGTGTACTTGTACTTGGCTGCGCCGCTACTACATCCAGAATGGCTTCTGCAACAACTACTGATTCGTCCTTTTTTGCACGACCTGCATTTGACCGGGAAGCGAGAAATGATCCCGTCTCACACAACTGTCTGTGCAAGCGCTCGAAAGTTTTGCGGTTAGGCAACCGCCTGTTAGGAAATCGCTCTCCGTACATTCGTTGTGCCTCTGCACCATTTCCATCTGCCGCTCCGTAAATTAAATGCATCTCAGCCTTTTCCTTATTCGTGAAGGGCACCATCTTCCGATTCATTACTACAGCGACTTACACTTGACTCACCGTTCAGTGGTTTTTATGCCTGAATCGTGTCGAAATTTTGCATACGTGTTCTTCTTCTTCCCCATTTGACATTTGCATACTTTCTGTTTCCTTCTTCAACCGGTGACTAGCGTCAGGAATGGAGCTTTAACGTTTGCATGAGCGACGTTTCCAACTGTGCCAGTGCCTTTATGAGTGAATTCCGACTATGCAGTCCTTGACGAAAGTTGTATTTTTGCCTCGTATCACAGCACAGAATCGTTGGGCATGGTTAAGTAGTGCAAACTGAACTATGTTCAGAAGTTGAAATTTGAACCCCCTCCCCTCGCTACTGAACCACGCTCAGCGATTCAGATTTTGAGCTGAAAATTTAAGTTTAAGTCTAAGCTTTAGAAAGCATTTAATGAGACACAAAAAATAACGGTATAAAATAGTTGTTCGTTACTCCAAAGTCTAAAGCGCCCTCTATCGGAATTTTTTGAAAATTTTCTTTAAAATTTATTTTCAAGAAAATACTGACATAAAGAATAATTTTAGCAAAACGCGGCAGTAGTTAGAGCCTAATCTACGACACAAAGATCGGGAATAACTGATTTTTGTTCTGGGTGGAGAAGGGTTTCAAATTTCAAATTTCAGTTTACGCTACTTAACTACTCGTTAGGACTCAGATTTTTAGATCAAAATTTAAGTTTAAGTCTAAGCTTTCGAAATCATTTAAAGAAATACAAAAAATAACGTTAAAAAATAGTTGTTTGTTACTCCAAAGTCTAAAGCGCCCCCTATCGGCATTTTTTGAAATTGAACTTTAAAATTTTATTTCAAGAAAATACTGGCATAAAGAAAATTTTTTGCAAAAACCGCAAACGAATCGACCAATTTTTCCATGTTTTATAATCATTTGAAATTTCGGACCCTAAACTTTAATGCCCCCTATCTCCTTGGGAATACGTCTGGGACCCTTAGTCTCCTATTTAATATTATTTGTCTTTAAGTGTACTATAACCCCTTAAAGTTCTGCCCATCTTTTATGAATCACCCTGTATATATAACCAGCGTCAACAATATTATCACATATGATTTCAGGGACTTTTTCAACAATATTCTTTTGGCAAATTTACAATCTACGACAACGTTACTAATCTCACTTTTTATAGAATATTTCTCATTGCAATTACTTGACAACATCGATATTGACTACTTCAAAACTTTAATTAATTTTTTACTTTTTCATAACTATATCTTCCAAAATAATGCTATTTTATGCTCTGTTAGTTCCAGAATGTTTTCAGATTTATATCTCTATTTCTATGAAAGAAATTGTATTATGAACAATAATATTTTGGTCTATAGATATATAGATGACATAATTATCTTTTTCCTTAATGGTATTCATTCTATTTCTGTACCTGTAGCATATCCTTTGAATCTTGATCTTAGTAATACTTATTTAAGTAATTCTAGTGTTCATTTCATGGACATTAATACCCGTGTTTCACGAACGACCCCTAACTTTGAAAATAAATAACTCGGAAACGGTGATAGATAGAAACATGAAACCAATTGTATGTTTATTAAAAAAAACGTAAAGACTGATACAGAAGACTCAAAATTTTAGTAACGAATTGCGACAATACATGGCGCTGCAGGTGGCATCATAACAATAAGTAGGCTGTATCACATCAAAAGCTATTCAAAATGTGCATCTTTCACACAACACACATGTCGCAAACGAAGAATGAAATTGTCAGTGACCCTCTGTACTATGCCACCGGAAATCAGTACACGCGCTTGACAAATAGCATCTTTTAGCTTGTCCGTTTTTAAAGGTCTGTTGCGGTAAACAATGTCTTTCAGTGTCACTTCTAAAATTTCTTTCACTATGCGCTAATAGCGATTATGTTTAAACGGCGAAACCTTCGACGAATGGATGTTTTTGGCGTCTGAGCTCGCTTTATAGGGATCATTAATGCTGCCTGCAGCGCCATCTATCGGCGCTATTTTTAACTAAAGTTTTAAGGTTTCGGTATCAGATTCTTAGGTTTTTTTAATAAATATACCACTGGTTTCATACTTCTATCTATCACAGTTTCCGAGTTATTTATTTTGAAATTTAAAGGTCCTTCGTGAAACACCCGGTACCGCTATTCTTTCTAACCATACTTTAACATTCAATATCTACGATAAAAGTAATGATTTTTCTTTGAATGTTATTAATTTTACTAACTATGTCTCCATATTTCAGTTTACAGAAATATTCTTCTAAACCACTGCAATCGTATTAAACGTTTATGCTCCTATCATTAATTAGGCCTAATTTATTATAATTAAAACATACAGCTTTGTCTTATAATTATCCCCATGCTTTTCTTTCTTCATGGATTAAACATTAAAACATTCATCTAATTTTACCAGTACAGACATTAATTAATGTATAAAAATTATAAAATTGAAAACACTATTATGGAGTAGGCCGTGTATTGCTAAAAAATATATAAAAACTTATTTTAAAAAATTAACAAAAAAAAATCACAAAATAACAAAATTTCCCCCAAGAATACTATAAAATCAAAATGCTATTAAGGAGGAGTGAGGCGCGACTGCTAAAAAATGTACAAAATTTATAAGTAAATAAATAAATAAATCGGGTTTTATGCATTTAACCATATCATTTACATACTAGCGGGTCTCTCTCGGTGGTTCTGACTTGTCCCCTTCAATGGGGAAGATGATCGGAAGCCGGGCATAGTGAGATGTTCTTCGACACGACGGGGATAGGAGACGGATGGACCACCACCTCACCGTGGTGCGCCAGTGGAAAAGGGACGTCCGAAAAAGCTGAAGACGCCACTAAGACTCGCTGTAACGGAGCTGCGAGTCTGGGTCTCCCCCTCGCAAGCGCGGGTTCTCCGCGGCGCGAGGACTCGGCCAATGCTCGGAGCCTCCACCGTAGGTAGTGGAGGGGCGTCCCGTAGGCCAATCCCATGCAGTTGCTCGGGCGAGCCCTTCGCCCCGTGCCGAGGTAGGTGACGCTGGACAAAGGCTAGTTAATGATGGCCAGACCATCTCCAAAAGTTTATCCGAGGAATTGACGAAGGCGAGATTGCACTCTGAAGAGCGCGGTGCGTGGTGACTCTATTGTGACGCTTGGTCAGTGCGTCAGGCGGCGTGTAGCAACCCTCGGTACTGGCAAGCGGTAGGGTAATGACAGAGGTCGCAACCGCCGAAGGCGGCCACGCATCATCCGCCGATTCCAGGCTCGTGCAGAGCCCATACGAGTCACGACCAAGGAAGATCCGGTTTACCCGGGGACTTCCTATGTGGTGCTCTTCGGCCGGGGGGAGAAGCGGGGGCTTGCGCCTACCTGCACTTCTACGACCCTTTCCCAAGTGAGTTGACGACATAGGTCGAAGCGACATTAGTGGAACCTTATCTAGAGGCCCACTTCATTTCACTTGGGCGGATAGTAGGAGTGAACCCCAGCCTCGGAGCCGAGATCCCATAGGGGAGTCGGGTCCTCAACCTAATGGTGAACACTCCCACTTTCCATTGCTGTACCGCCCCTTCCGAATATCAAATCCTAGGGAAGGAGGAAGCGACTAGTTCATTTGGGGCGGGTAGCAGGAGGTGCTTCTCGCCAACCCGGGACCTCGAAGAAACTCGGTCCCAAGCGCATAGACACGCCTGGCTGGGTCGTCACCGTCGAATGGCGAACCATTCAACGGGTCATGCACATATCATATCACTACAAAAGAGCAGGAGGTGCTTCTCGCCAACCCGGAAAGAAATCTGGTCCCAACGCATAGACACGTCTGGCTGGGCTGTCCCTCACCAAGGAGCACCCGCGAGGCATCGAGATCCAAGCGACTTGGTACTCCTGGGAGATCACGCTCATAAAAATTCACTACAACGGAAGAAATGAAGGACCACTACCGGACTCTGAGGGACGTGGAAACTCCCCTCAAATGCGTTGAAGAATCGGACCCGGTTGGAGGTTAGTAAAACAGAAGTTATTGTTAAGAGAGGTCTGCTAGTCCCAACCTTGTCAGGCGCAGGAAGCTCTGACTACGCATAGACGCGCTGGACTGGTTTCGGCCCCAGGTTCTATGAGAGGTTCAGCCAAACAGTTCCGAGAGCGGTTCAGATCCCTCCCAGAGAAGGCGCCTGGGTCATGTTGGGCATGGGGCACCTCGACGACCTGAGGCGCTCTTGGTACGAACGGGCGCTCTCTTTCCTGAACGACCCTGAGGGCAGCTCACAACTACTCCAGCTACAGAGAGACTCGCAAGGGACGTTCGGGAAAGGCACCTTCCTCCCCTCCGTCACGCCTACGTTCTACCGCCTGCACGTTGCAGTGGGATGCTGCATGCCCTCCACTCCCAACGACAGGCGTCACAATAGAACCCTTGCGGTCCTTGTCATACAGAGTCCGACCTCCCCTCCATCTTGCCCTAGACAAAGGTGGTGACTGTCCTATCCCCGTTCGCTAGCCTTTGCCCTCACATCACCATCCAAGACGGCGACACACAGTCAGCCGTCTAGGTGCGAGGATTCAGCCTACGCGGTACTTTTTGCCACCCGAAGGCCTCAAGCCCCCTGCAGCCGAGAACCGGCCCAAAGGGGGGAACAACCCGAGGAATGTGAGGCTCAGTTACACTCACCCTCAGCGAAGTTGGCTATTCCGCTACCGCTTTACCACCCGCTCACCAACGTTGAGGTGGGGATTCGTCAGCCACCGGCTCCCGTCGTGTCGACGCTACTGCGCGCAATACTGAGCTCCAGGTCTTCTCCCCAACTCAATGGGTCGATTCCGGACCACTCAGAGGAGCGAGCGGGACTGGCAAGCGGTAGAGTGTAGTTACCGGCATGTGAGCGTACACGAATGGTCCGCAACCACCACGTCATACTCTGCAGCTGGAATAGTTGTGCGTCGACCTCAATGGTTGAGCAGAACAGGGAGAGCCCAAAATCAAGTGGGGCTTAAGTCCGAAGGTGACCCCACAAGTCGCTGCGGCGGAAGCCATATCATGGGGTGGGGGCGGGATCACCCGCTCCTTGGACTGTTTGACTACGAGGATTCGTACCGGAGGCAAGCCTACTAACGCGGCGGCGACCAAGCCAAAACTCGATCCTCGGATCGAAAACCAATCCAGCGTGCCTATGCGTAATCGGAACTTGCCGCACCCGAAGGTTGGATCAGTGAGAGTCTTCACATAACTTTATATCTACTAATCTTGATCGGGACCGTCTCTTTGACGTTTATGAAGGAGCTTTCCATGGCCTTCAGAGTCCGAAAGTGGTTCTAAAATAACTTTCCGTGGATTCTAACATTTGTTGTGTTTTTGTTTTGTGTTTTTATTTTTGTGTGTTTGTTTTGTACATGTGGATTATCTCTCAGTGGAGTTGATCGGAATCACCTGCATTTCGCTGCATTGTTTGCAGGAAGCAAAGACACTAGAGGGGGAACAACCTTAGCCAGGGCGTGTTTATGCGTCAGGGACTCTTTTCCTCGAAGTCGCAGGATGGCGAGAGGCCTCTCCTGCTCGCCGCGGCCGATGAACAAGTCGTTTCCTCCTTCCCTAGTACTGGTTGATCGGAAGCCGCTGTAAATCAAGGATCGTTGGAGAAGTCCGGCATGTGGCCTAGGACTCGGTTCCCTTTTTAGGGTTCCGGCTACGAAGCCGTCAGAGGACTCCAGCGTCTCACCAGGTGTTTTGTGGTGGTATCTTCGTATCTTGGGCTCCACCGCATGTCGCAGCGACCTTTGTCGTCAACACATGGGTTCAATGGGAGTGATGGGCAGGTGGCGGTTCTCCCACCGGCCACAGCGCTTACAGGAGGAGACTCCTGGTTGAGTGCGTTACAAGTCTCTCAGGAGCTGGGTGCGGCGGTTGAAGTGCCTGACGGACGCCACTCGGCGAAGCTTTGTTTTATATCATTTACATAACAAAATCATAACTAATACACTCTTCATTTTACTTACACACTGTCTCCTCATACATTTCTAATTATTGTACTACTATCCTCCCATTTCATCTTTATAAATATTTAAATTTTATTTTAGTTTTCATCACATTCTAAATTTTATTTACATTAATTTCTAATTTGTTTAAAAATTATTTTATTTTAATTCCATTTTCTCCTCTCCTCTTTCCTATTAAAGGGCAGCACCAGATTTATCATTTAACTAGTCTGTAGTTTCAGTTTTTCCTTTTATTTTTATGAGATAGATGGCAGCACCAAACAACTTTATTTTTCCTTTCATCATTTCTTTCAATGCAATGACTTTGTGTTTTTAGCAGCCATTTTGAGTTTACTGGTGATATGAAGAGTTGAAATCTTTGTAAAGCACTTTTCATCTAGTTCAAATCTAATTTCTATTTATGTTGAATAATAGTTTATTTGTTTATTTCTTTTGTTATTTGAACTCTTGTAGGTTTTTATTATTATTTTGTTTCTTATATATTTTATTAGGTGCTTAATAGTGTCCATTTTAGGCATAATACTGACAATATTTGAGGAAATAACATATATTTCCTATGAATATACTTATATATCCTATGATATACTTATATATATATATATATATATATATATATATATATATATATATATATATATAATTTTATTAAAGTTAGTTTTTATGAGTTATCATTTATATTAAAATGAGATTTATATAATATTGTTAAAAAGTAATATCAATGTTCTTTCTATTAAAATCATTTGGGATAATTAAATGCCCAATAAAAATTGTGTAATTTAATTATAATTATAATAGAGATAAATCGGTTTACTATTTGGAATAAATGCAAATAAGTCAATGCCGAAAGATATTTATTACTATTTATTTATAAATTTTCTCAACATTTACTATTATTAATGATTAAAAATTAACTAGTTGATTCATTAGGTATAAAATTGTTTTTAAAAATTAAAATGAAATGTATTATTAATGTTTTGAATTATATATATATATATATATATATATTTAAAAATGGAAACACGTGTGAAAAACAAAGGATGAGATATTATAAAAAGCAATGGAAAGGATGCTGCAGGAATAAAACTCAATAAAACGAAAAATCAAAAATGGAAAACTATGAATATCTTATGGAATCGTCAGAGGAGCAGCATAAGAATATTCATAGTAAATATATATCATTTCATCAAATATTGTCAGCATTATGCATAAAATCAACAATATTAAGCTCCTAATAACATATATAAGAGACAATGTAAGTGTTTAAAATGAAAATAAAAACCTACAAGAGTTCAAATAAGAAAATAAATAAATAAATAAACTATTATTCAACATTAATAGAAATTAGACGATAAAGAAATGTACAAAACTCACCAAACAAATCTAGGATTGAGGACGATTTAACTGGATGAAAAGTGCATAACAAGACTGCAACTCTTCATATCACCAAAAACCCAAACCGTCTGCTAAAACACAAAATCATAGCATTAATAGAAGTGATTAAAGGAAAATAAAATTGTTTGGTTCTACCATCTACCACATAAAAATAAAAGGAAAAACTGAAATTACAGACTGGTTAATTGATAAACCTGGTTCTGTATTCCTCTATTAGGAAAGAAGAAATGATGGAATTTAAATAAATGAATTTTAAACAAAGTAGTAATTAATATAAATGAAATTAGAATGTGATGAAAACTAAAGGATGTAAATAAAATTTAAATATTTATAAAGATGAAATGAGAAGAAAGTAGTACAATCATTAGCCATGTATGAGGAGACAGCGTGTAAGTAAACTGAAGAGTGTATTATTTATGTTTTGTAAATGATTTTGTTATGTAAATGATTTTGTTATGTAAATGATTTTGTTAAATGCATAAAACCCCGTTTTTAAAATTTTGTATATTTTTTTAGCAGTCCCGCCTCATTCCTCTTTAATAGCATTTTGATTTTAATTAGTATATTAATTTAATTGCAATATATTTAATAAATGATATATGGTGAACATTAAATGTACCATATTTTTTCGATAATAGATAGTAGATGGCAGCTTCATCACATTCACGTGTCCCTTCGTAACTGTATGAATTACAATTATTTTTTACAAGCTATTTAATTCATATATAAAGAGCAGCACTAAAATTGTAATACTATTCTTATTTACAGTAAATATTAAATTATATCATTTTTTCCTATAGATTATATTTTATTTTATTAAGTTTTAATTAGTAATAATTATTGTTTAATAGTTTAAGATTAATTTAAGATAAGATAAAGATTATTATTGTATAAAAATGTTGAATTAATTGTATTAACGATAACTGTGGTAAGTATTAACTGTATGTATTAAATCTTAACTGTAACTGTAGTAATAAAGCATCCTGAATGTTCCATGATTTAAATGCTTATTTCAATATGTTATTTGCAATGTGAGAACAATTCGCTTTCAACGTGTTATACGGAATGTGGGTACAATTAGTTTTCGTTTAATTTTCCTGGATTCCTAATTATTTA
Organism: Maratus michaelseni; assembly: GCA_963931845.1. NCBI lineage: Eukaryota > Metazoa > Arthropoda > Arachnida > Araneae > Salticidae > Maratus > Maratus michaelseni. The sequence continues at coordinate 300,102,674 of OZ007586.1, forward strand.
TTCTTGCAAAGCATTATCTTGGCAGCGATAGATTTTTCATGGTAAATTTCCCAGTCTATTATATGAAATATTGCATTTTTTCGATATGTGGTGTTCTTGCCGACTGATGATTAAACATTCACGTGTCGCAATGTTTTTTTTTTTTCAAATTTCCCTCATCATTTGATTTTTCCATTCCAGTTTTGTTTCACTTTATGATTAAATTCTATTTATTTCATTTTTGTTTCGCACTTAAATATGTTTATGTTTCTTATTATACTGAGATTTCATGGAAGGTTTTATTTAGTAATATATTTTCCCTCTCTCTCTGTGTGTGTTGTCTTATTAAGGTTTTATATATATATATATATATATATATATATATATATATATATATATATATATGGTGTCCGAAAAGTCTGAAAACGGTCAAATAACTCGAGAAATATACATCGGATTGAAAAACGGCAAAATGCATGTTCAATATTTTTGAAAAATTTATTTAGAGATATGAAAGTTGCCCCCCCCCTAACTTTGCCCCCCGGGTGGGAAAAGGGGGCAACTTTGAAATCTTAAATGATGACCCTCATTTTTTATTACAGATTCGGATTCCACGGGGAAAAATAATTAACTTTTGTATTGAACATTTTCTTCGAAACATTGTAGATGGTGCTGTAATCGAGTGCAATGCTGTGAGAATCGTTACTCTTGCAATGTCTGGAAACACTCGAATAACTCGAGAAATATACATCGTATTGAAAAACGGAAAAATGCATGTTCAATAGTTTTGAAAAATCTATTTATGTATATCAAAGTTGCCATTTTTCTAAAATATTAAACACGTATTTTTCCGTTTTTCAATCTGATGTATATTTCTCGAGTTATTCGAGCGTTTCCAGACATTGCAATGGTAACGATTCTCACAGTATTGCACTCGATTACAGCGCCATCTACAATGTTTCGAAGAAAATGTTCAATACAAAAGTTACGTATTTTTTCCCGTAAAATCCGAATCTGTAATAAAAAATGGGGGTCATTGTTTAAGATTTCAAAGTTGCCCCCCTTTTCCCCCCGGGGGGGGGCAAAGTTGGGAGGGGGCAACTTTCATATCCCTAAATAGATTTTTCAAAAATATTGAACATGCATTTTGCCGTTTTTCTATCCGATGTATATTTCTCGAGTTATTTGACCGTTTCCAGACTTTTCGGACACCCGGTATATAGGGTGAACCAAAAGTCTTCCTCTGATTATAAATATTTATTGTGCTCAAACTATTATAATTAGACATATGTTTGTTTGGGTACATTGTAAGTACTGCTATAATATTTTTTATTATATGACCACGTACCTCTGTAAATTTGAACGTGTGGCCTCTTGGTATCTCGAAGAATGTCTAAGCGGTATTCTAGTTCCCGCCAAGTGTTCTTTAACATGTCTTCTGTTACAGTACACGCAGCAGCTTATATCTTAGTCTTCAGTTCTTCGACGTCAGCAATTGGTGCACTCGCACTGGGCACTCACATTAGGCACTCACACTAGGCCTGTCATTTCTGCTCAGGTCAGTAACGCCGGCGTGTTTCTTTAATCCTGTCATACCGTCGCGTTATTGATTTTGCATCAGGAGGATTGCGTCCACAAGAACGTCGAAATGTTCGCTGAACATTAATGGATGATTTCGTTTCGTGAAACCAAAGCACACATTGAGCTTTCTCTTGAATCGATGCGACGCTTGTGGACACAACGGAGGATCTCATAGCGCGGATTTTCGTCATTGTGGGAGACATCAAAAGCATACCTGACATCTTCGAGCGTGTCTGCGAATCGTTCTTATGTCATTGTAGACAATGCAATGACGTCAACGGGCGCAACATCGAACAACTCTTGTAATAATTAAACAAATAAATCTTTTTGTAGTTAGTATTGTACTTTTGTCGTTATAGCGTGACGTCGAAACCTGCAGGCGTTTTTCGCGATTTTCTCCCTCTCAACGTGGATTGCGACCCCATGTACTATGGTAAGTTTTCATCCTCTTGATGCCTTCTATCACCTCTCTTAATTTGTCGGTTGAATTTGGAAAACCCTGTATATCAATTATATTGCAATCCGAGTATATTTACGAGAGTTAGACTACGGAGAGACAGATGGCATATGCAGACTTGCCAAGTCTCCGGCTTTTTGGATACCAGTAATTTATTACAGAAAATGTTGTTTTATTTAATCGGAGCATTTTGCGATTTAAAAGAACAACATTTTCTCTAAACAATTACTGGTGTTCAAAAAGCCGGAGACTTGGCAACTCTGCATATGGTAGACAGACAAAAAATGTCATAAACACTTGTAACTATGTTGAAAAGGGTTAAAAATGGGTTTAATTATGAAAGCAGAACTATACAGATAATTTCAAACATGTTTCTTGCACAAAATAGTTGTAAGCACGTTTCTCGTTTACAGAAGTTTTTTCTTCTATTGTCTTTATCCATTAAGATTCTTTTTAACATTCTGATCTAAGCATTGAACATTTATGCGCAAGGTAATATTTGTTTTTAAACCTTTTATTTCCCAAATTATGAATTTAAAAAATTTCCAAATCAATAATTTTCCCCTTAATGTCTAAAGGTAGTAGGGGATCCAACCCGGAATTAGCAGATAACAAAATATAGGCGAAAACCATCTTTTTTATTGAAAACTGTAACAGATTTTTTATATTTATTTATTTATTTATTTATTTGGATTGACCACTAACAATACTGTCAGGTTTCTCTCACAGGGGCAAGAGTTGAAAGCTATTCTTAAGGGATTAGCATATTGTATGTATTGTATCTGTATCTATTGTGTACCGTTAGAGTCTGGTTTAAGAAAAATCTTAATCCGAAGGGTGGCGACTTGGACATAATGAAAGGTATTTCCATTGCAATGCGGTCTTTGATAGATAAGAAAGAGAGTGCACCCTTTTATTTAGGAAGACAGATCCGTCAAGAGGGAGGAAGGGTTGTCAAGGACCCTTGGAAACAGAGGAGAAACCCCGTAGAAAGGAGGGTGTTCTGCAGTTTACGAGAGAGAGCAAGTTAGTTCTAACGTAGGAAGCGAAGGTGTAAGGTCGTTCAGAGTTGGAGCTCTGAGACCGGTGTTGAGTTGGGACGGAGCAGCGAAGTGTGAAGGTTGCTCGGGGAATGAGCGCGGAGAGCGGGTGTGAGATGAATAGAAATCTCAGTGTGGAATAAATGAACGTAGTCTAACGGTACACGTAGAGCGTTTTCTGTAATTGTTTTGATTTAGTGTTAAACCGGATAATTTACATCCGAGTTTAAGTGTAAATATTGTTAATAAATTGTTACTTTAACTTTAATTGAAAGAGTTAGGTTTTTCTTGAATATACATCAAGTATCGTGCCCGACATCACGTATTCATATCGGTGGTGGCAGCATATCAAAAGACCGGATTTATTTCGAAGTTGTGTGGACGGAGAAGTGGAATCCGACAAATACCAAAAAGCTTTTTTATATGACAAAATATAAATAATGTATTCAAATAAAATTCTGTATTTTATTAAAATCGATACTTTCATATTAGCCGCATATGCCAGGCATTAATAGCCAAAGAAATTACTAAAGATTTCACTACTTACAGCAGCCTTTTTTATTTTAATAATTTCAGTGTTTTAAGCGCTTGGTTCGATTACATGTCTGTTTAATTTGTGTTTTATTTATATTTATATTATTATTTTTATTTTTTTATTTATTGATGAAGTTTTAATTTCGTTATGAAATATTAGCCGGAAACGAATGTTAAGCTATTTATATAATTTTAAGTGCAAACGGCTTAATTTTTCGTAATCGGACAGCACGCGATAGAGATAGATTAAAAAAGATTCATGCTGGAAAATTACCTTAAAAACCATTTTAAAAAAATTTATAAATTAAAATACAGTTATCATATCAGACAAATTGCATTTGAAAGAACATCCCCCCCCCCCCTGTTCGACGGTGTAAAAATTTAAATTTTGCGATAGTTAGAAGTTAAAAAAAATTAAGTAAAAGCAAAATTTATTGGTCAGATCTTGACACCGTCAAAATGACATCAGTATTACATTACTCACGGACATATTTTAGATTTATAATACAGATATTAAAAAATTTATATTCTAGTGCTAGTAATATGAAATTTAAAAAAAATATATTAAAATTGACTTATTAATTTTGAAATTTTAGGCCGTTTGTAAAGTATTTACAATAATACTTAGATTACATAACAAATAATATTGTTTTGAAATCTCTTATATCTTATACATATTTTATATATACATACACTTTATCTTATATATACATACTTTATACAAATTTATATATTATAAAAGTAAATATAATTTTTCCGCTGTACTTCTTTTAACAACTTAAAGTCCATTTGTATGTAGATGATTGAGAAAAATATCCATTAAAAAATTGGCTTTTTAAATTTGGCTGTGCTTTCTACATATGTTCCAATTCCTGTTCTATACATTAAAAAATTAGATGAGGGTGGCTTATAAAAGTATATCGTAGATATTCGAATACTTATGCCCAAATTTCTTACAAATTTTGAAACTTTTTTATATTAATTGAAAAAGTTCAAGAAAAACCTGCTTAATTTCTTACGTTACAGTCTCGTTTACAGCTGTGAATAAATTTTCCAAAATCATTTTAAATTAAACATTTTGCATGATACTCTGTTTATTTCCTCATATAAATACTTGTAAAATCTATTGCAGGTGCATTACAGAATAAAAGTTTTTTTTTTTTTTAATAGCAGCTTTCCCTACGATTTTATTTAATATTTAAATTTTCCTGTGACGAAGTAGCTTTTGGAGTTAAGTTATATTTACATATCATTTATTAGTCTATCACTTTCCTATTATTATGACAATCAAATTCAGTTGTGATGCACTCAAGTCTACTTTTGACATATATGTCCTCTCTAAAAGATGGGGACATTTAAATAGAGCCGTACTGCAGGTGGGGTTCACGCCCGTTCGTAACGAAAGTATAAATAAAATCGGTCTTGACGTTTTATAATAGAAGATCGTGTCACCAAGTTCATTCAAGAACTGAGATTACAAGCGGTCTCATTTGTTGCGTCACTGTAAATCTCCCTTCTACTATGCACGTGTTAAACTGAGCACACGATGAAACTGATTTACATATGGATAACTCATGACCCCTCCCCTCCTTTCGTGTGGAGGTTTTAATCATACGTTACTAACCCCCAAGATAAATTTATGAATAAGTGGAAAACTGAATGGGATTTTGAAAGTTACTTTACTTTAGTTCTATTGATAAGCTACACAAGGATATTACGAAATCGTTTAATCCGTATTAGAAAGAAAGAAGCGTTTTTGCCCCCCCCCCTCCCCGTCACTGCTTTGAAGTATTTAATACAGAGAACTTTCGTGCGTATTGGGTCAATCTGGGTTAAATAAATTGCAATTCTGTTCGTGTATAGCCCATATTGAAATAAATCATACATTGTGTGAGTTTCAGAAAAATAAACTGAATGATATTTATAAGTGAGAGGAGGGAGTAATTTTTATAACTTTCAATTTTACCATTAATATTATATGGCTTTATAAAATTAAGATTCGAAAGTTATAAATAAATTTTCACATATTGTGCTTTTCTATAAGTAACACATTTTCTATGTAGTTTAAAATAATTTTTCACTAAATTATTACAAATTTTTAACGACGTGCAAAACTTAAGAAGTCTCAATAATAATAAATGTTTATTTTCTTAAGGGAAGGGAGGGGGCATATGCCGATATAACACAACTAAGGAAATTTTTGTTGGGGGCTGCGGGAGAAGAATGATAGTTTATTATCATACAGAAATCATTATTATATTAGATAAACTTAAAACAACAAATTTCATAAAAGTTTAATTGATCTGATCATCAGGAAGCTCAAAACAAAACAAAAAATGACTTGTAATTTCCTTTCTGACTGATCTTTTTAACACACAAAAAATATATGTAAATATTGTTTAATTATCTATATATTTATGTGGGATTTAGGTAAACAATGAGACCTTAACCACAATGAAGATTACACTTGAAAATACTTGTACTCACAGTAGAAAATACTTACAACTGTATAGTTTATAACTAAAGATGTGGCTATTTGCCTGTTTTACATTACTAATATAATGGAGAAGCTCGTTTGCTTTCTCTCACTAAATAAAGATAATCGCTATTTTAGCTTTACTTGAAACACAAACTGACTTTTCATGAAAAAATTCTAATAATAATCTCATCCATCATCGTGGACCGCGAATCTATGATTGCTCGAGAATCTTTATACTCCATTGAGTTGAGATATTAAAATGAGACATTGCTCATTTTCTCACATTATTGGGCTAATCCTGACAGTAATGGCGATCTTGACAGTCACTAAGAAATTTTGCAGAATTTAGTTACTTAAATGAATCTGAAAAACAAAACAAAACAAAGAAGAAAAAAAAATATCTTGGACATGGTGTAGAGTCTAACGCTCTTCATATGTCTGAAGAATTTTCACTTCTCTTTCAAATCTATCACTTCTTCCCTTAAATACAGTAATTTCCTTTCTTCCATAATAATCAAAAATACTAACACGGTCTAATAATCTCTCATGTTGATTACGCTTTCTCGTACACTAGAAGTATAGATCCTTACGAGGACCATTGAAATTTCTTTTATTTCTTCTTCTGTCTTCTAATATCATATAATCTCTTTTTCCCAATTCATAATTTTTGCTTCCAAATCCTTCCCTTATTGTTTCTCTCTGTTGTCCGTTTCTAATATTGTCATGATACGTATGTTGCTCTGCGACATCAATCAACAAAATTGTTTATAGGATAATATGATCTTACTTCATTTGAATAATTACGATCACGTTTCTCAAAACTTCCACAAAATCGTTTCTTTTCATTGTTTTTTCTCGTGTTTCTTGATTTTTTACATTTTTCAACTTTTATTATTTCTTTTTCGTTTTCTGATTTGACCTTGTTAGTTGAATGGATTTTATCAACTTTCATAACACGCGCTATATTAATCGTGAAATTATTTTTGGAGTTATTTTTATTAACCGACTCAAAAAAGTAGGAGGTTATCAATTCGACGTGTATGTATTTTTTTTTTTTTTATGTATGTACACCGATTACTCCGGAACTATGCGTCCTATTTATGTGGTTTTTATTTTATTCGAAAGAGAATACTCTCGAATTGGTCCCATTTAAATTTTATCAAAATTGGTTCAATACTTTTTCAGAAATTCAACAAAAACGAAAAAAAATAAACATTTTAAAAATAGTTAATTTGTTGGCTTTTGAGTGTTGCCAAATTTGAAAAGCAAAATTACATAAAATTGTGAATTGGATAAATATAATACAACGTACAGATAAAAACTGTAAATTATGCTACAACAAATCTACTTTTGAATCTTTTAAAATCTTTTATGTATGTTCACCGATTACTCCGGAACTTTGCGTCCTATTTATGTGATTTTTTTTATTATTCGAAAGAGAATACTCTCGAATTGGTCCCATTTAAATTTTATGAAAATTGGTTCAGTACTTTTTCAGAAATTCAATAAAAACGAAAAAAAAATAAGCATTTTAAAAATAGTTAATTTGTTGGGCAGACGACTTTCATTTCATATCATAAAATATTCTATTACGTGAATTTGCAAATAATAAAAAGACTGACATATTTAAATCAGCTTTAACTTGTAGGATTTATTTTCATAGAACAAACTTTTTAAGATCTAAACAAAAAGTTTTGGGTGTTGCTAAATGTGAAAAGCAAAATTACATAAAATTGTGAATTGGATAAATATAATACAACGTACGGATAAAAACTATAAATTATGCCACAACAAATCTACTTTTGAATCTTTTAAAAGTTCCATTGTTGCAGTTTCACAGCGGTTTGGCATATTTTGACGAGCGTTTATTGGCGCATAATTAAATACATTGTTGTTTCAAATCCCATATAAATGTACGAGTTACAGAAAATATTTGGCGATTTATCACCTGTGGCGCACTAGTTGGAAACTGCCTTTAAAATATCCAATATCTATATTATATTATACAATTACAGTTGTATATAAATGCTTTCGCAATTGTCTTTTAATATTTCTACTACATAATATTAACTATAGAGTGACAATATAGAAAGAAAGGGGTTACTCCGAATAGTATTATAGGCGACATTGTTGGCGCAGTGTATTTACCTTGTACGGATCGTAAAAATCAGTACACATTAAGCATAAGCACCGAAATCAGTGAGTTACACAGTTATCAAAACTGTAGTATACAGCCCGATTATGACACAATATCCAAGAGGATTAGGTGAGAATAATGATAAAATTTCTAATCTTCCGTAATCGAGTCTACTGCCAAGGTTAGCGTGAAATAAAAAATATACTAGCAACAATATGGTTTAATATAAATATAGATATCATTAAAGGCTTTAGACATTAGATGAGAATAATGATAAATTTTCTAATCTTCCGTAATCGAGTCTACTGCCAAGGTTAGCGTGAAATAAAAATATATTAGCAACAATATGGTTTAATGTTAATATATATATCATTAAAGGCTTTAAAGACATTAGATGAGAATAATGATAAATTTTCTAATCTTCGATACTCGAGTCTACTGCCCAGGTTAACGTGAAATAAAAAAGATATTAGCAACAATATGGTTTAATGTAAATATGGATATCACTAAAGTAATAAATAAATAAATAAACTTTTTAACAGAAAAAAGGACCGACTTCAAAAACTACTAAACAGCGAAAAATAAACTTTTTTACCAAAAATAGAACCGACTTCAAAAACTACTAAAAAGCGAAAAATAAATTTTTTAACCAAAAATAGAACCGACTTCAAAAACTACTACAAAGTAAAAAATAATTTTTTTAGGTAATAGTTAATAAGAAATTAAATTAAGAGCATTGTATTTACCATGCATATTATTATATTTATGTACATTAATTTGATTTTTTGGAGTCGGTGCCAGCCAAGCCAAGTACAAAATTCAAAACAAAATATCCAATATAAATCGTAACACGCGTATAAGTTATATCTACATAAATACGAGACAATAAAAAAAATACATATAACTCATCAAATGGTAGAAAACACAAGGATTTAAATGATTAACTAATTTCCAAAGCAATGTTTGTCGACATATAGTTGCTAATCTCATTTGAAAATACACATTTATAACATCAGATGAAATGTTTAAAAATGGTAACATGGCTTTAACTTGGCTTGGCTGGCACAGACTCCGAAAAATCAAATTAATGTACATAAATATAATAATATGCATGGTAAATACAATGCTCTTAATTTAATTTCTTATTAACTATTACCTACAAAAATTATTTTTTACTTTGTAGTAGTTTTTGAAGTCGGTTCTATATTTGGTTAAAAAATTTATTTTTCGCTTTTTATTATTTATGATATAAATGTTTCTTTTTTGCTCACGTGAATTATTTGTTTTCGATATCTTCGTTTCATTATAGGAATTGGCAGCACAATTTAATTTTTTAACGGATTTTTTTTTACAATTTTAACGTAATCTACGTGTAAATTATTGCATTCTCCAACTATCTTAATTCCATTTTCATTTATCGCCAAATGTAACTTATTAATTACATCCATTCCTAAGACTATCTCACGTGCAAGAGATTCTGAAAAACAAAAATTTGTCGAAATTGGAAAACCATCAACACAGAATTCATATGAAAATAACCGAAGGAATACACAATTTCTTCACCAATGCCATATAACGAGACATGTCAAAATATAATTTTTGTAACGCAATATTTACACAAGTTTTATAGCTCGTTAGGTTTAAATGAGATCCTGCATCGAGAAAAAGATTTTCTTCTTTGCCGTTCATTTCAATTCCAATTTCTTAGGGATAGACTTGTGTTGCAGTAGTATGATTTTCTTTCCGTGGATGAAATTGGGGATATTGGTGATTGTAATTTCGATGGTTTTGAGTAGAGAAATTATTAGTTTGGCTATTATTTCTACTCTTTTGGTATTAAGGATGAAAGAAAGGTTTTTAATTTTCAGATTTACTCATTTCAGGCTTCTTATTTTCAAAATTATATGAATTTCTATTTATTGTTTTAATATTGCGTCTTGCGGCTTCGTAATCGTGAAGCTTTTTAACTAATACATTTTTAGCCTCTAGGGAGATCATCGATAATGCGATCTCGCATGTCTAAAGGTAATTTTCGTTAAAATTTAACAGCTAGTATTAGTTCTTTTAGCTCTTCAAAATTGGATATTTTGAGACTTCTTCAAAGAAATTCCTTAGTTCGGAAGCAAAATCGCGTCAAGAGGCCAAAAATTCTTTCTTATGGGATAAGAATTGTTGCCTAAATTCTTCTGGGCTCATTTTAAAGCGCTTAAGGGGAGTAACTTTTTTATGTAATCATAATTATTTGCTTCAGTGCCTGGTTCTCTGGTTATAATATTATCAATTTCTAATGGAAGTAAACTTAATAGATACATAACCCATTTTCTTTCACAATATTAATTCTAGAGATTTGCTTTTCAAACAAGGCCAAATAGACGCTAATATCACCCCTTCCATTAAATTGTGCCATTAGTTTTAACAAATCATGTTGCTTACTTGAGCTAGACGTCAAAAAACCGTAGCTAATTTAGAAATCTGGAAAACGGTTAATTTTCATTTAGCAAAAATTTTATTATTTTTTAAATAAAATTTTGGCAGGAAAATGCAAAATATTTTTTTAGAAGCCACCTTTGTATAAAAATAAATGAATTATAAAAACAAATCTAATATTTTGCTTAACTTCATACTTGAGCACTGAGTAAGATGGCGTTGGAAACGGAAAGAAGCATGGCATTTTTTAGTTAAAAAAATGTTTTTAAGGTTTTACATCGTTATCCATTCCCTTTTAAAAAACATTCAAAATGAATTTTTATCCATATTAACATCGAATATTAAAGTTAAATGAAGATGTTCTACACGAAGTGGAGTGTTGTGCTCCGAACTCTTGAATCTGTCTCACATTCAATTCTCTCATTGCTCTCTTCCGTTTTGAATGGTTTTCTTTACAGAAAAAAGTAATGTGGACAAGAATACCTGTTTAAATGAATGCCATACACTGATATAGTACTTTTTTTTAAATAAATGAGTTTTTTTTATCGCATGTTTTGTGTGATATAGATCAGGTGAGCCATTGACAACTATTTTTGCATTCTATTCGTATAACTATTTTCCCCCAAAAAATTTTAATATATATCTCATGTAGTTGTTATAGAAGTGTTTGACAAAGATCATTGCTTGGGAAAAAATAGTACGAATAGAATAAAGTAATCGCCACTAGCAGCATTGATAGATAAACTTGTAAATTAATTTCAAAATGAATGTTTTTTATATCGCAAAGCACGTTAACATTCATTGTGTTGTGATATAAAAGCATATAAAAAACATTAAAAAAAAATATCTATATCAATACAAAAAATTGAAAGCAAGAACGTACATATATACAGGGTGTGGGTGAAACCAATTTTACACGAGCTTTTCAAGATATTTTTTGCCCCTTTTATTAAGGTACATAATTTATTGAAGTAATATTGTTTAAATATAAATGTAATATCCAAACAAATTTCAGAAGTATGAAAAAATTCAATTTTAGAATTAAAATATAGAATATTAAAGCTGCATTTTGAGTAAACAATGTAAAAATAATGCAACAAAAGTTACACTTAATAATTAATGTTTCTTTATCTTCACCGATTGTGCATAATTAAAAAAATTTGTTGTTCATATAAACTTTATCTATTTTTATAAAATTTGAATGAAAATTTTATCTTTAAAAATTATTTAAAACTAAAATTAACAAAGTTACAAAAAAATACACTTTACGCAAAACTGGAAATATTGCTTTAGATTCTAGACATGTGATGAACAAAATCAAAATGCCATCAGATTTTTTTTTTCTAGGAAGTGTTTTCTGCAATAGTTCTTTCTGGGAGACACATTTCTTATTATTTATTCTACTAAATGAAAATACAATAACAAAGGCTACTTTTTTCAGGACAAATGTTAAATTACTTGCATGAAGTAAAAAATAAATATTTTGATTGATCAGAAGAGATTTGTTAAACTATTACGACTGTTAATTCGATTAAAAAAAGATAAAGGCTATATTACTCGGGATGTATAAAAAATATCATCTATTTAAAGTTGCGTATATAGTCATTTGTACATCTTAAATTAGTAATAAAAAGAACGAAAAATCATGCATCAGGAATAGATTATGAAACGCTTTCCAACACTGACAGAATATTATTAAGAAATTTTATTCTTTCACAAAATGGAATAAAATATCCAAATAAGTAATTTAAAAAGCACATAACTCAATAAAAATCCATTTACAGCAGTTGCTCTTCATATCCGGTAATGTGTTAGAATTTATTCGTGTAGCCCTGTATATGATCTATAAAATTTATACGCACCATATCTAAAAATTAGATAAGTTTAAAATTCATAAAACAGAAGAAAATCCATATAGTATAGATCATAGTCTGTACTATAACCGAATTTTTTCGTGTGACCCTATAAATAAGTGATAAATGCTTTGCATATTATACAGAAAGCATGCTTTACAGGAAACCTCATGAATTCATATCAATCTCATTATGTTTCAAGTATTATAACATCATTAAAATGCACCACAAACGATTTCCCCCCACACATCATAGTGTAATGGAGTTATTTTGTGTAAAAACATGTAAAAGAACTATAAATGCTACTTATTCTATACTCCTAAAAAAGATTTTTTAAAATCAACTTCAATGATGCATATCAATCTCATTATGTTTGAAATATCGTAACATCAAAAAATGCACTGCAAAAAATTTTTCCCCATAGATCATAATGTACCGGAATTGTTTTGTGTATCCCTGTAAACGAAATATAAATGTTACACATTTCATTTTCAATTCCGCTCATTCTATAGTAAACATCAATAACAAATAAAAATTACATTGTAATCCGAATTTATTTACCAGAGTTAGAGCACGGAAAAACAAACCGAATTCATAAAAACTTTTCAAATATGTTGAAAAGTGTTAAAAAGGAGTAAATATATCTAATTTTAAGAAAAAATTTTGGAGTGTGAATTGGTTTACATTTAGTAGTTATTATTTTTTTCTATTAGACGATAATAACAAAATCGTATCCATAGCTGCCAACTTTTACGATTTTTACCTTTTGATATCTAATACCCTGTATTAGTACAGGTCTAATATATTTGATAATGCATGTAGAAGAGCTGTACAAATAGTGCCCTGGAAGACATCTGAAGGAAAGCTAAGTGTTGAGGTCAGAACAAATAAAGAATCATTTGCTTGGTGACTACAGTTCTTTATTCAAAGTAAACTTGATCATTTAAAACTGTTAAAAACACTTTCAGATTTATTCAGAGCAAACGTGTGGATAAAACAGAGCTTCATCGTTAAAAAAAATGTCTTAGTTAAGCATAACTTGACAGATTAAAACGGAGTTTTGAAACAGTATTGAAATAAAACTAACTCATAATAACAACTTAAACTTTCTGTTAAATTATAACTAAAATGTACTTAAAAACATTTTAAAATTAAATCAAAGTACTATAAACTCAAGTTAATCCATTTACAAAAGTAACATAACTAATTCAATTCAAAATTAAAAGAAACACGCTACAAAAACGAAGCGAAGCAAAGCTTCCGACTCAAAACCTAGAAAGCATTTATACTCTCCGAAATACAAAAAGAGGAGATTCCACTTTAGCAAAAGGGTATGTTCCGCAGCAGTCGATTACGGAACAACCAACGCCATCTATAATATGCTTTTAAATTACACGGCAGATTTTAAACATTGAAATTAGAACGAGAGCTATTAAACCAAAATAAGTTTTAAACCCAGTTTAGCAGTTTAGCCATAAGTGACAAGTAAAAACCGGCTGATTAGATAACACCTTTTACCACTAAAATTTAAAAGTAGATTTTGCCTTACTTAAACGTCAAAATCAGCGATTAAATATGTTTAAAATTTCTATTAAATTTTAGTGGTAACAAAAAAGCGTAAAGGTTGGCTGCTATGTATGATCCTTTATGCATAATATAAAAAAAAGGTAAATTTGTGGACATGAAAATAGCAAGATTCTTCTGAAACTCTTCATATCGCTAACCAATATTTATTTTCTAAAATAATAGTTTTAGAGGCATTCTGCCAATGACAAAAATGTTTTAAATGTTGTTGCTCATCTTTTTAGAAACAATTTAAATCCGATTAGTTATTTTTGTGTAAGTTACTAAATTTAACTTATTATGCGGTCCCTGGACCCATAAGTTATGTTTAGTAAAACATTTTCTATACTCTAACAAGTAAAACAACAAAAATCATTAGTATGCGACCAAAGTTCATCGAGCTATGGTACTTTGAATTTTATGAATTGTTGAGTTTTTCGCATCAAAAAATGTGTCTTTATACCCAACATTTACAGGAAATTACGGAAACTTTAGATTTTGCAATGAATGTGATAATCTTTAAAATTTACTGATTAAGAGACATTTTGGAAATTTTATAGCGTTCCAAACATGTTATAAATTCTTTATAAATTCTTTAGAAATATGCATGAATATGTGTTGAAAATACAGGATTGTCCTAAAGCCAGAAAATATATTAAAATTTATTAATTCGAGGAATATTCAAGGTAGAAAGATGCTGCTATAGGTGGCAGTTACTCTAGGTGGCAATGGTACAACACGCGCGTGAGTTTCTCCACATTATTCGAAACTCCGATCGCTACACCTCTTTGACCGATTACATAGTAGACACCATTGTTGCACATGGCAATTTTAAAAAGTATTTTGCGTTATTCTTACAAGCGTATAGATTACTTAAATTCTCACTAGCGGGTTTTCTGTGACACCCCGCGCGCACATGTTCTATATTTCTCTCTATTTTCACTATATTAATTGATTGACTCTCAGCTGTGTATAGCCGTCTATAAACAGTTTGACGAAACACAGCTCTTACTCTCGGTGCTTGCAAATTTTAATGCAAGCTTCTGCGATGTAAGTGAAATGTGTTGTCTTGCTTTTAGACACAGTAAATTTTCCTTCTGATTAGTTGTGGCACGAGGATGGTCACTTAAATGGTCTTCGCGACGCTGTTCTTTCATTTTGATACCGGTTCCAGAAGCGACAGATGTCGGAATGATTAACATTTAGGACGGGGTTACCTACCATTTTATCTCCTATCACCTGACATGTTCAGATGATGTCCTCTACTCATTTTTGAAAAAAATGACTATTTTGATATTTCCTGTGAAATTCAAAAACATTTTTCCCATGTGTGTATCAAAAGCAGCAGCAAGGGTGGTGCGAAAGGGGCTCTGACTCCAAGCTCCAATTCATTCATTGGCGCCTTCAATTATTCAATACACTGGCGATCGGCAGAAAACCAAACAATTTTTTTCGCACTAGGTGCCGAACAGGGTTGCTGCGGCATTGTGTATAACTGTCTTGTATACAAATTTTTGTGCTTACACGATATTTTCTACGAATAAGCTCATTTTCTGTCTGTTGCTTAATTAGTGGTGGAACAGCTGAGCACATGCGGAACTGTTATCACCATATTTTTTTTTTATTCTTCACCTTATTTAACCACACAAATTCTGTAATTAAATAAAGCGAAGAATACTACTAAAAATTAGTAGTGACAATTGTGTGAAGCTGTTCCATTACTGCTGTTCCAAACGCCAGGGTACATTCCCCTCGATGATTTCAGGATGCAAAAAATATTATAAAAGAAAATACAAGTACTTGCAAATAGGTTTTATCGAAGCAACGGTGCTAAAATTATTTAAATTAATAAGAATTTGTACATAATATAATTAGAGGATGTTTAGATTATGCTTTTTATACCCATGTGTTTTTAAAAAGGTTCATGTTGAGTAAAAGTTACATCTTACACTCTGAGATAACATAAAGTTTCCAAGCAGTAATTATTTAAGAAATGCATATAGTTTTTATGCTAATGCGTATTAAACTTTATCAAAATAACAAGATATATATTTTTTTTAATTTAGTATTATTTAATAAATCTTTCTCTAAAGCTGATATGCTAGTCTAAGTTAAGTGAAAGAGCGCAAAAATGTTTCTAACATATTTGTAAACTTCACAGTAAAGAGAATCTATAAATGTGTATATTATTATTTCTTTGTCAAATTTTCAGAGAAGGTGATTTTTTCATCGTTATTATTTGAAAATTAATAAAGTGAAAATAGCATCGCGTTGATTTTCAGTTTCGTGACATAGTAATTTTTTAATTTTTACGTATATTAGAACTAAGAATTACAATAAAATTAATATAAGTAATAAGTGAATGAGCAAAAACAAATAAATTAGCTAATTGTCTACATTTTCTTACTGACTTGTTTTGTTGTTGTTGTTTTCGTTAATATCCATAAAAACAATGCAGAGTAGATTCCAAGAGAAAAAAATCAATATCATCTTACTGAATCAAACCTGCTATGTAAAATGACGTCATAAAGTCGCTGCCTTTCAGTTCTTGAAAGCTCGCAACATTTGGGATACGTGTCCTCTTGACTCTTCGTGGCTCTTTAATGCATTCTCCAATACGACCTTCCATTACGGCTGTAGATAAATATTGTCGCTTGAAATATGTGTACTTTTATTGTATTAAGATAAATAATAGCCTTGTCCTAGAGTTCAATTTCTTTAATTATTATGTTTTTAAAAGTCCTTATAGATCGCATTTCATAAGATGGTGGTAATAGCAATAATAATAATAATAATAATAATAATAATAATAATAATAATAAAAGAATTATTTTTACAGAATGACTACATGTATGCTTTAATGGCGTTTAATAACAGCAATTTCTCAAAAATATATAAAAATATTGGCTGTGTTCTAAATCAAAATTTAGATGGGTTTTTCCTTATAGATAGGTTTTCCCTTAGTATCAATATATCGTGTATATTTTTAGGGTTCCGTACTTAAAAAGTAAAAACGGAACCATTATGAGATCACTCTGTGTCTGTCTGTCCGTCTGTCAGAGCCCTTTTTCTCTTAAACTATGGAACGTGGAAAGTTCAAACTTGGGAAATTATAAAGCCTATTTACCCACATATTTTCAGATTATTAGCCATTCACAAATGTTTAGTAAAAATTTAGGGAGCTAATTATGTTACTTGAAAACAAATATTTTCTCTTTATATATCATGTGAGGTATCGTGTGAAAGATCGCGTAATATCAAACACAAAAATATATTTGTTTTAATTTTAGGTATTATATTTTCAGAGATATCGTCGAAAATGCACTGCAAAAATAAGTCCTCCCCCCCCCCCCTCTATTTTCGAATCTACTGAAACTAAAATTATGAAAAAATTAGGGGTACTAGGAGTTTATTTAAACCAGGCAGGAAAACTATAGCAATTTTCCTGGGTAACATAGCTTTTGAGAAAAACGCATTTTTCTGTTGCACACAAACTTTACTTTTCGGGCGGTCAGCGGGGGATTTGAAGGGCGCTCGAGGTATTTATCGACGCAGAATCATCCAAGTATATTTGATAATGATTTTCGAAAAAATGTCGGTAATTAGCCGGGATATTAATTAAATTACTTTAGAAAAAACTTTAATTTATGTATCGTGCAGGGTATCGTTCGAAAGATCGCGTAACATAGAACTAAAAAATAAATTTGTTTTAATTTTAGGCATTTATTTTCAGAGATATCGTCAAAAGTATACTAGAAAAATATGTCCCACCCCCACTCCTATTTCCGAATCTACTGAAACTAAAATTATGAAAAATTTAAGGGTAGTAGGAGTTTATTAATTAATAAATTTAATGTACGGGGCTCTTTGAGCGTGAGTTATACTCGTACTTGACCAAGATATGGCAGTTTGAAATTCTAGCGTGGCTGACATTTTGAAACAATCTGATTTTTGTAACTCCCATGCTGAAATTTGCATTCAAATTCAGTATTAACGAAAACCGGGATTGAATCTACTATAATCGGGTTCCAAGAAATTTAGCTTCGGGTGTTTGAGTAAAATGAGTTGGATTTTTAAAAACATGGACTATGAAACTACCTTTTCCTCCCGGTAGAGGCCGGAAGGACCTTTTTAATATATCACTTGCGAAAGGAATTTTTAGAATTATGTAATTTACTGCTTTTGCAGTTTTTCTCAGTGCTGGTAGAAAAGTAAGATTTTGCTTGCTTAACATAACATCTCGAATGGTAATGCTATATATTTTGTTCTCTAGAGGAAAAAAAAAAACTCTATAACTATACAATACTTTTACCGCATTATATCTCTGTAACAATTCTGTGGGATAATAAACGAATGTCTTCGAAAACTTGAATTCAAAGAAATCTAAAATGACGTGAATGGAGTCGCTAGAAAGGAAAATAATTTCGAGTGCGACAAACTTAAAAACATTCCTTCATCTGGGCTTTCTTTTAAAATATGCATTCCATTAATAGCAGCTTCTAATATGTAAGCCAATTAGAATCATTTGGGGCGTTAAGAACATGGTGTGTAGATATGCATATTTTTGAGAACTTATATTTTCAAATAGATATCTACGCCTTATTTAATCGCAACATTCTGCGATTAAGTAAGGCAAAGAATTACTTTTCGGAAATATTGTTACCCAGAATTAAGCAACTCTACACTTTAAAAAAATTTTCCTGAAAAAAACGGAAATTCTACTGGCAATCGAGACGCCGGTACTATTTTCGTATTTTAACGGAAAAAATTCTGTAAATTCCAGGAAATTTTCCGTGATTTCTGAAATATCCGTTTTTAAATTTCCGTTTTTTAACAGATATCTTCCGTACTTTTTAGATATTTTTATATCGTTAAAATAAATTTTACAGTACAATATATATATATCTCATCAAAAACAACTCGTTGTAAATGATCCCGCCAAGCCACAAACCTAAAACGTCAGTCATAAAAAGAAGTGATATCACATAAAAAGAAGCTATATAGAAGTGCATACTCCGAGTCCCGTGTAAAAATCTATCACCACTCATAATGTTTCCAAAGGACTCGGAGTGAGGGACAGTATGTGAAAACTGCTTGGCGACCTGCAGGCTTTTATAATGTTTGCGTTTCCTGAAATTACATATCACTATGTTATTATTTTTATTTTATTTTATTTTATTTTATTTCATTTATTTATTTATTTATTTTGCTCCCATAAAATTGTAAAAAGTTGAAGTTTCTGTGTTTGCATGTCCTTTCTTATTTATGAGATTGAAAAATCAATTTGTTGATTTTATTTACCATTATTTAAACTAGAAACACCACTCTTACGAAGAGGATTTTTAAGTAAACATGTAAAGATTTTGAGTTTGTAATATATATATATATATATATATATATATATATATATACATAATGGTCATACGCATATTAATAACAATGCACCTTCAATAAACTTTAAACTGAATTGAGATATATTGCAGTAATTCTAGGGTAAGCGGAATCGCATAGATCTGGTGAAAAATCCGTTCTGTTTAAGCCATTCTAGTCTGTTTTAATAGTATTATATGCAATAGTATTCTTTGTATTGGAAACGCATAATTTTGTTTTTGTTTAAGAAATAATTCCGGAATAAGAAATAATTTCGCCCATTTTACCAGTTCCCTTAGAAACGGTGATTTAACAATATTTGTAATTAAATTTTATGGTAAGAAATATTGGAAAGTATAATTGTAATGATTATCACACTTACATACTTTTTCCTGCTTGTTTCTCAACTATTTCTGTTTTTACATTTTTTTAGCATGCAAATATATTTATAAAAGTGATATAACAAAAATTAAAAATTTATTTTTTCAATTTTCAAAATTGATATACTGCATATATTATAAAAGCCTGCAGGTCGCCAAGCAGTTTTCACATACTGTCCCTCACTCCGAGTCCTTTGGAAACATTATGAGTGGTGATAGATTTTTACACGGGACTCGGAGTATGCACTTCTATATAGCTTCTTTTTATGTGATATCACTTCTTTTTATGACTGACGTTTTAGGTTTGTGGCTTGGCGGGATCATTTACAACGAGTTGTTTTTGATGAGATATCACTCCTTTTTGTAAGGAGGTGTTTAATTTCAATTATACGGATTCCATTTTTATTCAGAAAAGAAAAGATGAAAGGGGCAAAAAAAATAATAGTGATGCTCTAAACAGAATTATACAATTTATTGAGTGACTTATTCCAATGTACATGTCGCTACCATAACAACGGGGAAACTTTTATATTAATTTCCTTACATTGTACTCATCAGATTATTTATGACATATTTATTTTCCTTTTTCTTTTGTTTATATCACTTTTCCGTTTATATACATTCAAAAACAAAAAATTAGACAATTTTACAGTAGTTTACAAACTTATTAAAATACTACAGTTTCAAGAAAAATGTGGAAAAATAAGAAGCACTTTTTTTCGGTCAACTACAACGATAAGTTTATGGAGTATACTTTATCGAGAATAATCAACATTTTTTTTTCTACGAAGCTATTTCTATTAGTATAAAAATTTACAGGTATTTTTATACTAACATATTAAATATATTATTTTTGAAAATTACTGAGCACCTAAGAAGTTTTTTATTTGTTTAAGTTTTTTAACTCAATGTTTCGAGAATTTGAAATATATGAAATTCGCAACGTTTGCAAAAGTATAAAAACTATTAAAGTGATTTCTGTTCATATAGTCTGTTCATTCCAATTCGGTGATCCTAAAATATAGGTCCCCAATCTCCGGCAGTCCATGAATTAATTAGGACATATGTATGCAACAGTTAAAATGTTCTCAAAGTTGACAATAGAGGCAATAAGTATAGCTCGGCAAATATTAAACATGGCATTGCTTCATCATGGCTTTGTTTCATGAGGTGTTCGTTCTCCGAACATAAAAATCTCTCGGAAATGTTCGTTATCCGAACATAAAAATCTCACGCGAAAGTGTTTGTTAACGGATTTGTTCGTAAACCGAACAGTTCGTTACCGATCACCTATTGTATACGAAATTTAGCATTTTTAATTTTTATGTGGAATTTAAGAAGTTATTTCCTTTTCATTGTGCTCTAGGCCCGTTTTTAGAGCATTTTAAGTTCGTCGTAGCCGGAGTTTCTATGAACGTCAAATATTTAAACTCAAAACTTCTAATCTTCGGGTTGCAACATTTTTACATTCTATTATTCAGCGCATGAATGTAAAGTTGGAATTTTGTAATCGCTGTTTCATTCAATTTCTAATGCGCTAGAATTATATATTTATAGATAAACACAGTTTTTTTAATCGATGAAAATACTATATTTTAATAGATTTAGAGCTTAAGATCGACGAGTTTTCAGGCGGACAAAATGAACTCGTATTAAATTTTAAAGCAAGATAATAAAGCCTTACAGAGATTGGAACAGTATAAAATCATTAAAATACATCTCACTGAGTAAATATACATTGGTTGTAATGTAATCAAGATCTTCTAAGAGAGCCTGTAAATGAAACGTATATGGTTCAATGCCACTTTACAATAGAGAGTTTAAATGAATCGGATGTAGTAACATATTTGAATATCTTGTGAATATCGCCACTTTGACAAAAGTTATGCTATTTACTATTGTTTTTCCTCTGTGTTAAGTACAGGAATCAAGTACTTCAACGTAAAAATTCGCTAATTACACAACCATTTAGTCTTATTAAAAAATCTTTTGAGTTGTCCTGTAAACGAACAGTAAATTCTACAATTCTGTTTTACAATAGGAAGCAAAGGTCATTCGTAGTAATATATTTTAGCATCATGCGCATAAGTTCTTTTTGAAAACTGTTAAATCATTTAATATTTCTTTGCTTCATCTTAAGTATAGGAATAAATCACTTTAAAGTGGTATGCATAAAAAACTAATTCATATTTTTAAACAAAATATTAAACATTTGAACTACTCATAAAAAAAATCAAATGCTGCAAACCGCGTAAAAATTGGATAATTACACAACTCTTTAGCCCTATATCAAAAGATCTTTTGTGAGACCCTGTAAACGAACCTTAAATGTTACGATTTTTTTATAATAGGAAGCTTACTTGGGTCGAGTGTAATAACATATCTTAATATCATGTGTATACGACCATTCCTAAAAGAGGTGGGTCATTTATTATTTTTTTGCTCTATGTTAAGTATAGGAATCAATAACTTTAATCTGATATAAATCAAAAACTAATTAATATTTTTACATGAAACTTACAAAGGTTTGAACTACTCATAAAAACAATTCAAATAACGTAAACTGCGTAAGAATCCGATAATTACACATTGCTGTAGCCCTGTCAACAGTTTTTTGCTCTATGTTAAGTATAGGAATCAATAACTTTAAACTGATATAAATCAAAAACTAATTAATATTTTTACATGAAACTTACAAAGGTTTGAACTACTCATAAAAACGATTCAAATAACGTAAACTGCGTAAGAATCCGATAATTACACATTGCTGTAGCCCTGTCAACAGTTTTTTGCTCTATGTTAAGTATAGGAATCAATAAATTTAAACTGATATAAATCAAAAACTAATTAATATTTTCACATGAAACTTACAAAGGTTTGAACTACTCATAAAAACGATTCAAATAACGTAAACTGCATAAATATCCGATAATTACACATTGCTGTAACCCTGTCAACAGTTTTTGGCCGGAACAAGATTTAAAAAGGGCAAAAAACAGCACTTTTAAAAGCGCATTTACTGAAAACCTATTCGTCGGATTTTGCTTTACTTTTGAATTCTGAGTCACTGGGCACGCCCCATTCCATAGAATCAAGAATTCTGTTTCTATCATAAATAGAACGCGAGATATAGATGTGTCAAAAACCCGTTTTGTCCCGTCCGCAAAATATAAACTAGACAGAGTTAAAAAAAATATATATATTGTAAAATCGTTTGGCATCCATTGGCGGAAATTCCTTTCATTTACGGTTCAATGCATTGCTGTTTCTTATGCTTGGCGAGAAACTCTGTCGAGTATCTATGATATATATATATATTTCTCAAGGAACATCTTATAACACTTTATATTTTTTTTCTTTCATTTCTGTGCGAGTTTTCAGTAAATAACCAATACTTGCCACGAACGGGTTCGAACGCGGAAACTTCTGTGTAGTAAACTGGCGGGCTGTACCATTACACTAAGACCGGACACTTCGTTCCTTCAAATGTTGTTATTTATTTTACATGCTTTTATTGATGCAAAAACTTAAAGGTTTTATAGTTAGATGGATTTTTTCAATATTTTATTTTCATAATTTTTAATATCTTGCTTCATTATTTGATGCTTTATAACAGATAAATTTTAACTTTTTATGTATTATATGCGTAAAACATTTTATTAAGACTAATGATTGCTTCTTTTTGCAATAGTACATATACCTTTTTAAATTATCTGTCTGTTGATCTATTTATCAATTTTAAAAACAATAATTATCTTAAGTAGATGTATTTATTACATGCTATAAAGTAAATTTTCTTTATCTCTTATTTTAAAAACTTATGTGAATAAACAATTTTATAATAAATTAAATTAAATTATTATATTTAATCTTTACTGGGAGCTTTTGTGTACGATTCTGTTAAACTGGATAATTTTAAAAAATAAAAATAAAAAAAATCGATTTTTAGAGAAAATTTTGAAATTAATGACCTTAAGATAGGTAAGTTTAAATTTGGACTTGATAATTTAGTTTAAATTAATTTAGTTTAATTTATAAAATTATAAACTAACGAAATAAATTATAAACTTTATAAAATTGTAAACTTCATTTCTATAAAAGTAAACAAAAAGTTATTAATTATTTTTTATAAATTTAAAGAAAAGAATATGAACTTCGTAAAATTATAATTTATAAAATAATAAATTTTAGTTTAATTCACAAATTTATAAGACAAATCAGCTTAGTTTAACACCTACATACCGATAATTTGCAAAAATATTATTTTATAAAACCTTAAAAATATTTTTTAAAAAAATAGATTTTTAGCGAAAATTTTGAAATTAATGACCTTGGGATAGGTATATTTAAATTTGGATTTATTAATTTAGTCTAAATTAATTTAGTTTAATTTATAAAATTATAAACTAACTAAATATATTATAAAATTTATAAAATTATAAACTTCATTTTTATAAAAGTAAAGAAAAAATCATTAATTATTTTTATAAATTTAAAGAAAAAAATATAAACTTTCTAAAATTATAATTTATAAAATAATAAATTTTAGGTTAATTCACAAATTTATACAACAAATCAGTTTTGTTCAATACCAATAATTTGCAAAGATATTATTTTACGAAACCTTTAATAACCTAATATTGCCTCACGTTAATAAAATTACAAATAAAATTTTAAAATGTCACTGAAAAAAATCCTAATTTGAAGCACTATAAAGAAAAAAAAAGTACATTTAAAACAAAAAAATTTCTGTAATTTATATAAATAAAGTAAATTTCTAAAGATTTCACTAAAAAATAAAAAATATCATTATTATTTTCACAAAAAATTACCGTCCAGACACGGGCCCGGTTAGAATGAGCTCCAGGATTGGCCCGAGTCTAATGACAGAAAATAGGCCCACTGGTAGGACCGGTCCAGGCCTGGATCCTAGAAGACCCTAGTAAATACAACAATCTTAATTCGTATTTCAAACAAGACGATATGTGCATACAAACATCTGAACGTTATTTCCGGAAATGGGGAAATACGGACATTGTACTGTTTTGAAAAAAATCCATCAAATTTATGGAAAACTTTCTGCATATCTACGGATTTGAAATCTCCTTTACGGAAATAATGTCATTTACGGAAATTGCACTGTTGTTTTGGAAAAATGAAACTTCTCCGTAAAATTTTACGGAAAATCTCTTGTATTTTCACGGATTTTTTTTTAGAGTGTATGTGCACCCTGAATAATACATCTGATGAAGGTGGGATGTTTCTTTAACTAATATTGCATGAATCGAATTTAACTGTAGCAATGCTTTGAGATTTATTTTCTAAGAATTATTATTTTTCAAGAATGACTTTAAAAACACCTTATTTTCAGCATAACCCATATCTTTGAAATCATATATGAATTACTAATGTGTAGCAAATGCTTCGTTTAGAAAAATTGCGAAAAGTTATTCATATTATTCATAAATACTTAGTTATCAAAAAAAAAAAAAAAAAAAAAAAAAAAACACATTTACGGAAAGAAAAGAGAAATGTTTCTGGATCCATAGCATAAGACATAAGTAGAACATAAGTAGAAGTAACATAACCACTTTCCACGTTTCGTTAGTTATCCACGATTTCGAAAATAATTGGGTTTTTTGTGTGTGTGTGTGTTCAGAAACCTCAGAAACCAATAAATTTCCGAGATTTAAAAGTTTCTTTTGCTACCAGTTTGTTTCAAATTCATAGAAAAAAAAACGAGTAGTTTTTACAGTGTATTAATTAATTATTGGAATACAAAATATGTGTTTTTCGGATTCTATCCGTTCTCAAATAAATAGTTTCAGCTGCGTAACCGAATTTATTCATGCAAGAGTAACAAAATCACAAGACGTACAAGAG
Source organism: Maratus michaelseni (assembly GCA_963931845.1). Classification (NCBI taxonomy): domain Eukaryota; kingdom Metazoa; phylum Arthropoda; class Arachnida; order Araneae; family Salticidae; genus Maratus; species Maratus michaelseni. The sequence continues at coordinate 300,128,357 of OZ007586.1, forward strand.
CACGTTTGTCTGTTGAACATGTTTGTTGAACATGAAAATGTTTACTTGAGAACTGCTAGCATCCGAAAAACCGATATTTCGTGTTGAGAAAACTAATGCAATGTGTTAAAATATTTCGTTTTTTTTTTTCTTTTTACTTTCTTCTATTTTTACAAGAAAAAAGTATCGGATTCATGAAAATTTTCGACTTCTGGTTTTCGACGGATTTATACGTTTTAGAAGGTCCTGAACACGATTTGACTGTTTTTAGAAAATGTCTGTCTGTGAGTCTGTGACTCTGTCTGTCTGTATGTGACAAAAATTTTGTGGACGCTCTATCTCAAGAACTAATGCACGAAATTTAATAAAACTTTATATTAAGTTAGTCCCTGATATGAATTGGTGCTGATTAGTTTTTGGTGAAAATCGCCCAATAGATGGCGCTGCTATGCTGCATTATTCACGATTTTTGCAATAGCTCTATCTCTAGAACTAATGCAACTTATTTTCATCAAACTTCAGATTACGTTAGACCTTGACATAAATAGACGCTGATTACGTTTTGGTGTAGATATTCCAACAGGTGGAGCTGCTATACCACTTTTTTCATGATTTTTACGATAGCTATATCTCAAGAACGAATGCACGGAATTTCATCGAACTTCAGATTCTGTTAGACCTTGACATAAATAGATGCTGCTTACGTTTTGGTGTAAATAGCCCAACAGATGGCGCTGCTATGCTACTTTTTTCATTATTATCACGATAACTATATCTCAAGAACTAATGCACGGATTTTCTCCAAACTTCAGATTCCGTTAGACGTTGACATAAGTTGTTACTGATTAGGTTTTGGTCTGAATCTCCCAACAGGGGGCGATGCTATGCTACACTTTGCAGGATTTACACGATTTTAGCAATAGTCATATCTCAAGAATTATTGCACAGAAATTAATAAAACTTTAGATTCAGTTAGACCTTGATATAAATTGGTGCTGAGATTCGTTTTCAGTGTATGCGAAACCTGTGTGAGATAGGAGAAAGTTTTGGGATTGGCACATCCGACTAGTTTTCAAACGATTAGCAAAAGAAACTTTTCTTTCAGAGATGATACTTTAAATTTCGGCTATATTTGGAGTTCCGGTGATAAAGAAGCGCTTTTTCGGAATAGTGGGTAACTCGGCAGAGGTTATGTTATATTTTATCAAAGTTCTGCTATATCCAGAATCATTTCTCTTTTTTTATATTGTAAGGGGTTTTTAATAAATTTAGCACATATTCTTAAAACTTCAAATTTATTTACTCAAAAATTTGGGAATAAGGTTTAATTTCCTTTCACTATCATTATGCGGTGGCTGGTTTTGCTCAGTATGATTATATGAACTATAAAATAATTCTTCTCTAATGCCTTAATTTGTTTCATAACGAAGTTTTAAGAAGCTTTGTTTCTTCATTTATTGTATGCTCCATCTTTGTACTTTTTCAACAAGGAGCTACGTATGAAGTTTTTATAGTAAAATTGTTTCAGTTTTAATGGGTTTACGAATCTTAGACCTTTACTTTCAGAAACAATAGGAGGAGAACCACTTAGAAATCTCAGAAACTGATAGGTTTCACAGATTCATGGTAACACTTTAACATCTAAACTAATAAAAAAAGTTGAGTGTCTGTGTGTCTCTGTGCGATGGCTTTGTTTTTTCTAACAACTTCTTAGGTCCTCCAGCTTCTACAGTCCTCCAGAACGACAAAAAAAATATTCTCGGACCTCAGCTACCACCGATTTTGAATATTAATCTCCTTCTTGTCCTCGTGTCTCCCATCCAGCTTCTTTAAAAATGATCGATTTTCTTGAAATTTTCTTTAACATAGTTCTAGGATCCTCCAGCTACTGTAGAAACTACTAAAAATCCCCTTAGACCCCCAGCTACCACTTTTTATAATATTATCTTCTTTTTCGACATCAACTTACGTTTACTCACTACAGCCATAAATTAAAAATTGCTTTACTGTTAAAGATAAGTGGTTAACTTTAGAGGGGGGAGGGGTGATTTCATCCGTAAATATAAATATAACGTTAATGTTAAAGGTAATTCGTTAATTTACAATGGGGCAGCACCTTTCACCGCTTGGGGCCGCATTCTTTTCTCGGGTTCTATGTGGCCAATTCCGACGGGAGTTGGTCCATACAACTTAGCTTACGATTGTTTTACAGATCTTAGTTCAATAGTTCACCGCTAGGTAGCGGATTCTTATCCCGGGTTCTATGGGCCCAATTACTACGGCGGTTTGCTCATTTAACTTGCTTCTCCATTGTCTCCGCCGCTTGCGGAGCACTCCCAGTATACGCTGCCTTAGGCATTAAGGTCCCAGAAACTAAGTGCATTTGAAATACTCTACGTCGCCGAAGGTAGTGGGGCCCCCAAAACTATATTCATTTGAAATATTTTCTGAAAATATAAAATCATACAAACTTGAGTTTTGTTTAAGGCTATTATCACGAGCCCGGGCAATGCCGAGCGGGTCATCTAGTTTTAAATTAAAAAAACCTCTTTATTGCTTGTAATTTTTTGAAAATATTTTACAGTGTGGAAGAAAATGCGATTAAAAATTAAAATACACATTTTTTAAGTAATCATTATATTAAATGACATATTTGTGAGGTATGATTGAATGTGATAAGAAGTAGTAATTTTCTTAGTTACACATAAGGGACTTTTAGTATCACATAAGAGAAATAATCTATTGATAGAATATCTTTTTAACAATTTTCTTCTTCTGCTGACTTAAGTGGGCTCATACCTTTTGAAATATTTCCACCGCCAGTGAAAAATGGTGTGGTTTCGAGTTCTCATAACTTTTTAAATACCTATTGAAATTACATAAACTTCTATAATATATTTAAGTCAAATTTCAGTCTTTATAAAATGTAAAAATAAACACTTATAATATAAAAAATACAGATTAGTTAATATTACAAATTTTTTTCACATGATATGTCACAATTCGCACGATAAATTAATTTAGAATGGCTATATGAACATAAAAATTGTGTTAAAAAGACCTCTAAAGTATATTTTATAGAATGAATTAATATTATTTAGATAATTAAATATTTTCATTATTTTTTAATGATTAATTTTTGCTATTGTTTTCCATTTTTCAAATTTAATTGAATTTTTGTAATAGTTTCTGTCAATCAATTTATATATAATTAATTCATTCAAAAAAAATATAGTTTAAAAGTCATTTTAATATAAATTTTATGTTCATATATCCATTGTAAGTTATCTTGCCGATTGTGTTTGCGACATACCATAAAAAACGTTTTGCTATATTAACTGAGCTGTATTTTATATTATATTATATTATCAGTGTTTATTTTTACATTTTGTAAATCCTGAAATATGGCTTAAATATATTACAGAGGTTTACGTAATTTCAATACTTAAAAAATTTATGATAACTCGAAACCACAATGATTTCAAAAGCTATGAGCCCCTTAATACAGTGGTTTTAAATATTTAAAAGCCTTTTGACTGTGTAAATATTTTACACTAAAGAAAAATATTTAGATTTATAAATATCCAATTTAATAATTTGAATAAGCTGTAAACATATTTTGGTTGTAAGTAGCAGATATTTTTTTCTGTATTGAATAATTGTCTTCAACACCAACAAAAAAAAAGAATTATATCTTGAAAAAATAAATTCATTCTTATTTAGTTTAATCTCGTTAATTGTCTTCAACATAATCAAGTCATAATAATTGTCTTCAACAACAACAAAAAAAAAAAAAAAAAAAAAAAAAAAAAAAAAAAAAAAGAATTATATCTTGAATCTCGTTCATTGACGTGTGCAGATTAACAGTGCTTAAGAAACAGTGCTTGTTGCTAATACAAAGTTTCAGTAAATAAACATTGTATTTTAACTTGTACTTAAACAACCATATCACACTATTCATAGTTATTTTAATTATTATTTTTAATTTATTTAAAAATATGATTTGGGATATGTGTAATCTACTTTAGAATTTATGTAAAGGATACACTAATGAACTCAGGCTAAACAAATAAAAGTTTATCAAATTATCTTTGTGTGTATGGCAGAGAGAGATTGTTTTCATGTGTGATAATAATAAAATTTTAGGTATTTGAATATTTATCTATTTTGAATAACCGTCAATATTTTATCTACAGAAAATGTTTTATTTGTGTGAAAATAAATCTCTTACTTACGTTAATTCTCGCTCCATGTTCCGACCACAAGTACTCGTTACAAAATTGATATTCTTTCATGAGTTCCCCACTTCTTTGATATAAAACGTCTAATCCTAGTTGAGTATTCTGTTTCCTCTTTAGAGGTCTTTCTGTCATGCGTAGTAAACAACTTAAGTGGCTATTCACATCGCACATGTATTCGAACACCATCACCCATATGAAAGGGCATCAAAATTGAGGGTTTATCCTAAAATCGCCACCACACGCGACTGAGAGGAAGGCCACGTGACTAAATCTGTGTATTAAAACGTAACAGCATTTAAAGTAGCTACGCACTATAAAGCTAACAATCGAATACTGGCAGACAAAGTACCGTTCGGCACTTTACACAGTATTTAGCTTAAACTCCTCTACAATATAATACCTTTATCACCTGCTGCGTTGTTTTCATCTAAAATTCTACTAAAAGTGACACTGGACGAAACATGTTTAAATATTTCAAAAATATCTGTTAGAATAATTACTCTTAAAAGAAGACTTGATTGTATTAATCAGAAGAATAATGATACGTCTTCAGATAATTCCTTCAATCTTTTCAGTTCACTGAAAATCTTTATTATTTTTTTGGTACTTTATTTTTCTACACACTGTTATAATTTTTTAAATAGCTTTACACAAAGATAAAGTAACCTTGACACAAACTAAACAGTTTATAAAGACGCACACTGCATTTACGTTATTGGAGTTATGAAAACTCTCTCTCTCTCTCTCTCTCTCTCTCTCTCTCTCTCTCTGACTCTGACTCTCTCTGTCTTCCCCTCTTTCTCATTCATTTATTTACTCACTCTCTCTTTTCATGACTTTCAACGGTAATACGTATTTGTCATTTAAATATTACATTAACGCCTGCTTTGGAATTTCTATTTAAATATTTTCAAAATTTTATGCAGATTTTTATAATTATGATTTGTTGTTAAGAAACGTTTCCAAATTAAGCATTTTTCCAGCGCTGGTAGACTGTGGTACAAAAAATAGAAATTGATCCAATATCCACAATGAATATGATCATCAAAAGGCGGGTGTGAAGTACGGTTAGTAAAGTATAGCGCAGCTTTTGCATATATTTACGCAACTTATTAAGCTGAGAGATCAAATCTCATATTCGACCACTCCAATGATCTATTTCTACCGCTTCTTTTCGAAAACCTAAAATGTTCCGTCAATGATCATCTAATTTAGTGCAGCGATAACAGCCATGGCCGACATGGTTCGACTAAAAAAAAATCTGACTCAAATCGTGTCCTTGAGGAATAATTATAGATCATAAATGTCATAGACATAAGTGAAAATGCGTGCTGGTTTTAAGTTTTATTTGACGCTTTAAAAACTCATAAGTGTCATAGACTTAATAGTCTAGGCATTAGAGGCTTTGGAGAAGTTTTGGTGTAGTTTTTATAGTTGGTTCCTTTATGTTTTTTGGGGGGGTCGCTGAGAACACGAATCTGAGGTTTTCCAACAAAATTTGTCCCGAGAAATATGTTTTTTTTTTGTTTTTGTTTTTACAAAAAAAAAACCTGTGAAAAAAACGGATTCTCTGTTTTTTCAAAATAACTCCAAAACTATGCATTTTGTGTGAAAGACAACTTATATATATATGAATTAAAGAGAATAAAATTGCCTACATTTTATGTACTGAAAGTTTTTTTCTCTGATCAGTGGTTTAGTCGTAAGAGTACCACAAAAATGGGTGTTAAAAACAAAAAACTGTAAAAAAAAAAGGGAATTACGGCACTGCACGTCGATGTAACATGAAAACTAACCATTTTACGCAAACGTTAACCATTAATGATACTAAATATTATATGATTGAATATATTTTATGCGTTTGAGGTAGAGGAAAAGTGCGGATCCGGCGCCAGGGGAAGTTGGGAGCAGTGGAGCAGCTCCACCTCCTCTCATGAGTCGAGGGTGCTCCTCCTCCGGAGAGCTCGTACTCTAGGAGGAGGTAAAATTGAGAGAGGTAAAAGACAAAAACTGTAAAAAATGGGATTTACGGACTTGTACGTCGATGTAACATGAAAACTAACCATTTTAAGCAAACGTTGACTTTAATGATACTAAAAACTATGTGATTGATTACATTTTACAATGAAGTTGCCTGATAATAAATACGACAACTCATTAGGAATCATTATTTAATTATAAATAATTATGTACATTAGTAAGTATATTTGCATAAAGTAAAAAATCAAAAATCTTATTTCCACATTCTTTTATTTGAAGGCCCTTGCTATTCATCGACATCTACAACATAGAAAATAGACGTATGGAATTAGTGGGTCTTTTTATTTACTACAAATATTATAGAATAAATGTTTTCTTAATGGTAAATATTTCCTTCCTTGTGGCATGACTTGTTCCTCTTCCATTGGATCCACAGATTCAAAGGGGTAGGTAATCCATCTCCAGCTTGGTTTCTAGGTATAACTCGTCTTTCTCGTCTTGATTCACTACTGAGATATTATTGCAGTTCCCTTCGCAGTTCAGGCACATATTCGAACAAAAAAGACCTGTCTTTTTGGACCCACAATTTTGTTGACAATTCTTTTTGCACTTACGGGATACAAGCTTCAACAAAGCAGGGGGATCAGGGGTTAGTACAGTAAATACAGGCTGAAGGCCAATATTTGTTTTCTTGCATCCCCACTCTTCAGCACTTTTTTCAACTCTCAGTCATTGCTGCCCCTGGTGATATATTCTTAAAGAGTGCTGTCGTGCTCAGCTTCAGATGGTGGCAAAGCATAAATATTAGAACTGTATTTAAAGACTGACTTCTTGTACGAAATGTACCTTACGTGGTTCAGCGAAGGCACATTCGTCCCACTGTAACTGTGCAGCGAGACAAGTCATCTTCTGAGTAGCATTCGAGTCTTTGAATACTTTAACAACGTCAGCAACATCTGGATTTTTCCCAAGAGTTTTCAGGAATTTCATTTTTCATCTATCATTGTACCGTTAAACAATATGTCAGTTGAAGCATGTTTTCTTGCTCGTCTCATACACTTCATTTTTCTTAGCATAAACGGTGCTGATGTTGTATCGCATCCGCTCATAGCATGTAGGAAGAGGATGTTTTCGCAACCGTTGAACTCACAGCATTAGCTGGAGAAAATGTCGCTGGAGAAACGGTGTACTTCCCAGGTTTTAAAAAGAAAACATTTTCAGCCTTGCAGAAACCTATCAAAATGACCAAGAGGTCTACATCCTCCCCAACCCAACTATAATCACCGTCTCATTTGATGGAACCAAGGACAAAGCAGTGTTTACAATCAGGGTGTCTGCGTCTTCTTTTACTTGCTTGCATGTAATATCTGCTGATGAGAACGTGTCAATCATCATAGATATTATCCGACCCTTGCTTTTTGGGTAAGCAAGAAACTTTTCTTTGGAAATGGTAGGTATCATTGTACCGTTAAACAATATGTCAGTTGAAGCATGTTTTCTTGCTCGTCTCATACACTAAGAAGTTTTAGTAGCACCTTGTAAGTCTACCTCTAAGAGTATCAGCAACAACTACTGCCTGCGGTTTGTATTTTGACTGTACACACTCAGCATATTTGTCGCAGATTGTTTAAAAAGACTGATTCTTAGGCCAAGTAATCCCTTATGCAATAAAAAACCACCTTCAATGACGAACTGAATCCTTCCGCTAAACTGCTTGCTTGTTAGGGGTTTGAATGCCTTGTAGGGAGTAGATTTGGTTCCTTTTCTTAAGCCATTGTCGAATAGGGTTAAGGCATAAGAGCCTAGATCACAAACTCCTCACGATCTTCACCCGAATGCTTTGCAACTGAAATTCGTTATAATAAAGTTGTGGGATTAATAGGAACCAACTCGCCGCCTACAAAATAATGATTCATAAAGAGTCGTCGTGTTTATTATCAGACAACTTCATTGTAAAATGTAGTGAATCACATAGTTTTTAGTATTATTGAGTACGGTCAACGATATCAGTCAACGATTGCTCAAAATAGATAATTTTCATTTTACATCGACGTACAGGGCCTTAATTCCCGTTTTTTAGAGTTATTTGTCTTTTACCCCCTCCCAATTTTACCTCCTCTTAGAGCACGAGCTCTTCGGATGAGGAACATCCTCGACTCATGAAAGGAGGGAGAATTTCTCCACTGCTGAGACCTTCCCCTGGTGCCTGATCCACACTTTTCCTCTACCTCAAATGCATGAAATATAGTCAATCATATAATCGTTAAATTCATTACTGGTTAACGTTTGCGTAAAATGGTTAGTTTCCATGTTACATCGACGTACAGTGCCGTATTTTCCGTTTTTTTTTTTTACAGTTTTTTGTTTTTAACACCCATTTTTTGCGGCACTCTCACGGCTAAACCATTCATTAGGGAAAAAACTTTCAAAACATAAAATGTAGGAAATTGTATTCTGTTTAATTCATATACTGTCGACTTTCACGCAAAATGCTTAGTTTTGGCGTTAATTTGAAAAAACAGAGAAAAATCCGTTTTTTTACAGGTTTTTTGTAAAAAAAACGTATTTTCCGGACAAAATTTTGTTGGAAAACCTCGAATTCATGTTCAGCGACCCAAAAAACATAAAGAAACCAACTATAAAAACTACACCAAAACTTTCCTTTATTTTCTACCAAATAACTGGTCTATGACCTTAATTCGCACGTAGGTTTCAATATAAGCTTTATTCACACTTAAAACAGATCTCGAGATTTGTTAGCTTAAAATTAGCACAAAAGATTGTGGCCCTGAAAGATTCCAGTTTGTCTACTGTTTGCCGTAGTCTTTAATAGCCGAGAACTTTACCAGAACTATCGCATATATATTATTGCTGTCAGTACGCTGAAAAAAAAATTGTGTGGAGTTCATGGCAACTCTGCTATCACATAGGAATTGGATTTTTGAAAATTTCACTGTCGACCAAGCACTTTGGTAGGATTTTTCCGGATGCATTCTTTGATTGTCAATGCGTTGATATTGAAATTGGTTGGTGTCAACGGTAGCATCTTCTATCACATAGAAGTCAAATTTTGAGATATACGTAGGCAGGATAAACATTCAATACCGCTTTAAGCATAGAGTTTGAAATGCGTCAAAATCATACAGCCGCAGTGCAAGAATGAAAAGACGTTTCTGAAGTGCTCGAAGACAAACTTTCTTTCCACAACTAAAGTAATCTTAATGTTCATTTCAAAATCAAAATTACAAATTATCAATGTCTGTTCGATGCAGGGTCGTAACCAAACGTGGTCAGGATGGTCTGAGACCTTCCCTAGCAACTTCTTGCCCCCCCCCCCCCCCACTAGACTTCATAATCTTTCAATACTAACATAATCTATATTTCATTAAAAAAAAGTTTAAACTTTGTAATCAAAAGTTTTGTGAAAGGGAGAGACTTGATCTCAACTTCTGTCTATACAGGGTGTTGCCGAATTCGACCGACAAATTCAAAGGGGTGATAGTAGGCATCAAGAGGATTAAAAATTGCCATAGAACATATGGTCGCAGACCACGTTTAGTGGGGGGGAAATCGCAAAACTAGTTTCGACGTCGAGTGGAACAAAAAGGGCAAATAATAAGTAGAAAAACATTTAAATTTGATGCATGATTTATTTCATGCATGATGGGGCACCAGCACATTTTGCGATTCCGGTGCGTAACCATCTCGATGCTACCGATCCCGGGAGGTGGACTGGATGCGGCGGGGCCTGTTTCTTGGCCTCCACGCTACCCGGAACTCAATTCCCTGGATTTCTTCTTCTGGGGCACCTGAAATCGGTTGTTTATCAGACGCTGGTGGATACACTGGGGGATATGGCAGCACGCATCGCCGTCGTCGCTCCAGCAAACATCGCCAGCACACGGGGTATGTTTGAACGCGTCCGGCAATACTTCGTCCATCGGTGTCCGCTGTGCAATGACCTTTGCGGCCGCATCTTCGAACAATTCCTATAAAAATGTCTCGTCGTCTCCTTCTGACGTTGAAATGTAATGCATTGTAATCGTGCTTTACGTCAAATAAATGTTTTTCTACTTATTATTGAGAACGTTTCAACGTCACACCCTTCATAACTATTTTTGCGACTTTCTTCCACTAAACGTGTTTTGAGACCCCATGTTCTATGGCAATTTTTCATCCTCTTGAAGCCTACTATCACCCCTCTGAATTTGTCGGTCGAATTCGGAAACACCCTGTATTTAGATATCATTAAAGTAGAGGGGAATTAGGTTAGGCTTTGAATTAGGCCCACAAAATAATTTCAAAGCCCCTTCTGTCTTTGTCGACTGGTTACGACCCTGGCTCGATGACATTAAGTGAATGTTTAAAAATTTACTCGCTCAGCTCCATATTGTGCCGTTCCCGCATACAATTTTTACGTATTTAATTAAATTGGATTGTGAATATATTTTTTACTATAAGATATTTTGAAGTGTAAATAGTGGTGTGGCAAAGAAGGTGTAGAATCTCAGAGGGTGTATAAGAGATTTTTAAGCAGCTTTAACGATGTACTGGACATTTTCCCTGCTGTGGAGATTGTATTTAAGAGACAGTATAACTGTTAATTATTTATGAAATTTATTGAAATCTATTTTGTTTGAATTATATATTAAAGTATGATATATTTCATAAAGAATTACAGGAGGTACAGTTGGTAAGGAAACCAACTATTTTAAATTTGGTTGCGAAATATTCAGTCGGAAATGAAAATAAATCGCCGAGAGAAAGGGACTTTATGCACGTGACCTGAAATCGAGGCTGAAATTCATTTGGCTGTGATATTTAATTTTGAATGTTAGCATAGCGCTCTATGGAGTTTGTGTTGTTGATGTTTATTTGTTAAAAATACCGAAAAAAAACATTGTTGTATCAGTATACTTAATATAATGTAATATAAATTCAAAATGTTGTTCCCCCCCAGGGGGATACCTTCTTTAGGTATTCACGGGCTTCGCAAACTCGGGCACCTGAGCGATCTTTCTCTTTTCTTTTTTCCTCTCCTTTCTCTTGTCTAATATTTCTTCTTTGTTTCACTCTCATTGTGGTTTCCTCTTCTGAGGTGAGGGCGATTCTGCATAAGCCGATATCATCCTGTCTATATCGACTTATGGAGAATTGTAAACCACCCACGCGTTTGCCGTGCGTGGCGACCCGTGTCCCTGGAAAGGGGTATCCTGGCAGTTGAGGGGAAACCAACATACTGCTTTGGCCTCTGCTTCAGGTAGACGAGAGGTGCATATTGGTCCCGTATGCATCAATCGGCTGGTCAGCTGACTTGTCACTGGCTGGGGATCAAGTGAGCGGGCACATACTAGTCATTTCGTTAAAGGTAGAAACTGGAATAGGTGTGTCTTGTGAACGTATGGGCCCTGGTTAGCACTGGTGCACGAATGTGCATCCCCTTGTTGGGCTCGGTGGTGGGTGGTGCGGCCGGGGTCTGAATTCCTGTTTTCTTTACTATGCATGGAAAAAATTTACTTCATTCTACTTCTCTCCCATGTGGAGAGCAACAAACGGAACAGATGACTTCACTAACACGCTTTTTTGTTATTCATCGTACTGACAGCCTTTCTGATACTTCTTTTAAGAGAACTTCACCATTTCTTATCGGAAAAACATTTCAAACTGTTTTCGGAGACGGTTATTCACTTAAAAAGCTACAGTCAGGGGATTTACTTGTTGAGGTTTCTTCAGCCAAACATTCACAATTTCTCTCTAATTGCAAAGAAATATGCAATTTTTCTGTTTCTGTTCAGGCCCATCAAACTCTAAACACAAGCCGTGGCGTAATATCAGAACCAGAACTTTTATTATCTACAAAAGATGAACTATTGCATAATTTAAAAGATCAAAATGTTATAGACGTACGCCGTATCACTATCCGCCGGAATGAGCAAGTTCTTCCTACAAAGCACATTATTCTGACCTTCAATAGCCCTACTCTACCAACTAGAATTAAAGCTGCATACCTGAGTTGCCCCGTCCGACCATATATTCCTAACCCTCTCCGTTGCTTTAAGTGCCAGCGTTATGGCCACAGTAAAAACTCTTGTTGTGGATTTGTTACATGTGCAAGATGTTCAGAAGCCGGCCATGAGAGTAACTCATGTGAGAAATCCGAACGCTGTATAAACTGCAAGGATGACCATGCAGCATATTCTCGTTCTTGTCCAAGAGAAAGAAATTCTTGCCATCAAAATCACTCAGAAACTATCTTATCCTGAAGCTCGAAAACTGATTGAATCTAGAACACCATCTGTAGGAGTTTCTTATTCTAGTTTACTCAAGCAACAAATAAAATCCTTAAGACATATAAGCACCCAAACTGATATCTCTTTAACACCAGATCCTTGTACTACACAAACCAGCACTATAACAAAAAAAACCCGCAGCATGGCTGTTTCCGCTAGAATAAGACCTATGCCTGCTCTAAAACTTTTGTCACCATCATCAGAACCCGTGAAAATAGAATATTATAATGAAGAAAATAACCAGTTTATTAAACGTGCGTCAGGTGAAAAATGTGTTTCATCTGCAAACAATTTGAAAAAACCTATTTCCACTACACAAAAAACAAAACTCAAATCATGTGCACAGAGAGAGAAAACCTCAACCCAAGCCTCTTCACAGTGGAAAACTGTGAAGGGCAAAAACAACAAGAAATTCTGTCTTGATATACCGCTTCCTACTACAAAGGATTCAAAACAGCTGCTGCACTATGCAGACGAAGATATGAATTCAGAATCTTACAGCTCTGACTCAAATGATGATAATGATAATACTGTTTTTGAGGAATTCGAGCCTACGTGATTGTAAATGTAATGTTCGAAATTTTAAAAATTTTACCAACTGTTAGTTTATTGAACATTTTACCAATTGTTAATTTTAAAGATTGTTTATATTTTAATTGTGAAAACATGTGTTTATTTCTATTAGACGTTGTTATATTTTCATTGAATGATTTTAATTATACATTTATCGTTATATCACTATTTTTATTTAAATGTGTTATTTTCATTCATCTTGTTTTTATGACAAAGTTTTAAATCGATTTTATATTTCAATCTGATGATCTTATTTTAATCTTTTTTTTGGCGCAGCATTGTCCCTAAAGGGACTTTGTGCCATAAAACCCCAATCAACCAACCAACCAAAATGTTGTTCTGGATCCGAAAACAACAAAGTTCGCAATTTTTTTCAATTTTTGATTAAACTTTATGTACGCAACCTGGGTGGAGGCTAAAAATCGACTGCTGGTGCGGTATTTGCTCCTGCGCATAATGGCATTCTGGCGGATCAAAATACCGCCAGCTCTGTGGTACAAAATCACATGCATAAAGTCCATTGTTGGATTCAAAGTTCATGGTTGTAAACAATATCAGCTACAATGCGAAAACGACAAAAAAAATTTATTCCTCAAAATTGTGAAAATTTGCTGAAGAAAAATATTTCGAATGTGAATGTCCTTGCAGTGGATGCAGATTTCCAGATGTTTTTTTCTGAGGAAGGGGAAAAACAGGCGAAATATTTTCGACAGTACACCAAATATTAACAGTAAACCAACAGCTTGATAATTTAACATTTCAATTTCAACAGCAGTTCGTTAAATGGAAAACAGGTTGATTCTTTTAGTAATTCTTTTTTTAATTATTAAAGAAAGAATAAAAATGTAAATCAGTAGAAAAAACACACAAAATTATGCAAGAAAGGGAGATATTATCTAAAAAATTATCTAAATAGCATGAATGAAAATTGTAGTCTCAAAAATAGCGGGCAAAGTACATATTCTGCTAAAATGTTAAAATAGTTAAATGGCAACAGAATTTATGAAATTAAAAAATAATAATAATAATTAAAAGCTTTTCTTTCCACATGTTATGACAGCTAAATTTTGTTAAAACATTCTGTGTGCCAATTGGAAATTTGGAATCACAATTAAGTGTTCGCGCCATGCAAACATCGCCAAGAGCAACATATATATATATATATATATATATATATATATATATATATATATATATATATATATATATATATATATATATATATATATATATATATATATATATATATGTCAATATATAAAATAATATAAAAAAGGATTAATAGTGCAGTCGATAGTATTTTCCTAATCATCTGATAACCCTGAAAATTCTTCTCACTTTATCTGTTTGATTTATTAATGGTGAAAAAAAAGTTCGCTAAATAAAAATTAAAAATTATTTGCAATCAAGAAAGAAAGATATTCGATGATTTAACTGTTATGTGAGTTCAAATCATGTTGTACGTTCGATCGACATTAGCAATTACACCTCTCTGTCGTGTAGAATTCGAAAAAATAAAAATCCATTGAGTTATTTTTACATGAATTAAATGTTTCTCAAATCTTTCATATTGTTAGAAATATTTTTTTTTTCTAAAAGACCAATATGTCTTAAATTTTTAAATAAAGTAAATAAAAGAATTTGCCAGTTTCTCTTTTATTTAATTGATATAATTTCCTAGTTCTTGTTGCAAAAAATCATTACTTCTATTATTGTTATTACTTTTTTTTTTACTAATTAACTCCAATCAAAACAAATTTTAAAATGTGGATGAAACAGATTTTACGTATTATGTTCGTTATTCATAAAAATTCATCTTTTTTTTTTCAGAATATCATAAAAATTAAAAATATTGGAAAACTGTAATTGTCAGTAGTTTTAAATTAAATTGTATTATATTAAATGTTGATGAAGGGTTGTTTTAAATTTAAAATTAAAAATTTTCAGAAGAACTTTACC
This sequence comes from Maratus michaelseni, assembly GCA_963931845.1. Classification (NCBI taxonomy): domain Eukaryota; kingdom Metazoa; phylum Arthropoda; class Arachnida; order Araneae; family Salticidae; genus Maratus; species Maratus michaelseni. Next base: position 300,143,379 of record OZ007586.1, read on the forward strand.
AAAAGAAATGTTCTGTAAATTAGTCAGAAGTTCGACGTAACATTAAATATCATTAGAAATCATTCATTATAAACATGGACAGTAACTTCTGTAAGGTATTTTATGGATATAGGTATGTGACACTTCCATGTGATTTGTATCTATTGCTTAGCCTGAAAATTAACCCTTTCGCTCACCTGGACCGCATACGATAGTCATAATTTAAATTAAAAGAAACAGTTGTTTCGGTTTTCGATTGATTTTTATTTTCAGTAACACCTCTTAAACATCTAGACTTTATATGCGTTATAAATTATATTTTTTCTACATGATCAAGAATAATATTTTAAGTTTACTAATGCACAAAATAACAATTTTCTTTGATTTTCTCATAATTCGTGAGCAAGAAAGTTAACATAGTAGGTTGAAAAATAACATAGTGTAATTTATGCTCTTACGATTGTAAATTTTCCATAATTCATGTGTTAAAGGGATAAATTTATCTACCTTTTTTTTCTCTTTCAAAAGGCGCCGTAAAAAATTTCACGCACATTAAATTCCCACACCGGCCCTGTACATATACATACATATACATACATGCATGCATACATATACATACATGCATGCATACATATACATACATGCATGCATGCATACAAACACATACACATATTCATATACATACATACAAATAAATAGACATAGTATCCTCTTTTATAGCTGCCCAGTAGCTAATTCTTGAACTATTAGTTTCGAGGTATGCTTCCAATTGCAAAAGTGTTTACAAAATGTTTCTCCATCTGCAATCTTTCTCCTGTTCGCTCCAACCTATTAAAAGCCATTTACACCAATAAAGTTATTTTCATTAAAGGTACTAAATTTAAATTTTTATATGATCCTCGTCCTATACGTTATATTTAGGAAAACACTCTCTATGTTCCGACCTGTAAAACAAAAATAATTTCATTTTTGTATGACCAAAGCTCCCTAAGTTACGATACTTTGATTTTTATGAATTTTCAGCGTTTTCCGGTACTAAACGATAAGACGCGTTTTTTAGTGCCTAAAACGCAAAAAAATTTTTGAATTCAAAGTATCATAACTCAGTATAAGCTTTCATCAGAATTTTTTTTTCCTTTGTCAGAGCATGGAATATAATTTTTCGAAATATATCTTACAGAACCTAGGTACTGCATAAAAAAATATATTTGGCAACTTATTTTCGAAAAGATAACTATTTTAAATGAAATGGCTTTTAAGAAGATTAAGACATTTGAAACTTTTTTTTTTTTCAATTGGAAGCATGCCCTTAAAATTAACGGTTTATGAATTAGCTACTGGGCAAAGATAAGAGAGGACACACATACACAAATATATTACATATATACATATATACGTATGCATATACTAGGGGGTTCAGCCCCCTACTCGCTAACGCTCGCCAACCCCCCGTGAATTGCGAAGCAATTCACATTGAGACCGCTACGCTGTCTCAGCTCGCTCGCCCCTTTTTATTTTTGCAGTAATTCTAGCCGGAATAAGTACTACCATAAATCATTTGAACATATGAAATTGACAATTTTTTAATGTAAAAAGTAATTGAACTCCGTTGAAAACACAACTAAAAATGCATTTAGTTGGAGCTACTAATGAGCATATAAATCATTTAAACACGATGAATAAAGTATCTTGGAAATATAATTTGTTTAAAACTTATTGCACCTATAATATTGTACAGCACGGCTTATTCAAAAAAGAAAAAAAAAAAAACCTACTTTAAATTTTGTTTGATATTTTACTATTCTAATTGATTATAGATTTCTTCAACAGATGGTAGCAGGTGCAACCTAGACAGTTGATATTTTTACTTCTCTCCAATTTTTCATGTGAGTGAAATTCATAAATAAGTTCTAAATAAGAGATGAGAATTCATTTGAAATTAGCAATATTAATCATAATTAAAATGAGGACTAATCTCAGATGCTTTGGATTACGTACATGTTATTTTATTTTTAATATTTGCTAGCTTGATTTTCACTGCTTTGACACTGACCGCCATATTGGAGGTGGAGCTAATCTATCTAACACAATCTAGTCTTTTCATTGGTCTGAGCTCTGGAAACTACGGTTGTTGCCAACAATAAGCTAGAAATTCAGCCCTATTTCCGCGCCACGTAAGACAAATATATATATATAGATAGTACGTACGCATGTATATATATATACGTACATGCATGCATAGATATACATATACATACAGTCATGCATATTTTCAAATTGGATAATCTCTTTTATTTTGAAGTCAGTTAATAGCAACCAAGTATGTTTACCAAAATTTTCAACGTGACTAGTGTGAGCCAACTTTCTGAAATTTCCCGATATGGCAATTCCCTTATCTTTTTTCAATATAATTTGTGAAAGACACAAGGAATAAAAAATGCTCTCATTCTTTTTTTTTAATTCCTTTATACCGAATACACCTCTTGAAATATCTAATCTACAAAAGACAAAATAAAAATAGAGATATTTGCTTGAATTTTGAAGTTTTTTTCTGAATGTCATTTATGCAGAAAGAGACCTATTATTTTAAATAATATTTTCGTTATTCAATTAAAAACAAGTAATTTTTAAGATAAAATAAAACTGATTTCAAAAGATTGTTTCTTACCTTATTGCATTGATTACTTATTGTACGCCAGTTGCCACATATTAATAAGAGTGTTTTGGTACGACAAAATGTTTTTGTTTCTCACATTCATTTTAAATCCCATTGTTGCCAACATCTCTCCTTTTGACGCACAGTAGGTGATCGTATATTAAAAAATTTTATGTGTCCTGTAAGAAAACTCTTCGCAATGCGTCAGCTGTTTTATAAACGTAAAATAGTATTGTGTTCCTTAACAACATATCAAACTTCGCGACGCTTGGCCCACTTTTCCGAATTTTAAATGCTACTTCATTAGTGAAATTATGAACCGTGTACAAATTCATAATGCGTACTGTAGATGAAAAATATAGTAATAAGTCCGAAGAAATTGTATCACAGATGCATCTAAATAAAGTATTACACAGACTGAGATCATGTAAAAAGGCACATGTAGCTGTGAATCCTGGAAGAAAGGCCATGCACATTTGGGGGGGGGGGGGGGCTTAACTCTTCCCATTTATGTGGGAGGGGTGGTTGTTTGTTTGTTTTTTACAAAATTTTCAACATCTAGAATATTTTGAACATGGCCAAATTCAACGGCAAAATTTTAAAATTTGTTAACATCATTTTTCATTTATTTTTATGCATTTGATAAATATTTGTTATTTGTATAATGGCTTTGATTTTTTTTTGGTGAAATATCAATTTTACTTTTGTTTTATCGATATTCGTGAGACTAATGATCATAAAATTGTTTCCGAAAATTACGGGCAACAAAAAATCTTTTGTTTCATAAATGCTTCTTCAAATACTGGAAATATATTGGTTTCAGAGGTTGCTAAAGGTAAAAGGACACTTTTCGGAGTCGCGAGTATCTGGGAAGAGGTTGTATTATGTTTCCTTAAATCTTAGAAATATAAGAGCTACATTGAGAAACAGTTGTCTTTTTTTTTACATTTTACTTAAAAATGTCACTTCAGTTTATCAGCTCTAATTAAAGAATTATTTTTTTATTTTACATATTTATTGTATAAATCTTATAATCTGCTTTTATAACATAATATAAAAAGTGCATAATATTAAAAGGTTTGAGGAGATATATGTTTTAATTAATAATTCTGAGCATAAAGAGTTATGCGAAAGTCAATACCATAAACAACAAGAACGGAAAATCATGCGACAAGCATAGATTATGTAACACTTTCCAACACTACCAAAATAATTTTGCAAATCTTTACCGTAAGGTGTAAGATGATATCTAACTAAACAATTTTTTAAACGCATAACTCATTTAAAAGTACAATTTCAGGAATTACCAATAATATTCGGAGAAATATCCGAGCTCTTTTGTGCAGCCCTATCTATAATCTATAGATGTGTATTATATATACTAAATAGAATGCTAAATTTTAGTTCCGTTAGGAAACGCGCAGCACAGTTTAAAATTTCCCTTCTGGAATTTCCGCCAATAAACGAAAATGTACTCGAGAACATTTGTGCTGCCCTGTATACAATCTATACAATTTATACACACCAAGTAATAGACAAAAAATAAGTTAAATTTAAAAACGTGTTCAGCAACTGAAAAAGCAATCCCAGGAATTATTATTAATAAGCAGTACTTTAACGGAATTATTTTGTGTGTCCCTGTAATGAACGATGAAAGCTATACACACAATATTCTATAGTAAGCCTCTTGTAATCCACATTAGTGATATATATCAATTTCAATATGTTTGAAATAGAGAAACAGTATTAAAATAAACTGCAAACGATTTTTCTTCATAGACCGTAATGTAACGGAATTCTTTTGAGTATCCTTGTAAAGGAACTATAAGTGCTATGCGCACCACATTCTATAATTAGTCTCTTGTAGTGCACCTCAGTAATATATATCAATTTCAATATGTTTGAAATAGTGTAATATCATTAAAATAAACCGCAAATGATTTTTCCCCCATAGACCGTAATGTAACAGAATTCTTTTGAGTGTCCCTGTAAGGAAACTATGAGTGCTACACACTTCATTTTCAATACAGAACATGCCATATTAAAAATTAATAACATATATCAAGTGCATGACAATCCGAGTTTATTTACGTGAGTTAACGCACGGACAAACAGACCGACAGGCGGCAGACAGACAGACAAACCGAATTCATAAACACTTTTCAACTATGTTGGAAAGTGTTAAAAATGAGTTTAACATTAGGAGTTCAAATCTTTGAACTCCTAATGTTAATCCGCATTGTAATCGGTTTAAAAATGGTTAAAAAGGTTTAACCATTCGAAATTCTAAATTTTAAACCGCATAATTCCTAAACTACTTCATCGAATGTCTTTCCTTTTGATAAATATCAACAATCTTAGGGTTAAATTTCTGAAAAATCCAAATATGATGTCAAAATTGGGTCTTCGTTTTGAAAATTTCACAGTTTGGTACAATTTCTAGGAACTATATGTGATTTGCACACCATATTCGATAGCAAGCCTCTTGTAGTGCACCTCAGTGATATATATCAATTTCGTTATGTTTGAAATAGTGTAACATCATTAAAATAAACCGCAAATGATTTTTCCGCATAGACCGCAATGCAACGGAATTCTTTTGAGAGTCCCTGTAAAAAAACTATAAGTGCTACACACTTCATTTTTAATACCGATCATGCCACAGTAAGCCTCAATAACATATATCAATTGCATGACGATCCAAGTATATTTACGCGAGTTAGACCATGGACAGACAGACAGACAGACAGACAAACCGAATTCATAAACACTTTTCAACTATGTTGGAAAGTGTTAAAAATTAGAATGAACTGAGGCATTGTGAATATGTCATATTAAGCGGAATATGTTGTTAAAAGGTACTGCGATAAGCGGTCTCAAATATATATCGTTTTCAACGCCTTTAAATTTTTTGTAGAATAATATTACACATTTTAATATAGAGAATGAATTGTAATGTAATTACATTGTGGTTGGATGTGATTATGTCTAAGAGGCAGACAACTTATCAACAAATTTTTGGAACAACAGTGATACAATTTATTATAGAAGCCTAATAAACACGATTTTTTTAAATTATTTCATGTATCTATTTAAGAATTGTTCAAAGTAATAGAAAATGAAATGCTTTTTAAAATAAATCAATCACTTTATAACACATAACTTTCCCTTCTTCTTTTCTACAGCATCTTGCTGTACATGGTTACCATGGTGACAAGCAGGGGTTATGAGGGTTGCGACAATTTTACCATTTCTGACACGGATCTCCCTTCAACGGGTGAATAAGTTTGAATTAACTGAAGCAATATGCTGCGGCGATGAACGTGCCGTGGCTCACCAGTATTAATGTTAATCCATCTGCTTTGGTCGCCGATTGTTGTGGATATATATAAAGGCATGTACATACTCCCTGACTTTATGAAAACGATGTGGGGAGTTATATGAAGGTTTTTAGTGCTATTTTTGTTTAATGAATCAGGATTTATAACTCATAAGTATGTTGGCTGATGGGGTTAAGAAAAATAATATTTGTTTTTGAATAAGGAAATAAACTCTGTGAATATTACACATTTTTTAATGAGGGATAATGCCCAAGAATATTTCAGAACAATGGTCTAAAACTCCTATTTTCTGGTTACATGTTAGGGAAACACGTAAGAAAAAGTGAATGTGACTGATCTTAGAAATTTAAACTGGAATATAATAAAGCTACTCCGTTGAGAAAACATCGTGGTATATTTGGGTTACTTTGACTATTGTATTTGTCTACATAACTGGCAATAAATTCCAAAATTTTCAAGTACTTAGTAAAATGAATTAAATCGATAACAATATTAATAGCATTTTCAACTAAATCACAAAGTTTTACTTACATAAAAGTAAATGCACTGAATCGAAATGAATTAACATGTCACTGGCTCTTCTGTAAATTGCATCTAGTGATAATAGTATACATGAGGCAAACTTGAAGCAATATATTGCTTAAATGTTTTTAATCTATGAATTGCTTTTCCGTTTATTTGGTTAATAGTTTATTCTAAAACCTTGATAAAGCACATTTTTATTTAAAATACACAATATAGCATTCTTATCAAAGAAATCTCTAGTTTCAAATAAACCATATTTATAAATGTAGTTTTTCTGATATAAAAAGACTTTTTAACAATAATCAGCTTAACAGGTGTGTTTTAGTTGCGCTCAAAAGTATTATTATATATTTGTATGCAACTAAAATTACTATTACCCAAAGTACACTAAAAATAGTATTATTGCACAGGTTTGGCATTAATCGATTACTTTTTTAATCGATTGATTAGTCGACTAAACGTTCAATCCTACGAAATTTAATAATGATGAATGTAATCATGATTGAAATTTAGAAAAGTAATTAACCTTTACAAATTGTTTCATGATTAATCCAATCTGAACTAATTCAATCGTGATTACTTTAATCATTAATCTAATTAAACAGACGAACATTAAATATGACCGCCATTTAACTTTCTTGGATTCGCTTTCATTGATACGAGACTATTATTAAGGGTCGCTGTACGATTTTCCCTATTGAAAATTATACAAGGGCACACAAAATTATTCAGACACACCGAGGTCAAAATGTGTAAATCATTTAGGGGAGAGCGGCAGTTGAAACTCTTTTTATAAAACAGATATTATTTTCTTTTGAAATTATTATAGGCAAAGAGGAACAAAATTAACAATCAATTTAATTTTTAGTAAGCTAAGTAATTGAATTAAAATTAAATTGCAATTAATTTAATCTATATTATAAAGGATAACTGTGTCCATGCGAAACGCTGACGTCATTTTGACGTTCGCAACACGCGATAATTCAATTTCGCTTTTTCTGAAAATTTTCTTCGAAACATCTCACATTTTCAATTTTTACACCGTCAAATAGAAAATAGCGTACAAACAAACAAAGGTACAAGTAAATATAAAACGAACAATTGCACAAACAAACAAATTCAGAAACGTATAAACAAACGTACAAATAAACAAATTTAGAAACAAACGTACAAAAAATGGAAGCAAAAGTTAAATACAAACGTACAAACACACAAACAAAAAGTACAAACAAACAAATAAACGTACAAAAAAGTAAAAAAAATTCACAGACATACAAAGAAACAAATGTATGTTCGTATGACAAACTTACAAACGAACAGATTTACAAAATACAAATAAACGTACAAACGAACAAACAAACTAAGAAACATACAAACAAAGCTACAAAAATATTTAGCTAGTTCTTTGCTAGTCGTTTTGCGAGTATTACTTGTATCTTGCATCATTGACCATACATATTTTCCTCTTACCTTCAGTTTGATTCTCATCTTCCCCGCTAGGGGGGCTTTCTCTTTTCTTCTTACGCCTTTCCGAGTTTTTTTTAATTATTATTATTTGCCATTTGTTATCATAGACCGGGAGGTGGCGACAAAAAGGACTAAGTCATCGAGTTACTATGAAATTATGTTGTAAGACAAGATTTTTAATAGTAGATAAAAAAAATGACTAGTATGCCTCGGCATATCTTGGTACTAGATGAGGAGCAAAGGGCGACAATTCGTGATTTTGGCGATGATGTGAACAGAACGGGGCGAGAATTATTCAGTTTGGAGGTACTATCGCATCATTGAGTTTCGGCATGAATTTTTAGCATGTTGTATATCTTGACTAGTCAAGTCTGCCTTGTCATATGTTGGTACGATATGAGCAGAACGAGGCCAGTGAGTGAGCAACGAGTGGGCTTGAAGCCACCGCTATCGTCTGATGCATTAAAAGACCGAATCCTCATCGAGCACGTTATTTGGTGTGCTTTACATAACGAAAATTGCTTCTTAAATTTCCGGTGGGATCTTCTGCGCTAAAGGCTACATTTCTTCCAACAGTCTTAAAGAGAAGAGGGTGGCACGCTTGGGGGTTTTACATTGAGAACAAAGTATTTAAAAATTCCATTCCTTAAGCTTTAATTTGGCACCAAATTCATCTCGAAACTCAAAACGTGATAGTACCGTTAAATGGCGAATTGGCGCCCCATTCTGTTCATATCGTACCAAGATATCACGAGGCAGACTGAAATATTTGTAATGTATTAGTCAAGATAGACAACATGCTAAAGTTTCATGTCGTAACTCTGTAGGGGAAGGTCGGGTAGTATCGGATGCTTAAGCTATTTTGAATTTTTAAATATGAACTTTTTATTTTCTACTCTACTGAAAACTTTAAAATGTTATTTCAATGCTTTAAAAAGCTCATTTCCCTTAGAATAATCTTTATCGGGTTTTCTTTGACTTTTTTAAACCTAATATTTTGACCTTCCTGGTTTCTGGAGGGTTGTATCGGACATGGTATCGTGCTTGAAAAAACGTCATTTTTGGAATTTATTATTACTACATGTATTCATTCTTATACAAAAAAAAATATATACATAGACATTACATACCAGATGTAGAAAGAAGAAAAGGTATTTTAGTATTTGAATTATGACACTTATTGGGTTTTTTTTATTAAAAAAATTATCACACTAGTTGATAAAGCCTATTAAGCTCAAGATCCCTTTATTCATGGGCCCAACCTTTGCAAATATTACTGAATCCAGTCTTCCTGAAAAACAAATAATACAATGAGACAATTCATCCTCGTCCCACAATTCTTCGTAAAAGTTCAAAGCCCTTCTAGCTTTTGCTTCGAGAAGCTTTTTCTCGGTTTTAGAATTATGCCACTCTTCTTCTGTTGTTTATTTGCTGTGGATTTTACTTTCTCCTTTTCATTTTAACTTCTTCGAGTCCATCACCTGAGGTGATTTTAGGTACACAATATTTTTCACTAGCTTTCTTGATTCTCATTCCATGAAGTCGGACTTCTATACCTTCTTTAATGTGATTTTCATCCCACTTATGACGTATTTTCTCCATCCTAGAATAAAACAGAGAAAACCATAAGAATTTAACTTTTTAAGCCTGTAAACTTTTGACCGATACAACCCTCCAACCGTTTGTTCCATACAACCCGAACGTATATTCCAATACGCTTTAACTGCCGATCATGCGTATTGTCAGGTTAGACATATTTACAGCCTACAGTGTAAAGCATAGTAGCCCATACATCTAACAAAACACTAAAAACATTGTTGTACTTACTTTCACATAAGCTACGTAGCTCCAAAGTTATCTTCGTGCACTAGAAAACTCGTAAAAAACTAATAACTTAGTATCACTTGCAAACGCACAGAACACTTGGTCCAAAATGGCGAGAGTGTCTTCCTTCTGACTTAATAAACACGACAGAAGTGCGACAGATGCTTATACCATTGGTCAAAGTTTGAAAAATTACTTGTCCGACACAACCTGCTGTCGATACTATCCGACCTTCCCCTAACGTGATAGTACCGTCAAAATAACGTTCTGCTCATATCGTACCAAATTCTCAAGAGGCAGACCACTTATTGTTTAACGTATACTTAATAATCGGTTCCTTCATAATTATTTTTTTATCTTGAAACACGTTGACATAGTAATATATAGGTGAATATAATGTAAATTATTATTTTTATAGTGTCTCAATTGTACTATATGACGTCATTTTCTGTCATAAATTTTAGTCTGCCGGGAGGTTCTACCAGAATATGCCCAGGCAGACCAAAATATTTAAAAAGTACTTATTTGGTACTAATTTTTTTCGGAGCTCCATGCCGTGTTACTATCGCCAAAATGACGAATTGACGCCCCTTTACTCCTCATATCGTGCCAAGATATCTTGCCAAGTCATTTTTTCATCTACTGTTAATAATCTGCTGTTAACAATTTCATCTCGCAACTTGATCACATAGTCATTTTGTCGTCGCTGACCACTCTATTAACACAATTATTGAAAAATAGTCTACAATTATATCTCTAATATCAATTTTATCATTTCTGTATAAAAATAAGCACGTATTTGTTATATTTAAACATTTAGTTTTTTTTCATTTGAAAAATATTTAAGATTTTCTTTTGAAAAATCGGGTCAACCCGCGCCCGGCCCAAACGAGTCAAAACCTAACCCGAAATCAATCCAAACCCGAAACATTCAAAGTCTACCCCACCAGGTTGATTTTAATAATAAATAGTTTTAATACTTGATTCACCCGGCCTCAATTTACAGGGACCTATTTGGTTACCTACTCGAAGCAGGAATCTAGCAGCGATAAAACCAGAAGAAGCTTCAGAAAAAATAACGAAAATAAAAAGCCCCAAAGCCGAAAAAACAGATAACGTTTTTAATCATTAATTAGACTAAATAATTAAATTGAGAATTGATTTAATCGTTAATCAAAGAGAACGATTGAAATTAAATTAATCATTAATCATTAGTCTATGAGTAGAATTGATACGAAATTCGATCGGTCAATCTTTAGTCATGATTAAAAATCTAATCATTGTGTTTTCAAGCAATCTAATTAAAATTTTTGCACCACCCTGCTATTGCAAAAAAGTCTTATTACCCAAAGTACACTAAAAGTACCATTACACAAAATTATATTATTACCCAAAGTATTAATTATTTAAAAAAAATTCCTTATTGGACCATACTTAAACAGATTTTTTTTTTTTTGAGCTAAACAAATTTTTCTCGAACCAACAATGTTTTTTATCATTGCTAATCCAACAAAAGTACGGTTTGCTCAACAAAATTTTCTATTTAAACGTGATCTAATAGGAATTTTTTTTTTTTTTTTTTTTTTTTTTTGATCAAGAATACATTTTTGGGAGAGGGTTGTTTCTTTTTTCTTTTTTAAGGTAATTTGGTCCCTCATGAATAACATAAAAAGATAAAAACTAGGTTAACTGCAATTTTTATGTACGTACACTGCAAATACAGGCCTCTTAAATTCGGACACATATGTGTCTGAAAAAGCAATTCAGACACTCAAGTGTCTGAATGTGTAATTTCAGCCATCATAGATGTTTGAACTTAAGACACATAATTGTGTTAGTATGAATCATAATATAAAAGAACTGAAAAAAATGTCTGAATAATGTCGGAAATTACATAGACATTTAGAAATTCAAACACTTAAGTGTCTGAATGTGATACAATTGTATCATATACGCGATGACTGTGATACAATCGTGCCACTATATATGTCAGTACTATCATATAATGTTTTCAAATAGATGAAAGGTGTTTAAAATACTTTTCCATCCACTAAATTTTGATACGCAGTGCCGCCATCACCCCACTCTAAAAAAAATCCGTGAAAACACAAGAGATTTTCCGTAAAATTTTACGGAAAAGTTTCCTTTTTCCAAAACAACAGTACAATTTCCGTAAATGACATTAGTTCCGTAAAGGAGATTTCAAATCCGTAGATATGCAGAAAGTTTTCCATAAATTTGATGGATTTTTTTCAAAACAGTACAATGTCCGTATTTCCCCATTTCCTGAAATAACGTTCAGAGGTTTGTGTACAGATATCGTCTTGTTTGAAAATGCGAATTAAGATTGTTGTATTTTTACAGATTGTTGTCCAGGGTCTTCTAGGATCCAGGCCTGGACCGGTCCTACCCGTGGGCCTATTTTCTGTCATTAGACTCGAGCCAATCCTGAAGCTCATTCTAACCGGGCCTGTGTCTGGACGGTAATTTTTGTGAAAATAATAATGATATTTTTTTATTTTTTAGTGAAATCTTTAGAAATTTACTTTATTTATATAAATTACAGAATTTTTTTAAAATTTACTTTTTTTTATAGTGCTTCAAATTATGAATTTTTTCACTGACATTATAAAATTTTATTTTAATTTTATTAACGTGAGGCAATATTAGGTTATTAAAGGTTTCGTAAAATAATATCTTTGCAAATTATTGGTATTGAACAAAACTGATTTGTCTTATAAATTTGTGAATTAACCTAAAAGTTATTATTTTATAAATTATAATTTTAGAAAGTTTATATTTTTTTCTTTAAATTTATAAAAATAATTAATGATTTTTTCTTTGCTTTTATAAAAATGAAGTTTATAATTTTATAAAGTTTATAATATATTTAGTTAGTTTATAATTTTATAAAGTTTATAATATATTTAGTTAGTTTCTATTTTTATAAATTAAACTAAATTAATTTAAACTAAATTAATAAATCCAAATTTAAACATACCTATCCCAAGGTCATTAATTTCAAAATTTTCGCTAAAAATCTTTTTTTTTTTTTTTTTTTAATATTTTTAAGGTTTCATAAAATAATATTTTTGCAAATTATCGGTATGTAGGTGTTAAACTAAGCTGATTTGTCTTATAAATTTGTGAATTAAACTAAAATTTATTATTTTATAAATTATAATGTTACGAAGTTCATATTTTTTTCTTTAAATTTATAAAAAATAATTAATAACTTTTTGTTTACTATTATAAAAATGAAGTTTATTAATTTTATAAAATTTATAATTTATTTCGTTAGTTTATAATTTTATAAATTAAACTAAATTATCAAGTCCAAATTTACCTATCCTAAGGTCATTAATTTCAAAATTTTCTCTAAAAATCTATTTTTTTGTTTTGATTTTTTAAAATTATTCAGTTTAACAGAATCGTACACAAAAACTCTCAGTAAAGATTAAACATAATAATTTAATTTATTGTAAAATTGTTTATTCACATAAGTTTTTAAAATAAGAGATAAAGAAAATTTACTTTAATAGCATGTAATAAATACGTCTACTTAAGATAATTATTGTTTTTAGAATTGATAAATAGATCAACAGACAAATAATTTTAAAAAGTATATGTACTATTGCAAAAAGAAGCAATCATTAGTCTTAATACAATGTTTTACGCATATAATACATAAAAAGTTAAAATTTATCTGTTATAAAGCATCATATAATAAAGCAAGATATTAAAATTTATGAAAATAAAATATTGAAAAAATCCATCTAACTATAAAACCTGTAAGTTTTTGCATCATTAAAAGAATGTAAAATAAATAACAACTATCTGAGGGAACGAAGTGTCCGGTCTTAGCGTAATGGTACAGCCCGCCAGTTTACTGCACAGAAGTTTCCGCGTTCAAACCACATCGTGGCAAGTGTTGGTTGTTTACTGAAAACTCGCACAGAAATGATAAAAAGTGTTATAAAATGTTCCTTGAGAAATATATATATATGTTTTTTTGGTCCTATAAAATTTATTTTAATGATATAAAAATATCTAAAAAATACGGAAGATATCTGTTAAAAAACGGAAATTTAAAAACGGATATTTTAGAAATCACGGAAAATTTCCTGGAATTTACGGATTTTTTTTCCGTTAAAATACGGAAATAGTACTGGCGTCTCGATTGCCGGTACAATTTCCGTTTTTTTCAGGAATTTTTTTTTACAGTGCCCCCCCCCCCCTACATTTATGGAAATTGTAATACACTGGTGTCCAGAAATTAGGGGGCAGTGACCAATTTCAGACGTTTCGTCGAATATCTTACTGAAATTCGTGAGGAAATGCCCGGAATGTCCTTGAACTTTGAGGATGTAAAGAACATGTTTGTTTTCATGTTTTTCAGTGAAGATTTTGTCACGAGGACAATTAGGGGGGGGAGGCAATAATAATTTTAATATTAAAATAATATTTTCGATCACCCAAGGAACAGAAAATGCTAAAAATGGTCTGTCATTGTAGCAAATAACTATGCAGGTCCTCTTCAGCATTTGTGTGCATTTATGTAAGCATAGCACGTACATTCGTGAATATGTTAACGTTTCTGTTAAAAATTCAAAAGGTTTTTTTAATAGCATGCAGAGTTTTCCGCCGAATTAAACACCGCTTTCCAAAAACTTGACAAAAAATCGTAGAAATAGTATACTGTGATTAAAATACTAATATATTGAATATTTGATGAGATATAGGTATTTTTATGAAATAAATTTTAACCCCGCATGCGCGAACTACAGCAAAGATTTTTTGTCATGGTTTCATAGTGAATCCTATAGGGCAACTCATATAAAAATATCAGTAAAATATCGTGAAAACTCAAAAGTTACAGCAAAAATTAAAAAATAGAGAAGGAAATCCCATATAATCATATGGGATGTTCTCCTCAATTTTTCAATTATTGCTATAACTTTTTTAGTTTTCAAGCTCGGCGAAATTTCTATATGATACTAAGGCTTATTGCAGAATGTTCTCGTTTGAAAATTGATTTAGCGTTCTTTTAGAAGACTACACAAAATAATTCGAATGCATTACACTTTATCGCCAATTACTGTTGGAGAGATATTTTCTATGACCTTTATTAAACTTATGATGATGTTTCATAGATCGCTATGTATAAGTATGTCTTCAACTAACTTTTCGAACGCATTTCAAACTCACTTCCTACAAACGAAATTGCTCAAATCTTCAGAATAAGCTTCCGGCATTGTCAAGTTTATGTATTGATAAAAATTTTCGCACTAAAGTGTTCTACGCTGATAGCGCCACTGATGGGAAATTGCATAGCTAAAATTTTATTTTATTATTTATTTTTGTGATTTCTCACATGGTAACCATACTCCATATTAAAATTAAATACAATAATTTAAACTCTACTTTCTTTTACGACCACCTAGCGAGAAATAGATTACCCAAATTTAAATAAAAGTGTGTTTTCTTTATGTTTTACTGTCTGATAGCCGTACTCAAGATAAACACAATTTTCTTTTGTGGTGTTTGTGAAATAGAGTTACCAAATTTAAGTAAAATTGATTTTTTTATAGTTCAACATATAACAGCTGTACTGAAGTTAAAATTAGGTAACACAGATTCAACACACTTTTCTTTTGCGCTTATAGCGTCCCCTGACGGTAAATAAGGTAACTAAATTTAAATAAAATTTATTTTTTATTTATTTTTAATAAATCTTCAGAATAAACTACTCTCACGGTCAAAAATTTATGTTTTGATAAAAACAAATTAAGTGAGAGTTTTTGTACGGTGGTAGCGCGCCTGGTTGAAATTGCATAACTAAAATTTTAAAATGGATTTTTTATGTCTTCTCATATGGCAATACATATACTCCAAGTTAAAATTAGAAAAGACGGATCCAACTCAACATTCTGTTACGCGGATAACAACTCCTTGCGAGAAATAAAATAACCAAATAAAAAAAAAAGGATGTTTTGGGTTTTACTCTATTAAGTCATGCTCAAGTTAAAAATATATAGGACAGATTAAACACAATTTTATTTTATAGTGCCCCCTGCAGGAAAAAGTAACAAAATTCAAATAAAATTCATTTTTTAAACAAATCTTCAAAATAAGCTTCGACCACGATCAAATTTGTGTTTTGATGAAAATTTTCACTCCATAGATGTTAACAATTATGAATCATTAAAATCAATTTTTTTTAAATCAATTTTTTATGTTTTCTCATATGACGACCACAATCCAAGTTAAAATTAGATACAACAGATTCAGCTCAATTTTATTCCTGATAATGCCCCCTAGCGAGAAAAAGATTAACCAAATTGAAATAAAATTAATTTTTTATGTATCACTGTATATCAGCCGTACTCAAGATAAAAATAGGTAGTACGGATTTAACACAATTTTCTTTTGTGTTTATGGTGATCGTTGGCAGAAAATGGACTAACTACATTTAAATAAAATTGATTTTTTGTGTTCTATGTGATTAAATTAAATTTAAACTCATTTCTAATGCAAACAAAATTTTAAATTATGAAATATGGAACAAACAAACCACATATTCATTACTTAATCAAACAATCAACCAAGTTGTTACATTAAACAGGAAAACGAACTAGATGTATGCAATTAATCTGTCACCTAGCCTGCCAGTCCATACACAATTTAAACTTCTTAAAATGTTCTGAAATCCATAAATTTTAAATTTGTTATTGGGGTGTGTTTCATACCAATGAATGAATTAGGAACAAGTTTGCAACGCGCGAATGTGCTGAAAGTTCGGGGGTTTGCGCACGAAAGACGCAGAGGGCAGAACCCCCTAGTATATATATCTGTGTGTGTGTGTGTGTGTGTGTGTGTGTGTGTGTGTGTGTGCGTGTGCGTGTGTGTGTAAGTAATACCTTTGAAACAAAAAATAGCTAAAAAGTTCGGATAACAAAAATAACGGAATCTCTAATTTAAAGGTGTAATTTAATATGTCTAACAACAAAAATAATAGTGGTACAGGATACAACTGATAAGCTATTAAATGAACTTGAAAGTAGATGTTATAATATATGCTAAGGAATGAGAAATGCTGCATTGATACTGACAACAATTATAAGAATTGTAATATATATAATAAAATGTGCAAAGCAGCTATAGTCATCATCTATTTTTTACAAAGGCCAAAAACTGATCAATAAATATTCAAGAGCCAAAATTTGGCTATAAAAATAGTGCGAAATGCAAAATGCAATGAAAATATTCATTAACTTAAAAATACATTCCATGCAAATTCGTGCAAGGCAGCAGAATATTATAGAATGCCAAACGTATAAAAAGATTTGATATCAAAAATTGCTAACCAAGTTCGTATAACAAAGCTGACCTAATCTCTAATTTAAATATGGTACGTAATATGTCTATAACAACAAAAATAGTAGTGGTATATAATAGAATTGATAAGCTATTAAATGAACTTGAAAGTAGATGTTACAAGATGTAAATTTTCAATTTACAAATAAATAATAAATGCTGCATCGATATCGAAAACAATTTACATATATATATATATATATATATATATATATAGGGTGATTATGATTAAAGTCCCACTTTCAAAATGCTGTAAAAATGGAACCACTGGCCAGAAGGACTTCAAATTTGAACTGAATATACTGGAAGAGGGGGTCAAACGGTATGGCATAAGACAGAAAAAGTTCCAAAGTGTATCAATAGATGGCGCTTTAAGCGACATAACGAAAGTAGATTCGACTACAAGTGACATTTTTAATCGAACTACGACCTCTTTGGCATGAGTTGCACAATAAACCAACCGTACTGCTCAATGTGCATAGGTGTTTCGGTTGTTTGACGGAAAAAATGACTTCTAAATCAATCAACAGTTGTGGTACTGTTAGTGGAAAGCCCATCCACCACGGCAAGGTTGTACCACATTGGATGAGAAAAATCGGTTTTAATTTGTCCTTGGGACAAAAATCGCATAAAAAGCACATAATTATTCGGTTTTTATTTGTCCTTAGGCCAAAAACCGCATAAAAAGCACATAATGATTCGTTTTTTAATTATCACTAGACATACGGCAGACAGGTTCCATATGCTGTCCACCGTTGTCCGCAGCTTGTTCCACAACAGACCGGAGTGTCTCAGGGGTGACGTTGTGAATGTGTTGCGTAATCCGTACCTTCAATTCAACTAAATTTGCAATCAGGCCACTGTGCACAACATTTTTAAGATAACCCCACGGCCAGAAATCACAAGGATTGGGGTCTGGTGATATTAGAGGCCAGACTGTTGGACAATGACGGCTGATAAGTCGATCATTTCCGAAATGCCTCTTGAGCAGTTGCATGACTGGCTTTGCAATGTGTGGAGAGGCGCCATCTTGCATGAAAATTATTCTATCCAGACATGCACGCTGCTGAAGTGTTGGAATGACCAGGTTGCGCAAAAGACTCTCATACCGTTTACCATTCACGGCACAGGTAACGTCGAAAACAAATTGCCCTACCATACACGATTCCGTCAACCCGCACCACACAGTTACCTTTGGCGAATGCACCGGCACTTGTTAATTTTCGAATGGATTTTATTTTGCCCATACCCTGCAATTTTGTGTGTTGATAAACCCTTGGAGATGGAAATGGGCTTCGTCTATCCAAAAAATGTTCAATGGCTGTTCATTGTCCACTTCCATGTGAGCGAGAAATTCCAGAGCAAACATTTGTCTTCGTGGCAGGTCAGCAGGAAGCAACTCCTGAACATGGGTAATTTCGTAAGAAGAGCAATGTAGGATATTGCGTATAATTTTATGTACCATGCTCACAGGCATGTCTAAAAATCAGGCAATTCCCCGTGCACTGTACATTTGCACACCACTGCTCGTGCCTAATGCTGTGGCCACATCCTCTACTGACGTCGAAGCAATTGATTTCCTCCCTCTTCTAGATTTCACTTCAAATTTTTTTTCTTCAAATTCCAAAAATTTCTCTTCAAATTTCTGAATAATATTCTTCAGACCCTTGGCAGACATCGGACCACAGCCTTTTTTCATACCCTTTAATTATCGGAATTTCTTTAAATCTGCAAGCGCACAGTCGCCGTTCTTGTAAAACAGCTTCACCAGCAGAGCGCGATCCTTATGAGAGACTCATGACAAGCTGCTCAGATGCAGTTTGGGGAATGGGGAATGCCACATACCCCGCATCTTTATACCACATGCAATGTGTCGTGCGCATGAGTGTCTTTTAATTTGCATTGTATGTCACTTAGAGCGCCATCTATTGATACACTTTGGAACTTTTTTTCATATGCCATACCGTTTCTCCCTTCTTCCAACATATTCAGTTCAAATTTGAAGTCATTCTGACCAGTGGTTCTTTTTTTACAGCATTTTGAAAGTGGGACTTAAATTGTTATCACCCTATAAATAAAATTTTATAGAATAAAATGGGTTGAAATTTAAGATATAATTGATATGTCAGTTTTTGACTAATGAAAGAATTATACTTTGTAAATTATGAAAAGTTTTTTAGACACGTATTTTCATAAATATCTCTTATTATCCTGTTTGTTATATTTGCCTGAGTAATAAGAGACATTAGCCTCATATTGTCTCTCCATATCCATATGTGTAACGCTTACGATTTATTCCTTTATTTCAGCCTCTACTTAATGTGTGTGCATTCATATTTTGCTTCAATCATATATATATAGAGCTGTATATTAATGAGTAGGACACATAAAGAAACTTTGTTGTGTAGTAGTCTGACAAGTTCTTTTTATAACCCCATTCAGCCTTTATATTAATGTTTAAAAACCAGTCTCTTTAAATTTCTTAAAATGCTCTGAAATCCAATATTTTAAATTTGTTATTGGAGTGTGCTTCCACCAATAGGTGGAACTATACACTGGGTTAAAAATGACTGATGATTTTCGGTAAACTTGGAAAAAATATTAAACACCAAAAATTGGCTTTAAAAATCTGAAGAAAGATTGTCAAAGTTTCATCAAAATTATGAAATGTAATGCCTTTTATAAAATACCCTTTTCTCATTACAAAACAATTGTGATTTCTTGTCTCTTATTACTCCGCTTATCTCTTATCACCTCACCTTCACCTAGATTTAAAGGTACGTGATTCCATTTAGAAATTATCCTTTTAATTACTAATTATTGTATATATTTTATAGTTTTTTAGTTAGTAAATGAAATTAAAATACAGCAGATTGCATTCAACTAAGTGTGGTGGTTGGTTCATATGAAACACCAGTGTCAAGCGAAGATATTTTTTTTTTTGTTTATTCATAGTTGTATAACTACTGAACACAGACACTGCATACACTGTAATGATTTCTGTTAGATTTTGATTTAATAACAAGAAGAGTCTGTCACTTTGTCATTCCACTGGGTCTTGATGTCTTATTATGTGAACCTGAGTTCTGAAATTTTCTTAGAGTTATATTTTAATGAATGTTTTAAAGTTCTTTTTCTCTTTTAACTTTGTAATCCTTACATGTCCTTTAACTTCCAGTAACTATAAATTTTGCTTTATCAATCATTTCGTATTTTTGAAAGTCTGGTTTTAATTGCAACTGAAACGTGTAACTCTGCCACGTGTTATATAATCACTAATTTTAATAAGAAAAAATAAGTGTTTAATAATGTTATGATCTTAATCTTAAAGTTGAAGTATATTAAATCAATGCCATTCAGACATAGCCTAAAAAATCAATTGAAGCGTTTATAATGAATTCTTAATTTGTAATTTTTTTATGGTTATTCGTGATCTTTACTTTCATCTAATTTATATCATTTAGTTATTGCAATGGAGTGATTTGTTGAAGCAAAGATGAAATCTCATTTCTTCTTTCTGGTTGATTGTAGCTTCAAGTCTCACAGATATAAAAAGTTAGTATGAGGTTAAACAACATGTAGATGAAAATTTTCTATAATTCTCCAAATAAGTTTCATTTGAAATAGTTTTAAAATATAAAAATATATTAATATATGTTAATATATATAATTGTTATTCAGCTTATGGCCAAAAAAGGATTTTCAAATTAAAATTAACTGTTAATTTTGAATTGAATTGACTTAAAATTACAAAACAGCACACATATATATTAGCATATGTTCGTCACAATTTGCACGGATATTTCGTCTGCTCGCATATTTTCAATATATTTTCACCAAATTAAAATGAATATGTAATTCTAAGTTTGGTCATACGTATAATACTTTTGAAAATGAATTCAAATATGAACAGTTGAATTATATGTACGGATATACGGTATAAAAATGCTTTGGGGAAACGAGAAACTTATTTAAAAATTGGTTAAATTATATGCTAAATGAAATTAGACTTCTTTTTTTTTTCAAAGTTCGTGGTGATTTGATTATTTATTCATACATTTACTGTTTATTTATTTATTTCAATTTTAATTATTCTGCTTAACATTTTGTATTCCATAAAAGCCCTGTAGATATGTCATATAAACAGCCACCACATGATGGAAAATGGAAAACATTAAACGAAGAGGGAAGTAGCAAGTTCGTATCCCAAACTCCGCAGGGTGCTGACTAGATGTGTGTCAAAGAAGATATATCGTCCAATTATATACTCTATGTATCCATTGCATCCTAGCGAATGAGCCAGGGACCAGTGCCCCAGTCGAATCCTCGTCATTTCCGTCAATTATTTGACGCTGTGGCACGTGCAGGGGCTCAGAACTTGATCAAACCTCAGGAAACAAAAGTGACGCAGAGACACTTTGACTTCCTATAGTCAACTTCAGAATGGTCCCTCTTCGAACTTGGTTCCGGGAATAAGCCCCTTCACGCTATTGTGGTTCGTTTCCGTTTTTTTCTACACGCAGCCTAAAATGAATATTATGTCGGTAATAAATTTGCTACATTTTTAAACTGAAAGGAATGCGGTTCTATCTTTTTTTTTTTTTTTTTTTTTTTTTTTTTCTATAAGAAGGATTTAGTGGAAAACACCTTTATCTGAAATGGATCAAATCTTAATCCAATAATATTTAAATCCAAAAGTCAGATTAATTAGTAAAATAAACAAATATTACTTTCATTCTAGTAAACTATTCGACATGGAACCTGTATATATAAGGAATTTTGGATTAAATGAAAAAATTGTATGGTCCCAGCGAAAACAAAATGCAATAAAAATGTAAGGAACAATGTACCTGCTAAGACAAAAACCTGCATAAAACGGAATTTTCTGCGGTTTTGTGCAATTCCATTTTAGCAGGTTTCAAATTTTTGTAAAATATAATATTTCTAAGATATTATTCATCAGATGTTGCTATATTGATTTAAAAAATTTTTACATCCTTGTAGAGGGTTCTCATTAAAATATGAATGTGTTCAGAAAAATCTTAAGTGAAATGAAACATAGCATAGCTACTGTCGTACCTCTTTACCTTTTCTATCACAGCTAAAAAAATGTATATGACACTAATATACGTGTTACATGTTTTTTATTACTGTTAACCTGTGAACTCCATACTACTGCGAATTTCAAATGTCGGCATTTTTGGAAAACGTTCTTTCATTAAGTTGCATTTTTCATTAACAAAATGAATTTTTTGATAATTAAGAAGATAATTAAGATTCACGAATTAAGAAGAATGTAATTCTGGTTTTTAATTCTTTTTACGTTAAAGGGATTTAGTTTAAAATGCGTTATTTGACATTGCGCATGTGACATATACTATAGATATTTTAATTTAATTTAATAGGCTCTGAATTCAAAATTCAGAGGCAAAAAAAAAGAATCGTTGGTCATTCTAAAAAAAGTTACATTTTCGTTACATGGCACTTAATTTTTGACACAATATATATTTTAAAAATGTTTTTGAGGTTTAACATTATACAACACATTAAAAATGTATATTAGAAGATTGATGATTTATGATTTTTTATAATTTCTTTTCAAGGAACGAAAGTGTACATACATACCTCCGTTACATGTTACACCTCTAATTTCTTGTATTAGCATCTTCACTTATTTTGTGAATGTGATTAATTAATCCAATAATGTATTTTGTCCTGTAAATTGTTTTATATGAATATTAAATTTGATTTTGAAAAAAATAGCACTTTTTTTTCAAAAATTATGTTTGAACTACTGCTACAAACCTCTCTTGTTTCCTCCGTTACAGCAGAATTCTGTGCCATAATTTCCAAAATATAGTAACATTCGTCACCTAATAAAAATATTCAAAGGCAGGAGGCACCCCTTTGTAATTTCAGTTGTCATGTGCACATATAGTCGTTTATCATTAATTTTTAAATATTCTTACTGAACTTGAAATAGTCATAAAATTTATGTATCCCCCGTTCTTGATTTATAAGTTTTTAAGTCATATACATAACGCTTTTTCAGAGATATTTACTTCAAGTTTTATGTTCTACCCTAAATAGGCATGATATTATAAAGCAAAACATTATGTGTTTGTATCTTCCGTGACAATATTATTAAGGAAATTACCCTCTAAATCTTTAGAAAATAAATTAAGCACGTTTTTTTTTAAATGCGTTATTTGACATTGCGCAAGTGACATATACTATAGTTATTTTTATTTTATTTAATAGGTTCTGAATTCTGTCTTGTAAATAAAGAGGGAAAATGACCAATATTGGAACAAATTCGTATAAAGCTGATTTCTTTTTCTGATGATAAACCAGGACGAAAGGGTCATTTTCTCAAAGGTTCACCTTTCCCTCAAAGACTTCCTCCCCAGGCCCCTAAACATCAGAATACGCAGACTTTAGGGTTAAATGGATTTAATTCAAACAGTCTCTAGTGATTTGCTTTTTTTCTGTACTGTTCCCAAGTATATTTGCTACGACTTTTCAAATTACAACTTTCCTCAAAAGTTGGTATTTATGGCATTAAAAAATTATAAATTTCAAAAATCGGATTTTTTTTTTCAAGATTCAGTTTTTGAAGTAGGGGGTAAGTTGTAATATTTTAAAAAGTTGAAAAATGCGATAATTAAAATTTTAATATTGAAGAAAACAGTAAGAAATATAGATTGAATCTCAATGGTTAAATTATAAACATTGTTATTTCCTAAATTGCCACCAGTTTTAGCCGATCCGTAAATAATAAATAATGAAAACAGAGTAACCCTTACAAAAATAATTCATAGAGCTGTATAGAACTCCATAGAATTCTTTACAAGTTCTATATAACTAATGATTCTATAGATTTTTTTTTATTATTAAAAATATATATTTCTTGGTCTTTTAAAATTTATGTGTTTAGTAATTTATTTATAACTATATATTAAAATTAAAAAATAATAATTAATTTTGTAATACATCAGTTTAGTATATAACTGTACTCCATAGATTTAATATGATTATATATATATATATATATATATATATATATATATATATATATATAATTTAATTCAATTAATATTCAATTAATGTCAATGTAATATTATATCAGACAAACTACTGAATTAAATTATGATTATTTAATTTCTTTATAATTCATTAATTTGTTGGTTAATTTTATAATCATTTATTAATTTACTGTTAAATTTATAAAACCATCCATCTAATTTAATAAATTTTTATTCAAATATTTTAATCTGAAATATAAATATTTAAACAATTGTTTCAGTTTTAACAAATAATAATTTATTAGACTTTAGATATTTTTACAAGACTATGATGATTGGGAATGCAAATCACAAAAGAAATAAAGTTGAAATAGTGTAGTAAGAGCTCAGAGACTGTCAGTGGTTGTGTCATGCTGAAAGTACTCGGTTCTTCGTCCGATCATTGAAGTCAAGCAGCATCGAGAGTGGTTCTTAGTTGCGAGGGTGACCACCTGGGTTCTATATAAAATTCTATACATATCTTTATAGAAGCTGTATATTTTTATAGAAGCTCTATAGACATTTCTATTGAACTTCTACAGATATTTCTATAGCTTTCGGTTAAACAAGCTTATAGAAAAGCGGTCCATACTTCTATAGAATTCTATAATGCGTTTTCTATAAATATTTTTTATCGAATTCTATAAGAAATTTTTGTAAGGGAAGAGTTATAGTATGTATCCCAATACCTTATCTAAAAATAATGTTTTATGCATATAAAGTTATTTTAATGTCTCGAATGATTTATTAAGTTAAGAAATTTCTAAGAAAATGAAATATAAAATGTATATAGGCCTAATTTGGTCAAAACTAAATATAAATACAATATTTTTTAATTGCACGATAATTTAAAAAAAATAGTTCAAAATTTTATAACAAAAATATAAATTAACCCAAAAGAAAATGAAAGGGTAAAGTAAACAAATATTAACACAGCATTAAATGAAATGCTGTTCATATGATGAGAATTGACGCAGAAGTCGGAGGAGCTCTTCGCCCTACTGCACCAATTTATCCACATGCGTCAACTTTCAAGTGACTCCAGAATTCTTTCCAGATCATACAACCCCAAAAACTTAGAACGTTTTAAAGCTCATAATACATTTGAAAATTTAATTCAAAACATTTTCGGGTATTTTTCGTATTTTAGTAACAAGAGTAGAAAAAATCAACAATTTCATCATGAAAAATTCACATTTTTTGGATTTGGAATATTTACTGGCCTATAACTATTAAGTTTAAAAGGATGTTGTGATTGGAAAAGTTGTAAAAATTTCCTTAAAAACAATATAAAAGGAGTACGGGGAGTCATTAGAAACTGATTTATAAGTAATTTTCTAAAAGCCTGCATATTCAAACTTGGGGGAGTGAGATGTGTGGGAAGTTAGGGTGGAAGCCCAAGAGAGGGGTGGGAACTTTTATGGAGATACATCTCTTAACAATATCTATCGGCTGGGAAAAATGGGCTTTATTGGAATCTGTTCCGACAAAATTCTTTATTTACTGGACTGCAAATAATCAGAGAACTATATGATTATCTATATAAAGCTTAAAAGAAATTAAATATAAACTATGAATATTAATATACAAATTTTTGGATAAGATTTTGTTTAATTGAAATTTTTTCGCTCAGAAAGTAACTTTCTCCGTAGAATGACTCCGTTACTTTAAACTCTTTTTTTTTTAACAAATAAATGGTAATTTTGTATAAAATATTATATTTGTACGAACTGTATAATTAAATGTTTCTAATTGACTTATCCTTGCATTATGAGATTTCGTTTTTTCTGTTTCTTAAGTGTTCTTTTTCTATTAAATGAGAAACAAAAACACAATGTAAGGATTTATTTATCATGAATTATAGAACTAGAGGGTTTCGTTCCTGTTTAGTGTTTATAATATTTTTTATAGGGATAAACATATATATATATATATATATATATACTAGCAAGCTACGCCCGCTGCGCTGGTCAGTTTCTACAAATGAACCTTGAAGCAAACAAAATATATCGTTTAATTTGACCTTGTATTTGAAAGCAATCTGTATATTTACCTGGAATATTCTTCCACATTACTGAAAAATGACGTGATTGCGCTATTATATTTTCTAATGTGCAGTCAAAATTTTAGCTGTTAAGGACCAACTCTTTTATTTGGTCATTTACAGTTAAGGTTTGCTAAAGAATGATAAAACTATATGCAATATACTAAAACCATCACTAAAAATTATCGAACTAACAATGCAAACTAATTAGCAAAATCCATTCAGTAGAAGTTTTTATAAAGGCTAATCTTTTATAATCGGGTTCATCTGATTATAGAACTTTTCCACGTAATTCTAAAACAGAACAATATAAAATATACTAAAACCATCCTTACAAATTATCTACTTAACAATGCAAGTCGCAAAAAATACGCCCAGTAAAAACTTTCAAAAAGGCTAATCTTTCGGAATCGGGTTCTCCTGACTGTATAACCTTCACACAACTGTTTGACTAAGCAGCGTAGAACAATATGTAGTACATTAAAACCATTCCTGAAATAGCATCTGACTAACAATACAATTCTCATCAAAATCCGTCCAGTAGAACTTTTTCAGAAGGCTAATCTTTCATAATCCGAATCAAATACTGAAAAAGCTAATATTTGATAAAAAAAATATCACCTGATTTTCGAATTTCCCCCTATAATTCCTTTCTTTTTTTTAAATAAAATTAATAACAGCTTTTTCTTTTATTTTTTCAGCTGTATAGCCATTTCAATTCTTTCTGCATCAAAAAAAAAAAAAAAAAAAAAGACACCTTTTGGCTTAAAATCAAATTGTTTAGGATCAAAAGTAAAATCAAAATCGCCAAAAACAAAAGATAAATCGCGAAATATTGTTTCGATAGCAATCTTGCCCCTTGAATAATTTTTTAAGCATTGCGAACATTCCCAATCATGTTTAAATTAAATATTTTCGTTTTATAATATTCTCTCATCAAAACTCTTTTTTCTTTCTTTTTCTTTTTTTTTTTAAATTAATTTAACACAGTTTTTCTTTTATTTTTGGAGATGTATAGCCTTTTCATTTCTTTCTGCAACAATAATGATCGCCAAAAAAATAGCAATGGTAACCTTTTCGGCCAAAATAACAAAACTTTCTATCATAATTCAATAACTAATCTACGTAGAACGTCGTGTTATACATATAAACCTTCCTCTTGAATCACTCTATCTATTAAAAAAAAAACGCATCAAAATCCGTTGCGTAGTTTTAAAGATTTAAGCGTACATAGGGATATAGGGACAGAAAAAGCGACTTTGTTTTATACTATGTAGTGATATATTGTTTATAATGCGCAGCTTGGAATTTTAACGGCAGAAAATCTGAGAATTTGGAAAAATATTCTATATAAATCCTGACTTCCTATTTTCTCGAAGCTAAATCATAATATATGCTCATGTATATTTCGCCCGTTTAATAAAATAGCACAAAATTAAGGTTTTTAAAATGTGTACTTTTCTCTAATTGGAAACTTTGTTTTACAATATACAGTAATCCCTCAACATTCGCGGTTTTAACATTCGCTAGTTTTGATTATTCGCGAATAGGAAAATGCGGGAAAAAGTAACATTCGCGAGAATCTAACTTGATTATTCGCGATTTTTTTTATTATTATCTCTTTCTTTTTCAGAAATCGTAGTGGTTAAAGATTATTTTCCCTGTGTTTTCTTAGTATCTATTTACAAATCAATTTTCGGTTGTCAACTGAAAAAGGAGCGAGTGGTGTAGGATAACAAAATAATAACAACAGCAGAATATACTCATTGCAATGGGGATATTAGAAGTGGTATCTTCACTCTATTAATTAAAAATAAGCAAGTTAACGTAGAGATGGAGCTGAAGCTGGATTTAGACAGAAAATAAAAGCATTTCTGAAACATTTAGCTGTATTTAAATATCGTATTTTAATATTGTATCTTATACTGACCCACTAATACATAATCATCTCTTTGCGAATAGAGAGATTAGAAATTACTTTACACATAAACCTATGCTTTTTTTAGCTGTAATTAATTCTCCAGTCAGATAACTTGAATTATCTTCACTAAATAAATTTCATATTTATGAAGCTGTTTGTACATTCATCTTCTACATATCTGTTATAGGCATAACGTATTGTTAATATGTATATGTATCCTTTCGTTCTTTGAAATGCTGTGGCCATTCTAATTAAAATTTTATAGAGCGTAACTCCTTTTTTAGTGCAGAAAGATAGACTCAACATTCGCGAGGTTTTCATAGAACGTAACCCTCGCGAATGTTAAGGGATTACTGTATAGCGAGAACGGAAATCAATATCATATATTTGCACATAATCCACAAACTATGGCACATAAAAGTGCAATTACTTACTACTTTTGAATTCGTAAAACTTTATCAAAATATAAAATATTCCACGTACACTACGTACCTTACTTTTTCCAAGTAACATTTTGAAAAAAAAAAAGTGTGCATCATACAGGAGTAAATGCGGTAATAAAAAAAAATCGACATCGTGCGTGGAAATCTTTTATAAATGTTCATCTTGTCACAAATTTTTCCGTCAGTTAAAATAAAAAGAGAACACCCCATATATTTTAATCACCAAATTGTCGCGGGAAAAAACGAAAATAGCCATTCGATTGGAAATTATATATTCTTTCAATTTATGTTTAAAACAAAGGCTTAGGATGTCGTCTTCATAGAGAAATTGTACCAAACTGTGAAATTTTTCAAAACGAAGACCCAATTTTGACATCATATTTTGATTTTTCAGAAATTTTACCCTAAGATTGTTGATATTTATCAAAAGGAAAGTCTTTCGATGAAGCAGTTTAGGAATTATGTGGTTTAAAATTTAGAATTTCTATTGGTTAAACCTTTTTAACCATTTCTAAACATTCACATCCTTCTTAACCATTTCCATTACAATGCGGATTAACATTAGGAGTTCAAAGATTTGAACTCCTAATGTTAAACTCATTTTTAACGCTTTCCAACATAGTTGAAAAGTGTTTATGAATTCGGTTTGTCTGTCTGTTTGTCCGTGCTCTAACTCACGTAAATAAACTCGGATTGCCATGCACTTGATATATGTTATTGAATTTTAATATGGCATGTTCAGTATTGAAAATGAAGTGCGTAGCACTCATAGTTTCCTTACAGGGACACTCAAAAGATTTCTGTTACATTACGGTCTATGGGGGGGAAAACCACTTGCAGTTTATTTTAATGATATTACACTATTTCAAACATAACGAAATTTATATATATTACTGAAGTGCACTACAAGAGGCTTGCTATCGAATATGGTGTGCATATCACATATAGTTCCTTTACAGGGACACTCAAAATAATTCCGTTACATTACGGTCTATGGGCAAAAATCGTTTTCGGTTTATTTTAATAATGTTTCACTATTTCAAACCTATTGAAATTTATATATATTAGGAATTTATATTATTATTGAAATTTATATATATTATTTATATATAGGTGCATTACAAGAGGCTTACCATAGGATATTGTGTGCATAGCACCCATCGTTCATTTACAGGGACATACAAAATAATTCGGTTAAAGTATTCTTTGTTAACAATAAATGCTGGAAGTGTGTTTACAGTTACGGTACGCGTTTTTAAATGTAACTAATTTTTGGCCTATTTATTGCTGTGCATAAATTCTATAGATCATAGACAGAGCATCACAGAAGATCTCGGGTACACTTCCATTTATTGACGGAAATTCCAGATGGGGAATTTTAAACTGTGCTATGCCCTTCGTAACTGAACTAAAATTTAGCATTCTATATAGTATATATACAAATCTGTAGATCGTATACAGGGCTGCACTAAAGAATTCGGATATTTTTCCGAATGTTGTTAGTAATTCATGAAATTGGGTTTTTAAATGTGGCATGCGTTTTCAAATTGTTTACTTTGACATAATCTTTCATCTTATTAAACGGTATAGATTTGTAAAAGTACTTTGGAAATGTTGTTAAGTGTTGCATAATCTATGCTTGATGCATCATTTTTCATTCTTATTGATAGTTGTAAAACAATTGAAAACTACTTACTTTTTTGTCTGCGATAATTTGATGATTAAACTATATATGAAGTGGTTAAAATATGTGTTATATATTTCTTTTTCTTTTGGCCGATTGTACACCTTGACATGTTTTACTAAAATACATATTTCATATTTACACCATTCTTTTACTTTGCGTTTAAATTCAATATCATAAAAAATGAGGAAATAAGATTTCCAAACTTTATCAGAGAGAGAGGTGGAGGAGTGGAGTTACTTCCGTCTTCCAAGATGAATAAAGGAAGTGACTCACTTCAGTTGCTGGTGCATTTCTTAACAATCAATAATTTGCAAGCATCCAAAGAACTAGAAAAGGATTACACACTTGCAGCTTGAAACATATTTGAACCTAAAATCACCTATTGCACAGAATATACAGCAATTATATTTTCTAAATTGAAAATTTAAGTTCATTTGCCATGTTAAATCTCTAAAAAAAATCCTTTAACTATACTAAAAGAATTTGGATCGTATTAAGTCAGAAATTTAAAAAAATAAATAAATAAATAAAAATAAAATTTAATTCATGTTAAAACTGGTTGTTTGAAATGCTCTTTAAAAAATAATGTAAATAAACATTTTTATTATGTTATCATAGCGTAGCATTTTGATTTTAAAATTAAATATGTGATTGCATAATGTTGAGCAGTTTTAAATAAAGCAAAACCTCTCATGCTGTGCATTTTTTTTAGGCATCAAGTAAAGTGTTTATTTATTTATTTATTTTATGGATAATGGCCAATTTACTATAAATAAGATTAAATAAACTTTAAAGTTTAAAACAACTTTGAGGCTTATAATAAATTTTATTAAACATCATTAAATATTTTGTAAGAAAATGTAATAGGTAACATTAGACCTTTTTTCTTCGAAACTTAATATATATATATATATATATATATATATATATATATCTGATACTTATTCTCGGATTGTAATATAAAAGATATCAAAAGTTAAAGCACAACCTGTTTTTTGAGGTTAGCTTTGAAAATAATGACAATGTTTTTTTAAATAAGGTAGGTGACCCAAAGGTGGCCATAGTTAAGCTTTGGGTATTTTTTATAATTTTCTGGTTGGGTGTGTGTTACTGAATTTTTTGTTTGTAGAATTTTACACTTATCTCTAACACATATCACGTATGCTTTTATTTGTAAAATAAAATTTAATTACTTTTATAATACAATTTAAAAATTGTAGCTTGTGGGCCACCTTTGGCGCATAGTGTTCCAAAGGTGGCCCATGTATTGAAATCACTTTCAAAATGTGAAAAAAATACTATTTTGCTACTATTATGCTACTATTATGCAAACTATTTTGCTTACTATTATGTTCTGATGATCCTTTCTTTCTTTCGCTTATCGTTCTAGTTTTTCTTCTTAATCTTCTTATATTATGGCACGAAAAGACCTTGAAGCACTTTTTGTGCACGGTAGCTCAGGTATTTTCTTCTGGGAACTACTGACTTTTTTTGTGTGATCTCTTGTGCTAACAGTAAATGGTAATAAGTTTTTTCAGATATTTATGTAGACATTTTGAAAATCACCCTTACTACACTGTTTTCCACATTTGTTTTCTAAGGTGGCCACTTTGGGAACATGCGAATGGTTGCCATTTACACGACGTAAAAGCATTAATTTGATACATTTCTTAGAATTGAAGTAAATGTGGTTAAAGAGAAGTAAATAAGCTTTCAGAAAACGTATCATACCTCAAAGTTCTAAGAATTTAAACACGTGTAAATTAAAATATCTTTTTACCATGGAAATTAGAACGACTACTCCTCAAAAGTGAAATCACTGCATAAAATGTCGGAGGATCAAGGTGATCTCTTTAAATTCAGCCACATGCACTGCAGATACATTATTGATAATGCTGTACCACCATTTTGTGATTAAAAACTAAATTAATTCTACTTTTAGGGGTGGGCTACCTTAGGGACACTGGCCGCCTTTGGTTCACACAACTTATTTCTTAATATAGCTTAATTATTAAAATTTAAAATATATATTAAGATATAGTAATAAATTATTAATAAATAAATATTAAAAATATAGCTTAATTAAAGGATCTTAAGTAACACACACACAAAACAAAAAAAAACTATATTTGCAACATTTTGTAAAAAACTGATTATTTAGACATAATATTCCAGGACACCACGTACAAACTTTGAGGAGAGACTACAACATACAGGAAACTAGGATCGCTTATTCCTTCTAGGAATCAATTTGTTCCCTCAAAAGTACAAAGAGTCTCATTCTAATACAAATTCCGATTTTTGTTCATAAATTTTAAAGTAATGAATGTTTTTTAACAAAGTGTTCAACAGATTCTCACCTTGCTTTGTGTGATATGCTATGAAATTACGAAAAGTGTTGGAAGAGCAAAATAATTCGGTCAGAGACACCATACATAATATGAACTACATTCCGAAACCTGGAGCGTCTAGTTCAGCGCTGTTTGAATGCGGATGGGGGACACTTCCAAAACTTCTATTGATATTGTTGCATTTTACATAAAAGAAAATGTATCTGCTGCCGATTTCGTTAAACTTTCTTCATCATTTTTAAAGCTTCCAATAAAAATCAGGGTCTGGATTGTAGTAAGATTTTCGTCTGATTAAATGGATTTAGATCTTAGTTTACTATATTAACTTGTTTTCTGTAGTGTGCTTTACCTCATTTCGAAATTTGTTCATCCGGTACGTCCGGTAAGTTTCCGGTACGTCCTGTGTACGTCCTAGAAGTATCTGCGAACGTCACATTTTCCTAATTTATGTGCATTTCTTATAAATGTATGTCAATCTTCAATTTATATTTTTGTAACCAAACTTACAAATCAACAAACCATAATGTTGCTAGTTGTGTCAAAGATAAATCGCTTAACCAATTCGTTATATTGGATATAGTGATTGGATGGCTAGATGTTTTAATGTTTCTCGCAGTGCTGTTCAGACTTTAGAATCTTTAAATCCAAAATTTCGGTTTAAGTGAGATCTGTTTCAGATGTCCCTCATGTTACAACCTCTTCTGAAAATCGCTTTTTAGCTATTTGTGCCCGAAGAAGAAAGAACATTATTATGCCACAGTTCGTAAATAATCATTTGTTGCCACAGGAACAAAACTATCGGCTGCTGCGTTGTGTAAACACCTTCAAAATTCACATCTGTATATAAAAAGATCATGTATACTTATCCCTCTTTAAAATATAATATCTGAACGTGGCGAAAGTTTAAAATTTTAATTGACTAAGATAAATTACTTAAAAGTAAATCACTGGATGAGAGTATTGAAACACCGCATAATGAAACATCCGTTGAGATCTATTATCCTGACTTGTTCGAATTAAACAAGTCTTGACGATTAATAAAATATCTAATAAAACATTATGTGATAAAAATGAGAAATGAAATTTACACCTTGGAAAAGTATCATAAAAGTAAGATCTTGACTTGCAACGGGAGGTTCCGAGGTCGGAAACAAGGAATGCAGCGACATTTTGTATATCGATAGAATACAGTTGATAGATAAACATATGCAAGTCATAAAGTGCTATGACCAGGGGAATCTTAAGCCCCATAGTTTGCGCTTCATTTACACTTAGGTATGTAATCGGATAAATTGCTTTCTTTTCTCCGCGGATCAGTAGCGCGATTAGAAGCGCGCCGAACTTTTAAACTTAAGGCTTTTTTTCTGTGCGAGTTTTATCTCCGAACAAAACTATTGTTTCCAGCCAAAATAATGATAAATTAATTTCGAATCTCAATAAAAAAAATATCTATATTCATAGTCATTCAAATTTGAGACAGATGAACATAAATACATGTTTTAAGGCATATAACTAATTATTTATTTATTTACTTACAGGGAGAGAGTTTTAATTATGAAATTTTGAATATTTCTGGTTTTAATGAAAACGAAAAAAGAAAAAAATGTATGCTGTTTTCATTTGTTCATTCGACTAAAATTTCCTTCTATTTACAATTTTAGTTTTTTACATGAATAAACATGAAGTTCAATTATGCTATTTAATTTTTTCCAATTATCCTAATAATTAAAATGTTATGAGTTTTAAAGCTTGCTGTTTAAATTTTGAATGTATGACTTTTTAAATTAAACAGTTTACTTTATGTACCATAATTTAATTCATTTCGCTGAAAAACGAAATAGAAGTACATTTGTAAAAAAAAAACTATGTGAACAATTAAAAATAAAAGAAAATTTTTTTGACAGCACAAAAATGACTTCCGTACATTTTTTTTTTCTTTTTTATTTTTCATTACCTATATCCATAAAAATGCAAAAATTCATATAAAAACTCCCTCTCTGTGCAAATAAATATATGCGCAAAAATGTGCATTTTTTGTCTCAAATTTAAATAATTATGTATATATTTTTAATTGTGATCCGAAAATAATGTATCATGATCTTGTCTAGCGATAACAGTATTTTCAGGGATCTAACTCACATCGAAAAAAGTCGCAAGTTCTGAAGTCCGGCACGCTTTCAACGGTGCTTATCCGATTACATATGTAAGCGTAACTGAAGCACAAACTTTGGAGCTTGTTTTCATAAGACCCGCCATCGGACTCTATTTCTTTCGTAGGTTTATCTATTGGCTATATTCTACGGATACACAATTGATCGCTACATCCCCTGTTTCCGAGATTGGAACATCCCTTGTTAGTACGAAAGTAAGAACCATTATTTTTTTCGTAGGAATAAAACTAGTGAAACTTCCTGTTTTTTTTCTTGGACATGTGCTTTGTTCAATAGATCTATATATGAGCCCCTCGTTGCTGAGAGAGTAAGAGTATTCATCTGTCATGGTGGCAAAACCGGGCTCAACTCCCGGTGACTCCATTGCACACACATAGTGTGGAGTTCCTGGCTGTATTCGTGTAAGTGCATCATCTGTAACAAGGTTGTCACCTTATGTATGGATTTCTGAAAAATGAATAAGAAAATACATGTAAAAAGGAAGACGCGTGTGTCAAGACTTGTATGTGTTCTTAGATTATGTAAATAAAGATCATTCGAGACAACAGCCATAGTAGCTAAAGGCACCCCCAAATCTCAAAGCACCCCCTCTAAATTAAATATCAGATCTATATTAGGGAATAGAATCTTGGGATTCGTGATCTCAAAACTCGGTTTCTAGTCCCGAAAATCTCGAATTTTAAATCCTGAGATCTCCGTGATTGATAAATGAGGAACTTTACGTAGAAAGTTACTAAAACTTATTTGCTAAAATGTCAGATGAAAAGTTCTAAATTTTCAGTCAGCTATTCTACACAATTCTTGTGAGAAAGCTGCTTCAGATTGGTTTTGGCTTTGCTTGCACCCGCAATTTGTTCTTTCTTCTTACAAAATAAAAATCGCATTTTTAACTAATTTGTATATCATTTTTCATCAATAATAGGTATATTTAGAATTTGTAGTTCATCTTTAATTGTCTGAAAAGTATGAGTATTCAGCACTACGAGTAATTGCTTATAAAAGAAAAACCGTATACGTAACTGGAATCAATGAAATTTTTTTTATTCATATCTTGCGCTATGCTTGGACATAGAATCCTCAATATTCCTGAATACTATATATAGAATTCAAACATGAATCGCTTAGGGTATACTCTAATTCACAGCTGACGCCCACTGAGGTTTCTCTTGGTGCTCTTCAAGAGTTTTCTGTTACTTATTTATTTATTTATTTATTTATTTATTTATCTATGTGGTTTAATGGTTATTATTTACAAAAGTTTATTATATATATCTTTTATATATATACGCGCAGGGAAGACCGAGCTAAGCTTGGTCAAAATTAGCTTTGAGCGATATTTTTTCATTTGGCACCAAGCAAATGTTTTGGCATTGGTAATCTTAAAAGTAAATTTTCCCTATCATATGTACCCTGATTGGTTGAATTCTGTTTTCGAGAACATTCTACAGACTCTAATTGGTTGAATCATGTATCTTGGCTCATATTGATAAATTCTAAAAAAATCCTTCAGATTCTAAATGCCAACTTTTTAGCCAAATATCGCCAAAATGTCACCAAGTTTGGCGACATTCTTTCATTTAGCGCCAAGCATGTGTTGAGAAAGTTCTATGTACCCTAATTGGTTCAATTATGTTTTCGAGAACGTTCCATGAACTCTGATTGGTTGAATCATGTATCTCAGCTCATATTTGGAATTTCTAGAAAATTTCTCCAGATTCTGAAAGCCAATTTTTTCACCAAATTTTACCAAGTTCGCCAAATTTGGCGATATTTTGTCATTTTACGCCAAGCGTTTTGGCATTGGTAATCTTAAAAGTCAATTTTCACGCCAAATCTCGCCAATGTCACTAACACTTTTTTAGATAAAAATAGCCTGACCCATAATGACCCATGACCAAAATGACCCACTAACCGAATTTTCTCGAGCATGTGACCTAACCCAATCATTTTTTCGTGCCCAAAAACCGTAGGATACAAAATTTAGTTCAAATCGTCTGAGACTTTCTTAAAATAAAAATAGCTGAACTCACAATGACCCATGACCAAAATGACCCACTATTCGAAATTTCTCGAACATGTGATGTAGCCCAATAGTCTTATCGTTTGCTAAAACTGTAGGATACTAAATTTAGTTCAAATCCTCTGAGCCTTTTTAAAATAAAAATAGCTTGACCCATAATGACTCATGACCAAAATGACCCACTAATCTAATTTCCTCGAGCATGTGTCCTAGTCCAATAGTCTTCTCGTTCCCTAAAACTGTAGGATATTAAATTTAGTTCAAATCCTCTGAGCCGTTTTTAAGATAAAAATAGCTTGACCGATAATGACCCATGACCAAATCTGTTAGACCAAAATGATCCACTAATCGAATTGTCTCGAACATGTGACCTAGCCCAACAGTCTTCTCGTGCCCGAAAACCATAGGATGCAAAATATAGTCTAAATAGTCTGAGCCGCTTTTAAAATAGAATTAGCTTGACCCACAGTGACCCAAAAATGACCCGCTAATCAAATTTTCTCGAATATATGACCTAGCACAATGATTTTCTCGTGCCCGAAACTCGTAGGATACAAAATTTAATCAAAATCGTTAGAGCCGTTTTTTAGATAAAATTAACTTGACTCACGTTGACCCAAAAATGACCCACTAATCGAAAGTTCTCGAACATGTGATCCAGCCTAATAGTCTTCTAGCCCGAAAATGGTAGGATACAAAATTTAGTCAAAATCGTTTGAACCGTTTTTTAGATACATTAGCTTGACCCTGAACCAAAATGACCCAAAATGACCCACTAATCGAATTTTCTCGAGCATGTGACCTAGCCCAATGGTTTTCTGGTACCCCAAAACAAGTAGGATACAAAATTTCGTCAAAACCGTTAGAGCCGTTTTTAAGATAAAATTTGCATATATATATATAACCACACGCACACAAGATTTGCTCGTATTAGAATATATGATATAAATCCACTAATATATGCATTTTTTTAAGCGTCATTAAGCTGTTTGGCTTCTTCCACCTGCAATTTTTTATTTGAGATACCCATTCCCATCAAGAAAATGTAATGCCAAATTTACTATGATTTGTGTTTTTCCTGCAATTTATTTTCTCATGGGGCATTTATTTTGTAGTGGCCTTGTAGCTACCACTTTGAAACATATCGCTCACCCGCAAAAAAATGACACAACTCCAAAAAATTCATATTGCGTATTATTGCACTAATAGTTTCAACTTAACTGCGTCTTGCTATAGAAAAAGTGTCATCAGTGTAGTTATCCGGAAAAACGCTATATTACGGCTATTATTTCACTTTGTCACCCCAGAAGGGGAGAAAATTGTGTCGAGAAATAAATTTACTCAATCTTCTACATCCTGATTCTTAAGGGTTTTACGCTTTTATGTACACGTTTACAGTTAGATGCAGAGCTGGGTGCTATAATTTTACATTACAGTAAAATCATGTCAATATTCTTTTACTTCTTCTACGGAATGTAGTATTTTTGAGATGCGTCACTGTTCTTGCGGGTGAGCGATACGAGTGTGATTAGTGTTGCCAATTTAGTGCATTATTTTATTCAAAATAGCCACATGAATTTCTAAATAGTAATTTTTGTTTATTTATTCACAGACTATCTGTTATTAAATAAAGCAAAAGTTGTTATTCCAAAAGTCATTCTGATAGATATTTTGAATAAAAAAATCGTGCTAAATTGGAAATACTGATGAGCACAGTCTCTAACTTATTTATCCTATACTGTAAAAATTCTACCTATATTATAGTGAGATAATATTGCTGCATGTTTCCAATCACGTGAATAATGGCGTTCTTCATTGTTTGCCACCACCTAAAAAATGATCTATTATAGGGTAACAATTTACAACGTTTTTACAACGTTCTCGTTTTTACAACATTCTCGTTTTTACAACGAGAAAAATACAACGTTTTTTTTTCTACACTGTTAAAAATTTGCAGCAAACTGTCCAGTCATTCGACCGTTTTTATAAAAAACGGTTACATAACCGTAATTTATCTCTATTTTGACCATATTATTGTCCATATTATTATCATAATAGAGTTAAATTATGGTTATGTAACTGTTGTCTATAAAAATGTTCAAATGACTGGACAGTTTGTTGCAAATTTTTAACAGTATACAGAGTGTCCAAAAACATTGACCTCGGTTTTTATTCCTTAAATATTGATTATAGACATATATTATAAATTAAAAAGTTACGCTAAAAAAAGGTACGTAATTTTATGAAATCGATTAAAATTTTCAGGGGAATAAATTTGAAGAAATACAGAATTGAAATTTTTTATACTGCCCCCGTACAATAAATTTCCCAATGAGTAACATGTGCAAAATTTCAGCATTTTTTTATAAAGTGGCAGACACAAGAAAATACATAAATGCTGACTTAACTCACTTTTCGATACCTGGATATAAGGTCGCAAAGGGGAAAAAACATGTTAGATGAACGCGTTTCAGAGGTCGTACACAAATTACGAAAGAAAACAATGATCTCATAAAATAAATATTAATTGTGCTGTTCACTGGTGCAAAAGTACCTAAACTGTGCAGAAATAATAACTTTACGCAAACATAACCCCGTGAGTGGACGACCGATCATCGACGTATTGTGTCAATGGTTTCATCAGAAATGCCAACTCCGCAACCCAAGTACAGGGTGAGAATTGGTGACTTGAAAATGTCGAAACTGCTTTTGGTCCTAACCGAAAAGATAGGTAGCATGGTTCCGGCCTGGCTGGATGAGAAGTCGGTCAATATACTGTAGCAGAATTAACAGAAATTTTGCAAACTAGAACAGTTCCTTGGTGGAGTGAAAACCTAGCACTCGAGAGGAGAAAAGTACAAGCTGCAAGAATTAGATTCCAATGTTGCACTGACAACTTGGAACAGAGACGCTCCTACGAAATACTATTTCGTAAACTTCGTGCTCAATTCAGGAAATCAATCCGCAGGGCAAAGTGGGGTCATTATCGGTCAACTCTAGACGATATTGATCATAGGAAACCCTTTGGTCCCCATTTTGAATGGGCACGAGGAAAGTCTACAGCTCGTCTCAAGCTTAATGCAGTCCTTGATCGGGGCAGGAACCGAACCAGTCATTTCAGTTCGACGGTTGAAGTACTTATGGCGTATCATTTTCCATATGATACAGAGAACCGCTCTGTTCAAGATTACACTCTAGACGACGACGACCCGGAATTCACCCAAAAGGAGGTTGAGGTAGATTTCAGGTCGCCCAATCGCGGCAAGGCTCCGGGGATGGATGGGATACCTCTCGAGATTGTGGAACTCCTTTTCAGGGCGAATAAGAAGCTATTCTTAGCTATTTGAAAAAGTGTTTGAAAGAAGGCGTCTTTCCGTATCAGTGAAAAGTCGCGGACCTGGTACTCTTTAACAAAAATAGTAGTAAGGAAAAAGGACTGCCAAGTTCCTATCGTCCGATATGTCTCCTGCCCGCCTGGAGTAAGGTTCTGGATAAGTTAGTGATAAATAGATTGGTTTTCCATTCTATGTCACATAGACATATGAACCGGAACCAATTTGGGTTTACACCGGGCAGGGGTACGGAAGACGTGCTTCATAAGCTGCATCAGACAATTGAAAATTGTCAATGTCGAGACAAAGACTGTTGTCCCGCCATGTTGGACGTTAAGGGAGCGTTTAACAGCCTTTGGTGGCGTTCGATCTTTGCAGGACTTAGTAGAATGCATTTCCCTAGGAACCTCTTCCATCTGGTTCGGAGTCTCCTTTCTGAGAGAAAGGTGGTGTACCGTACTGATATTACATCCTTGGAGCGAGAATACAATATCGGTTGTCCACAGGGTTCGAACTTCGGACCTTTCTTCTGGAATCTGATAGCGAACACTCTCTTGGAACTGGATCTTGGAGCTTTTGTGGAGATCATAGCGTATGCAGATGACTTCGGTCTGTTAATAGAGGCCCCAAATGCGTATCAATGTGGCCGCGTGCAAATATTGTTCTCGCAAAGATTGCACAATGGGCGGCAGCTCAGAGGTTGACTTTTAGTGCAGAGGAGACTTTTAGTATCGCCGTCTATTTCCGGAAGCCCCGACGATTCGGCAGGTGGAGAGGTCCCTTGACCCTTCTCCGTATGTACTTTCTTGGTGTACCCATTCGAATGAAGAACTCCGCGAGGTATCTCGGTGTACACGTCAATGCAAAGCTCAATGGCATGGCTCACGTAGCCTACATAAGGGAAACGATATCCCATTACGCTAGGTCGATCCGTTCCTTCAGTCGGAGAGACTGAGGTTTGCGTCGGGATGTACTTAAGCAACTTTATAAATTAGGGATGGAACCTACGTCTGTAGCTTCTGGTGGACAGGTACCGAGCGGATGCGAGAAAAACTGGCTTCGGATCAGAGGCCAGTTCTCCTTCAAATAACAAGATACTTCTGTACTACGAGTACGGCGGTCCTACAGGTTTTGGCCGGTACCATGCCCCTGTATCTGCAGGTGGAGAGGGAATACCTTCTCACACGGGCCTTCCATATGCACAGCGACCTAGAAGTAGGTCAAACTTCCATCAGTGCAGACGAAATCCAAGGAAAAGCAGAACGATGGGCAGTACATCCCACAAAGGCACCGTCTATTGACTTCGAAGGCGCACCTTCTCCCTTAGAGGACTCCCCAATTCATCGGAGAATTTGCGTTTTCACGGACGGATCAAAAACTGCCGAATGTGTCGGCGCTGGCGTGGCTATCTTTGTAGGCAGAACGTTGGTTCAGGGCTTGTCCTATGGACTTTCGCCCCATGCGACAGTGTTCCAGGCCGAGATCACTGCAATTATCAAGGCGCTGAAATAATGTAGAACGCTAAATCGCATGGTCCTCTTTACGAACTCTAAGTCTTCGCTAATGGCTCTTACGAATCCGGACTGTCTCAACCCGTTGGTTGAGGAAGTACATGCGTTGCGAGAGGGTATGGAGATTAGTTGGTTCTGGGTGAAGGCCCACGTCTGTATCACCAGCAATGAAACTGCAGACAGGTTGGCCAAACAAGGCGCTGCTCTGCGAAATGTTTCAGTCCGTCCAGCTCTCACTGCACCTCAGTCAAGAGCGAAGTTCGCCGTGAGTTCTTGAAACTCTGGCAGACTCGGTGGGAGGAGGAGATAACAGGCCAATGCGTCTTCCGAATACTACCCAAGGTTTCGGAGAGACGCGCCTGGATCTCTCCTATGATTAACTGGGCAGTTACGGCACACGAGCCTTTCCTAGCGTATTACCGATGCTTCCGCACCCGACCAATACGCTGTGCTTGGTCGCTCTGTACATCTCCAGTTCCAGCTACCAGTGAACATCTACTGTCGAGTGTATTGGAACGCAACCACTCAGAGAGAGGTTTTGCCCGAGGTTAACATCAGCTTCAGTTCGCTCCTACTTCCTGGAGCCAAACATGAGAAGGTGCCTC
Source organism: Maratus michaelseni (assembly GCA_963931845.1). NCBI lineage: Eukaryota > Metazoa > Arthropoda > Arachnida > Araneae > Salticidae > Maratus > Maratus michaelseni. The sequence goes on from OZ007586.1 coordinate 300,185,697, forward strand.
AACGCCCTTCTCAAAGAAATGGAGCCCCATTTATGGGAGTAACATAAATAGTAATCCCCTTCTCTGAGATCAAGTGCATGTTTAGAATTGGAGTTTCATTGTGTGCTTCCTGGATCGTGGTCGTTCTCTGACTTGGAAACGGTCTTTAAATGGTAACAGATGAATAAAGGGAAGATTTCATGTCAACTTGTGGAGTGTAAATATTTGTAAATACATTTATGATTATTATTATTATTCATTACTTTTTCATTTAGTCTAACATGTAAAATCCTGTAATTAAGGCCTACTCTCGTGCGGGCACCACCTCCCCTATCATACTATGTATTGAAATGTTTTATACAATGTTATTGTAATTATAATATGTGTAGCTTTATAGAGGCAAGTGAGAGCACTTAATAAAGGGCATGCTGTTCTCCCCAGTATGAGGGAGGGGTCGGCGAGTAGGTCGGGGGCCTTCCCGTGAGAGAATTTGCTCTTAAGCGACACAGCAGCGATGTTGAACTAGGGCTGGCCTTCCATCGTTGCAGACTAGACTATCAAGTGCAGTTTCTAGAGCTCCGACCGGTCAGAAGTATTACATGGCCGATAATGCCCAGTAATGGGTGGGTATCTATGGTCCACTAGTCTTACGCTAACATTACAAAGCTTGTGCAAAAATTTTTCCATCTATGCAAATACAGAGCTGTATTAGTCTGATAACGCTTTTGCGCACTTGATCAAGTTCTCGTTCGATGATGTCACGACAACCATCTTGAATGCGTTATTCCAATTCTGTTTCATTTAAGGGGCGTGACAAATAAACAGCTGTGCGGAAACGATTCTGGCAGTGAATTTGAAGGAAAGATTCCAGTCTTTAAAAATGAATCGGTCCAAAATGGACCAAATTTGGATGGTCCAAATTGGACTCCAAAAAGGACCGAGTCTTCGGAATCGGCCCGAAATGTACCGCCTCCAAAAAGGACCGATTCCTCGGAATTATTCTGAAATGCACCGGCTCCGAAAAGGACCAATTCCTCAGAACTACTCCAAAAAGTACCGATTTTGAAAAGAACCGAAGGAGTCGGTCCGAAAAGGACAGATGTTGAACAAGACTCCAAAAAGGTCCTTGTTCTAATTGACTGGCTAGTTTTAATAAATTAAAATGCGCTATTATATTTTTAAATAGCCGATATTGTATTAAAGCTGAGTTTCTAGCCAAAAAAACCCCTTCTAATGTATATGTGAAAAAAAAAGAAATAGAAGTGCGGGGGGGGGGGTGCTATTCATAATAAACTACAGCTATTTATTACTTTCTCTTAAATTTTAATATTTAGAAAGATAGCAGCATGTTATTGTACTTTAGTTAAAATATTTTTTATTTTTTAGTTATGTACTTATCCCACCTGTGACTTAATTACATTACTATTGAAACTTTTTGTGCTAAATTGACCAGAAAGAAAAAAATTAAGAAAAAAAATTGATATAAAGTAAATGCTCGGTTAACTAACAGTGGAATTTTTTAAAATCTGGTTAGAAACAGTTTTGAATATTATAAGAAATACTTTTAATACGTAAATACTTTATTACTTTTTATTTATACTATTTATTTATTATATTATTTATTTATTATATTATTTATTTATTTTATTTATTATATTATTTATTTATTTTATTTATTATATTATTTATTTATTATATTTATACTATTTATTTATTATATTTTATACTTTATTACTATGCCATAAAAAATGCATTTTAATCAGTTAATAATAACTGATTTTCGATCATTTTTATAATTGCACAGTTACGCACTTTCATGTATATTTCACTGTTTCATATTTCTTCTATAAGCATAATTTCAATTTGAGAATCCTCTTTGTCAAAATGGAAATTAAAACCAGCTATGAGCACTCGATAACCATTTTGTTTCCACAGTTTGGTGTCTCATTTTCCTCTCCTGAAGAAGATGATTCAAAAGATCTCGAAACTCTCGTAGATTATTTTAATCAACTTACATTGGGGTTTATTACATAGAGGAAAACCTGTTTGAAGAAGGAATTTTTGCAAAATGTTTTTTATTCTTTCTTAAAATTCATATAATGAAGATAAAAAAAAAAAAAAAAAAAACATTGTCTAATAATAATAATAGTTACAGTAGTGTGAGGGATTCAAATAATTTACCCGCAGTTCTCTTCCCTAATGGCCGTTTGGAGCATTAAAATGGGAAAGAAAAATCAGATAATACATATAGATTATCAGGCATTTTTTCAACATTGCGCCATGTATGTAAAGCTGCATATTTTATGCTTTTTCTGTTTAATATATGTATGTTAAAATTACATTAAACTAGTTTTACAATATACGAATATTAGCATAGTAAAACAAACATAATTTGCAGTAAAGACATTTATGGTTTTTACTGATTCTAATGCTAATATTGTGTGTGTATACAGATTAATAGACGTTTTTATCTTTTGTTTAAAAAAAATGGAGCACTATTACGCCTATTTCTTCTTTATTAGTGATTGCCAAAGAATGCAAGTTGTGATTTTGTATAGCTTTTTTTAAGTTTGTTATTTTATTTCTATTTATTGCTGAAGAAATAGAAGTTAAATAACTGTGACTTTGTTTTAATACAACGTAAAATAAAATCAAGAAAAAAAATCGTTTCTCATAATAATTTTTTTTATGACAATCGCGATTCCGCGATCCACCTTGGGGTAGATTTTGAAGAGGAATATAATTATAAAGCTTAAAATTGCGTAGACCCTGGTGGCAAACATCAGAACTAGAATAAAATTTCCTACATAAAATAATTAATAGTATAAATGGAGTATAATCATTCAACGGTATATTTTCAAAAGGAAACCAATGATTACATTGAAAATCGATAATAGGTCGCCGCTCTGGTAGCCAAAACAAACAGCTACAATAAAATTTCTTTGATAAATTATAGCGGAAAATGACAGGTCCCCTAGGTGTAAATTTTCAAGAAGAATTGAGTTTAATACTATAAATCATAAAGTCAGGGAATACTTGTATTATGGTGATTAGAAATAATTGTTAATTAATTGCACGCATTCATCAATGAAATGAGCATATGAAAGAGAAATCATCTGTCCACAAAATAAAAAATTTAAGGCGGATGGATGCGTAAGAAAATGGACGAATACGTAAGAAAATAATTTAATATTTTTAATATTATGTATTTTACGTTCGTTCCAATGCTTCCGGATTCGTTCATTTTTTCTTAAAATGGTCCCTTTTATCTTTAAAACATTCATTTTATCTCGGAAGCATTTCTTTTTTTTTTTCATAAATCTTTATTTTTCTCTGAATCGCTCCTTTTTATAGGAAAAATTCCAAAAGGAACGACTACAAAGAACTCGTTCCTTTCGGTGAACGATTATGTCAAGCAGTGATCAGAGGCAGACATTTGCATATGCAAACATTTCTAAGAGGTTTTAATGTTCATTGTCTGTACCATTTCCAAGTTTTATTCTGTAATTCACATGTAAAATTTTAAGGTATTTTTCAGGAAGTATAATTTTGTAAATTTGTAAATAAAACTAAAGATAAGAACATATTTTATTTGCTTATGATGCATTTCATCGTCACGTGATCTGCACGCTAGCTGTAAACATTTACATTTTAATTCATGATTAACCTCTCACAACAAAGTTGTCCACCAATCTCTGTGACTTTTTATGATAAAATGCTGAAATTTTGTACGTAATCTTATTAGTGTATGGGGCACATTTTACTCATAGGGAAATTTTTTATACGGAGACGTATAAAAATTTTAATTTTGTAACTTTTCGAGTTTAATCCCCTAAAAATGTTATCGATTTCATAAAATTCTGTACCTTTTTTTTTTTTTTTTTTAATGTAACTCCGTAATTTATAGTATATGTCTATGATCAATATTTAAGGAATAAAAGCCAAGGTCAATGTTTTTGGAATACCCTGTATACACACAGTTGGATGCAAAAGTTCTGCACTGCTTGAAAATGTACATTTTGACGACATTCAGTATACTTTAATAGCATATATTTCAATTTCGTAGCGGCTTGATAGATTAAATTATAATTGCCCTTTTTTTTTTTTTGCGCCCACACAAGAAAGTCTAATGTGTGTAACGATGGCTATTTTTGAAACTGAAAATACTGATACTTACTTTAACAACATATTAAAATTTCGTGGTAATCAGACTATTATTTTAAAAGTTTGACAACAAAAGAATAGATAAGCAGATGAACATATAATTTTAGAATTTGGCTATAACTTACAAACGACCAAAAAAGTTATGTGCGAGCATACACTAAATATATATTCCATTTTCAACTTTAAAATTTATTTTCATTTTAAATATCTACCGAAAACACTTTTTCTGTCTCGATGGTCGTAAGAAAAAATATTAATCAAAGCTTTATCATGACTACATAGTCCAAGGAAAACCAAGTTGGTCTAAACATGGGCAAAAACACAACAGAAGCTTTGTAGATTGTTTTTGACTCATTAATCATTGCTAAAGAACATCGAAAATCAATCAAAATCGACCACGGAAACACCCTTAAAACAGAACCTCTATATAACGTAAACCTGCATGAAACGAAAAATAAATAACATATAATAAAAATTAAATATAAATTAATAAAACAGTAATTAATTGAGTATTTTTAATAGAAATACTGATTATTTACTGAAAACAGTAAAACTTGTTGAGACGAACCTCTGTATAAAGACTAATGAAATGACTTAATGGCTATTTAAAAAAATTATATTTAACACAATTTTTTTAAGAAAAAACCGTAACACAGAACCTGTCTATAAAAATATCCAACGTTAAAAGTAAATTCATCCATATCTTTAAAAAATGAATAAGAGAGTAACAAATGTATAATTAAAATGCTATTATTTACTATAAATATTTATTATTTACTAGAAATACTTATTATTTATTTAAATACGGTAAAATCTGTGAATACGAAACGTTCCTATAATGAAAACATCAATTATACAAAAAATGAGTAAATATAATGAATATAGTATAAATGAATAAACAAATAATTAAACGAGTTTTGCTTAATATAAACGTTCATTATTTAAGACTCCTATAACAGAAGCTGCCTTAAATATCATAAATCAATAATAAATAATAAAACTTGCGAAAGGAAGCGGACTTACAGAAAATAAGAGAGCTGCATTACCATTGTCTATGCCCGTTTGTTCCATTTACAACTTAATTATGCAAGTTTTGATAGAAAGTAATGAACAACAAAAAGTAATGAGAGACAGCAGGCAAAATAAGGATAGCGATATGGCATTAAAAATGTTGCCAATTGATTAGAATCCATATCCCAACTCTAAACAATATTGTTACAACTCTACTCAACGCTGTTATTGATTAAACTGTACGAAATATTGTTATGCACACAACAGCTGAATAATAAGAAGAAAAGAATTGAAGTTAAGAAATTAAGAAGTCATTAACGATGAACATGATGAAAAGTTTTAATTAAACTTTTTTTCCTCTCTCAAGTCATTTCTGTAATTTAAAGAACTGAAGTAGTATTTTGTGATTTGTAAGGAATATTGAATTTTGTACAGTGTTTAAAAATACTTCAAATATAATTTGTGAAAATAAAACAATTTAACTCCAGAAAAAGCGTAAATTAAGTTGCTTTTCATATTTTGATAAAAGCATTGCACTTTGATATCCGTTTTTAGGGACGCTTCTGTGGTCTGATTTTGGATATGTTAGTCAGCAATAATTTCTCATTTAAAAAAACTTTTAAAAACCTTCTATAACAATATCTATCACTAGTCCAGGCAATTTACACATAATAATATACCTAGATGACTTCTTAACTTCATTCTTTTCTTCATTAACTTCTTGTTCAGCTGTTATACCTGTAAAAATAGAGTTTAATAAATAGTGTAGTCAAGTAGGGAGGCAACAATATTGCGTAGAATTGAGATACAGATTCTAGTGCACTGGCCTCCTTTATAATGTCATTGCCGTCCTTATTTTGTCTTTTGTCTTTCATTTTTTTGTGTTGCTCACTAATTTCCACCAAAACCTCTTAATATTACAATACAGCTAAATCTTAAATGGACAAACTTTCATAGAAAACTGCCATGTACTCTGATATCCTGAAAGTCCGTTTGCATTATTCATTATTTTATTCGTTCATTATAATTTTTAAGACAGGTTTCCGTTATATAGAAGATTCGTCTTAGCATGTTTTACTTTAAAAACTTGTTAAATTGCTTGTTTAATCACTCTTTTATTCATTTATAATTTGTTTATTATATTTAATTATTTCTCGTTTAAGTGAAAATTCCATTAATGGTACGTTGCGTATTCACAGATTTAACTGTATATACTAAAATAATAAGTATTTCTATTAAATAATAGTATTTTAATTAGACATGTGTTACTTCTTTATTCATTTTTCAAAATATGAATATTTTTTTTCTCTTAACACTGGATTCCGTTATGGACAGGTTGACTGGATGTAAGTTTTTTTTCTATTAAATATAACTGTTTAAGTTAGTCATTTATCATTCAGTTTTATCCATTTAACATTATAGGCAGGGTTTCTGATACAAAGAGTCCTTAACAAGTTTTTCGGTTTTCAGTAAATAAGCAATATTCCTGTTAAAAATACTCAATTAATTAATGTTTTCTTCATTTATTTTTTATCATTATTTTTATTTTATGTTCTTTATTTTCCTTTCTATACAGATTTACGTTAAAGTTCCTTTTTAGAGGTGTTCCCGTGGTCCGATTTTTCTGATTTTGGATATGTTATTCCTCAAAAATGACTGATTTTAAAACAAATTACAAAACTTCTGTTGCAATTTTATGTATATTTAACCATAAATTCCCTGTACCAACAATAGAATGTTTAACTACTTCCTTTTTTTAAAGTTGGTCAACATTGGCAATCACTCAGAAGAATGGCATCACAGAAAACGACACATACAGCTGTAAGGTGTTTTATTCATTTATTTATTTTTTAATCCCTTAGTAATATTACCAAAATATAGAACTACGATCTGACCTTTTTTTTTCAGAAAATTATTCTTCAAATGCAAATAAAATATAAATGTTAAATAATGCTCAGAAAATAAACAAGGAGAAAAAATATGATAAGAAGAGGCATCAAACCTAGTGAACAACGTATCGAATCTGTGAAAATTATTTAAAATTTTACGATGTTAATAATTTATCCTATGATTACTGAAATTAGAGAAAGCCATTTCAACAACTTGTTTTAGCGGGGTAAAAACATCAAGTGGTCTAAGAGACGAAACACGGATAGTACATTTTCTAAAATCAGCAGAGCAACTTCTTCAGTAGATTAACTTTAAACAATTATAACTTATTACAGTTATGTCAATTAAAGTTTTTTTTATGTAAAATTTTAAAAGTAAATATATTTACATTGGGAAATTAAACTATATTACTGTATGTATTATAATTTCTATAAGGCAAATTAATATCTTAAATACTAGAGAAATTCTCGTTCCTTGAATCCTGGGATTGAGTCTAAGCGATTAGGAAATCCAGGGATAGAAATTAGGCTCCAGTTTGTATTCTTTACATATTACAGCATCTCATATCATTTGATTTCTGCATGCTTCTGAATTTAATGAATTGTCTATTGATATTAAAGTGTTGTTTCAAATTTCTTCCTATATAGCACATACATTGTAAATTTTAAATTTTTTCTTACTGTAAATTTCCTGTGTTTTAAAATTTTATATTTAGGTTTCAAGGCTCTACTACAAGGTTATTGCTCTACTATCTTCTTTTATAGAAAATTGAGACACAACAGGCAAAAGACACGCAGATTTTTAAATTTAATACATTTTTTCGATATGCTAATGAGAATATTGCAAAATATTTTGGAAAGCATATGTAAAAATCAACATTATTTAAAAATTTTATCAAACATTATTTAAAAATTTTATGAGCAGTTTTAAAAAGTAACAAATCCCAGTTACGTTTTTCTTTTTGACTGTGATTAACAATTTAAAATCAGGAAAATGAAAATTTATTTCTGCATGCATAAGGGAACAAAAAGCAGCAACACATTAAAAACCATTCTAGGTTAAAACATTTCGAATCTTCAAGCACATCACCTAAATAATAACAATTTAAAACAAAACTTAGACGTAAAACGGTATTAAGTGTTTTATACATGTCTATATAAACGGAATTTAATGCTCTTTTAGTTATGAAATATAGGTAAGTTTTCCGAAGTGTCCCAAGCTGTAAGTTTTGTTACAATAAAAAATTAAATTCATTCTCATTCTAAGTAACTAAATCTATAATTGCTTTATTAGATAAAAGGTCATTTGATTGAAAAAAAGCGATTGTATTCTCAAGCAATTAACCGGTTTAATCTTTTTAAAAATAAAATGAAATGAAAATTCCACAAGCAGGCAATAATGAAAATATAAAGAAAACGCTATTATTAAAGATATCTCTCATTTTGAAAAACGGATTATTAGTTTTGAAATTACCGTGGAATTAAATTTCAACCGAGGAATATATCGCATTTTAAACATTCGTTAAAAATTAATTATTACATATGATTAAAGAATAAAGAATTTATTATATATGGCTCAAATTAGACAAATTAAGTTAGTTTTGATACTTGATGAAATGATATCGGAAATTTTATAAGATTAAAAATATGTTAAAAAAATCGTTGAAATGTTGAAAAGAAAATTTATATTTCATTCACGTTTCTTTAAGAAAAAAGTATAGAAGGTAATATACTCCACTTTTAAAAATAAATATTTATTTCAAATTTCTTAAAACCATCTTTAAAATTTCTTTTAAAGATCTTAAATAAAATAGAAAACTGGAAAATAAAAAATGATTAAAACTGATTTTAAAATATGATGAAATAAATTTGCAAAGCGTCATTGTCATCATCATAATCATTATTATTATTTATTTAATATGTTTCCTCTTTATTCAACATTTTCTTTTTTAAAACAAAAACAAAAATATATTTTTTGTTTACCAAGCCTATATGTTATTTGTGAGAATAGAAAAATAATTTTTAACTTATAATACTCAGATACATTACAAATAAATCATTCAAATATTTTACTTAAATGTTACATATTTTATCAAATCACTGCAATATTTATAATTTACAATAATGAAGATCTTAATTTAAAAACGAAACGAAACATTTTTTACTGTTTAATAACAAATTCGTAAATATCAGTAGACTCAAAATTCAAAAAGATTTAGTAAGAAATAATCATATGAACTTCCAAAATTTCAATAGTAAGTGATTTTTTTTAATTTTCGGTGTACTTTTAATTATGAAAAAATTCTTCATCTATTAAATAATTCATTGTTCGGAGGTTTAAAGAAATGTTTTCAATACTGTGGTTAAATAATATTTTTTAAATGTCATGCACATATACAAAGATAGCTAAAGTAAGTACTTTTAGAAATGAAAAGTCATAGTATGTAACTCACTATAAATGAAATAATAGAATTATCAAAAGTAGATCGCAAAAGTTCTGAGCGTGAAGGAAAGCAATTGTCAACATTTTAAACCAGGTAAATTCCTAGGAGCAGAACTGTTTACGGAAGTGAAAGTAAAGTGATGGTCGATTTTGATATTAAAAAGATTGCTCTTCATGTGGGTAACGCCTCCTGCATATTTAACTCAGAAAGGTGGAGAATAGAAAGGATTGGTGGGGAGGTCCCTAACCACGCCTACCGATAGTCATGATCCAATAATTCGGAGGGGATCAGAGGGGATATCCCATCGCTCTTCTGGGAACCGGACATCATATCATCTCTTTTCCCTACCTCCCTCCCGCTCGCACGCAACTTGATCTCACTGTGAGAAAAAATTGTTTTATTGCTAACAGAGAGATTTTTGAGATGCCACTGTATGTTCAGGTGCGGTTTTTAGATGTCCTAGTACGTGAATGGAGCAGTTCAGCTGTTTGGCCAAGAGGAACCTACGATTGATGGATATGAGCCACATGCATGCCGGGCTGAATGGTATGGGGTTCCCATTTTCACAAGCAGTATCCGTCCATCACACCAGGGGTGCCCAAGAAGTTCAGACGGTGGATATGCTCAATCCCTTTTTGGACTCTACGGGAAGCATCAAACTCAGTCCACAACATGGTGTGCATGCAGACATCGTGCCCACTGCAACATCTAACCATCAATATGGAACTCAAAACAATGGCTATGGTGTTGCTCACACGCATCACCACCATCATCATCACCATTATGCCCGCGATTTCTTACTGCGGCGGGAACACATGCCTTCTCTTACAAACAATTTATCTGCACACGACCCCTTATCATCAACGTCTCAGTCACATCATGGTATGTTTGTTTCCACTTCCTCTGGACTACACACTCATCCTTCTTCTGATCCCAGTTCATCGTCTCTTCTCTTTTCTAGTCTTGATCATCCAACTCATAATCATGGGCAAATGCGATTTGCTTTATCGGGATCAGACATGTATTCAAGATCGGATACTTTCCACTCCATGGGTCCAAGGACAGATCCCTTAGTAAGCAACAGTTATGGACATGTGACCCACATGACAGCCCCTGGTGCCTTCTTTAGATATATGCGACAGTCAATTAAACAGGAATTAACTTGTCACTGGATTGACCAAGATCATCCACATCCGAAGAAACCATGTAATAAGACATTCAATTCTATGCACGAAATAGTATCTCACATCACAGTTGAACATGTCGGAGGACCTGAATGCACAAATCATGCCTGCTATTGGGAAGATTGCCCAAGGAATTCTAGACCTTTTAAAGCAAAATACAAATTAGTTAATCATATTAGAGTTCATACAGGGGAAAAACCATTTCCTTGTCCTTTTCCTGCTTGTGGTAAAGTGTTTGCTCGTAGTGAAAATCTCAAAATTCACAAAAGGACGCACACAGGTATGTGTCATTTTCAAATATTTTGTAACTGATTATATTTACTAATTCATTTAATACTGATTATTTAAGAATACGGGGCAATTGAGCAAAACTGTCTAGATTAATTTTAAATAACTTTCCAATCAAGTGCGTGTGTTAAATAGCTCCTATTTAATCTACTAAAGGCACATATATTTATGCTGTACTATAATTAATAATTCCTGCCTTTATTTTTCGAATGCAGTATAATATTTTATAAGCAATCATTAAATCAGCCTTAAATCTTAATAAGTCTTATGTTTTAAAGAGGGGTGATCTAATACTCCTTATTTTCTGATATACATTCTAAAAATGATAAAGCAAATATAATGCTGTATATATATATATATATATATATATATTGCATTTTATTATTCTAAAGATACGATATCCGTTATTAGGCACATTTACCGATTTCTTTAGAATGAATATTACTGAACATATTTAACACACGATTTCGAGCTTATTTCATTTTTCAAATGTTAAAGGTTTATATTTTTATTTATTAGCTCGTCACTTATTTCTTAAATTAAATAATGCAGAATAAAATTGAAGAAAGTAGATTGTAGAATCCGCATAAAACAATGTATTGCATTTTTCTTAATAAAGTATTAAATTCTATAAATTGATAATAAAAGTTATTTGATATATATATATATATATATATATATATATATATATATATATATATATATATATATATATATATATATATATATAATTAAGATGAAATCACATGTATAAAAATCAAAGGATAAATACATATCAAAGGATAATACAAAAAAAAAGAATTATATATATGTGTGTGTGTGTGTGTGTGTGAAAATACAAGGCATGAGTTAAGATGTAATTCTTAACGAATTATAATTCCTTTTTAACAGGAATATTGGTAATCACCGAATATTATTAAATCATTACAAAATTTGATAAACTAGTCTTTAAATTTCATAGGCTTAAATAACTAAACCCATAGTTAAAACAGTCATAAATGGTAATATTGAATGAGTTTCGGGAAGAAAGATCACTCATTTGAAAGATCATTCACTTTGAAAGTGAAATAAAAAAATCATCCGTACAAAAGAGGAACGACTGTTATTTCTAATAAAATAATTCTAATTTTTAAATTCTAATTTCTGATAAAAAGTGTCAAATGATGAGTGTAGACTCATCATTTGACACTTTTTATCAGAAATTTGTATATTTTAATTACTTTTCATTTTACCCTTCATTCTTAATGAATGCAGTAACACTTTTGAGAATAAAATTCATATAAATTCAAGAAGTAAGTAAATTTAACTTTCTTTCTTCTTTCTTTTTTTTTTTTTCATTGCAGAAGTAATGTCTTAGATACTTGCATTTATATAGCATTCAAAGAGCAAATACACAATCTCATATCTTTATAAAGTACGATTTTTAGGCTCTAAATCTCTTTATGGGCAGTGTGAAGCAAAAGTCCTATAACCATACCCTAATCAGAAACTGAAAATAATATAAATTTAATTTTTTCGATTCTTTTTCTGTCAATCTATTCGACACTCCTCTAAAACATTTCTTTAAACTAATTACACAATTAAAAGAAAAACTGATATTTTTGTTTATAGCATGAATTAATTGTACAAAAAAAATTACTCAAATATTTCGTTTAGGTATCATTAAGAAATGTAAAAAACTTTTCACCATCCTCAAGTTAATCTTGGAAAAATATTACCATAAACATATACATTAACTGATGTCAAAAAATAAAAATAAAGAAAACTAACATAAGTCATTAGATATCCTGATTTTATATGAAATTAACCTCTTCTTTGATTTTGTTGATAATGTTGAAAATAATGAAAAAACAAAACTTATATTATTCTGCATAAAAATTGAAAAGTAATAACACTGCATAAATTAGAAAGTAAAAATAAACAAATCTGCTCTAAATTTATTTAATTCTTAAGATTTTCAATCATTATCCTTCTTTTGAAACCTTTGTTTATGTCATTTATGATAATTTGACATAGAAAATCACAATTAAGTACTTATTTTAAAATTGTTGTGTTTTCTTCCTGCTAATTTAATTATTTCTTGCATGATACGTGTCTCTAAAGCTTTTATTTATACCTAAACGCATATATTAGCAGTAACAATTCAAATATGGCTTTCTGTAACAGATTCTTGATCATAGTCCTACAACAATAAAAATATAAACATTTTTTAAAGTCCTAAAAATTGTTATAAATATTATAAATAATTACATGCTGGGTCGAAAAAATATAAGTATACATATCAAAATATTCTAAATATTACAAAATATTCTAAATATTACAAAATATTCTAAATATTACAAAATATTCTATATATTACAAAATATTCTATATATTAAAATTATTCTAAATATAAAATAGTATCTTTCTTATTTCATCCCACTAGTGTTTAATTTTTATTTCAAAAACTTCTTGTGTAAAAAAAGTATGTACAAAACATTTTATAAAGTGCATTTATTTATGTACAATATACTGCAAAGAAATACAATATACTGTATTATATACTGTATTATATACTGTAAAGAAATTGCATAATAATTTACATACTTAAAAATGTTATGTTGATATACTTTTAGACGTATTTTCTTTCTTTCTTTTTTTTCTTTAAGCGAAAATACAGCGCAAGAATTATCTATTTACAATTTTTGAAACTTATTAGTTCTTAATCCTTCTTAGATCCAAATATGAAGTAAGCTAGAAAATATACTAGGATTAAATAACGAATTTCTTTAAATGTTGAGTTGTTCAGCGTTTTAAAAATCGCAAATGTGGGATACGGCATACGTGCTACGATATGGTGATATGGTATATTCAACTGCTTTTGAACTAGGTCAGCAATTGAAACTGTTTGGAGCATTTAAAACTTATTATTATGTTCAGAACGTGTCTGTTCTTAGAGAAGGAAATTGGTTTATAATGTTGAGAAGTCTTGTTTGAATGTCTTATTATCGATAGTAGTCGTATATTGTTGAACGGATACAAGTATTTTTTGTAATAAAAAAATTGGATAATAATCCTTTATTTATAATGAAAAAAAAATTATGAACTTCTTTGTAAATTAAACAATTTTGGCAATATTACGGATTTGTCAGCTATAAATTTACTGGATTTAAATAATAAAGTTCAGAGTTTTTCTTGATAAGTCCAATACACAAGACATTGGCAACGAACAGTATTTTAATTTATTCCATTTTCAGGTACAAGAAAATTACTTGAGTGAAGGCCATGAAATATACAGGGTGTCCCAGGATTATTGGGACAAACTTTAAGGGGAGGTAGGGGACATCACAAGGATTCAGATTTGCATAGGAACCCATGGTCGGAAACGGCTTCGTTCGCCGTTAGGTGGTGTTGTTCACAAGAGCATTGGAGGATTAGCATCGGCAGATTATCGCATCTTTTTGTAAGAGGTGCTACCAAGCTTACTTGATACTATGCCACAACATGTCAGACGCCATATGTGGTTTCAACATGATGGAGTACCTCCCCATTATGGCAGATGTGTTCGTGAACATTTGAATCAGGTGTTTGGTCACTGATGGACCGGTTCCCTGGCCACCACGCTCTCCCGATTTAAGCAGCATAGATTTCTTTCTTTGGGGTGCACTGAAAAGTGCTGTGTACGCAAAGCCTGTGGATTCTGATATGGATTTGGTTGCAAGACTCGTCTGTGGTGTTGCGGATATCCAACAAAATCCAGATGTATTTGAGCGACTCCGCGAATCCATGGTCCGACGGTGCAATGCATGCATCGCTAGCAATGGTGGAAACTTTGAACCTCTTTTGTGACATTTTCACATATCATCTACCACAGCACATGCAATATATTTGACCAATAAATTATTTCAGATGATCTCAGTCTTGTGTCTCTTCGTTTCTTGTACCTGTCATGCTACCTTCCCATGAAGTTTCCGACCATGGGTTGCTATGTAAATCTGAATCCTTGTGATGTCCCCTACCTTCCCTTAAAGTTTGTCCCAATAATCCTGGGACACCCTGTATAAACAGATACGAGAAATTCCATTGGATGGGGAGGGGGTTGCACTTCAATTTTGGCAGATATTTATTTATATATGTATCAAGAAAAGCAATAAAGATATTATATGTTATACATATATAGATGAATTTATAGTTGATACAACTTAACGGTACAAATGCTAATTTTAACTTTAGTTATTATCCAGATATAATAAAATTAAAGCTTTCATCAAATAATAAAACTAATGATGATTATTTGGACGTTAACATGAATATTGATGGAGAATGAACTTTGTTAATAGAGTTTATGATAAAAAACATACCTCGAATTTTGAAAAAGATTTTATATTTTATTTTATTCATATTTCAGTTTTTAGAAATATATTACTGTATGGTAAGTAACATATTGAAATACTAAGTTCAACTACATCGAGTGGTTAATTTTTTAATCGAGTGGTTGTTTGTCCACGAGGTATTGAAAAGAAAGTGGTATTGAGTTTTTACTTTTCACTATTCAATAACACCTGGAGATTACTTGATCCTTTAAAGGTAGTGACAGGTCTGGGGAGTATTGCAGCATAAAACATGCTTAACTTATCTTTCACGTCACAAGCCATGTGCCTATCTACATATTTAATTATTAATTTATTTATTTGAACGTTTCTGATTCATTTTGTTGAGTCTGTAGTTTGTGTTTAAGTTTACAGTCTTTCTATATAGTAGGTTGTTTATGTTTCAATTTTGTATAACTTTAATATTTCATGGTATTGGATGTTTTAACTTTTAAGCTCTAGTTTTTATCTATTTAATACGTAATTATTAAATATATGTATATACTAAGTATATAAGGGTTTAAACTTTCTAATATCTCCCGATTTTTCAATATCTGTGTCATTAATTGTAGTTCTGGCTAAGAAGGGAAAATTTTAAACTTTAAAAGTAAAACAAATTGAGCAGCGTATGGAAAAAATTACTAAAGAATATCAAACTTAATATTAAATCTATTTGAAAATTTACCTTTAATATCAACAATGAAGTCATAATAGTTCCCGATACTTAGAATTCGCTTATAGCACTTTCTAAACAGGTCATTTTATTTCAATAAATATTTCGAAAATAGTTCATTAAATAAGAAAAATCACATTTTGTAATACATAACTAGAATCATTTGCGAAAAAAATTTGGATTTCATTCCTTTATATGTGGTTCATAAATTTTGCGAATGAACTTCAAATACACGAGTTTTCTTTCGCAGCGAATAAATATATAGGATTTTATTATAAACTGCATTTTTTTTTTAAATTAATTTCTTTAAAAAATATTTTAATTTTTCTCTTTATTATACATTATATGTAAAGAAGTATCTGAGTTTGACATTTTGAGAATATGGGCTTTGCAATATCGTTAATGTTCCGATAGGCACGCTCGTAAATGTTATACCAAGAAGTTTAGGTGAGCTGAAATGTATTTTAAATCTGTGTGTGTACAACAAATCTAAAATTTTCATTTTTTTTTTCAAAAACGGGTTTATCCAATTTACATTCGATAAACCCCTTAATGTAGGTTTATCCAATTTACATTGGATAAATCTACATTATAAAGCAAAAAAATATCCGTGAGTAACGCTGTCGTCATATTGACGGGGGCAGCGACCTAATAATAAATTTAGCTTTTACTGCAATTATTTAACTTCTAGACAGGGCGCAATTTTAATTTTTACACCGTGCAATAGGGAAAAAATTTTGTCCAAATGCAGTTTGTTTGAAAACTCTATCTCGACTTACTGGTTTTTTATTGTGTTTAAAATAATTTTCAAGCATGATTTTTTTAATCCATCGCTATCGCATTACGAAAGATTAAACAGTTTACACTTAAAACAATATAAATAGCTCATCATTTGTTTCCGGCTAATATTCCATAACGAAATTAAAACTTCAATAATAAAATGACATAAATAAAACACAAATTTAACAAACATGTAATCGAGCTGTGCACTTAAACCATTGAAATTATGAGAATCAAAAAGCCGCTGTAAGTAGCGAGATCTTTGGCGATTTCTTCGGCTATCAACTCCAGGCATGCGGTAATACGAAAGTATCGTTTTGAATAAATTTCAAAATTTTATTTGCATACATTATTGATATTTTCCAGATAAAAATGCTTTTTGGTGTTGTTAGTGGGCAATCTAAAGAAAAGCAGAATATAAAAAAAGAAAGAAAAATCTAGAAGAACTGTCAATAATAATAATAATAATAATGGTTTTCACCTATATTCTGTAACCGCGGAAGAACCCCTTAGTAATGATTAATTCAACTGTCTCTACTACATTTTTAACACTATTCTCCAGAGCAATACTTTTTTTCGGAAAACATCAACTTTAAGTGGAAGATGATGACAGAAATCTTTGTTACACCAACTCTTCAAAAAGTAAATCCGGTGTTTAAGTATGCTGCATTAAAAACTATATTACTATTTTATTATTCTATTTGTATTACTTCGTGAAATTTCGTTAGAATGTGACTAAATATTTTCACGGTACACAGTTTAAGAAACACTGATGAAAGACTTTTTCTAAATAATTTACTAATCTGAAAAATAAGTTGAAAACGATAAAAAATTGAATTTCTCATCCTTTTTTAGCAGAAGAATTCAAATGTGGAATAAATAATGATACTTATAGGGGAGACCGAGGTATAATGGACCACTTTTGCAAATTTTGACTGTTTACTCTCAAAGTACTGTTTTTTATGTGTTTGAAAAAGTGTGTGCATATTATCTATATATTAAGATTTAAATTGCACTCATTCAAAACCAATAATTATGATTACTTTTTAAAAATATATTTTTTTAACCCATTAACTGCCAAAAGTATGTGGGCGGAGTCTTCGATACTTTTACTGAAATTCGTTTCCCACCAAAAATTCTGAAAGATAATATTTGGTAACTTTAATCGCAAAGTTTTTGTCATTAAATAAAGTACTTTTTAACATATTAAAATAGTGGTGGCTAGGCAGGGTTTTTTTTATCATACACTTTTATTTTGAATTTTGACAACCGCGAGTATACTCGTGGTTGGCAGCGAATGGGTTAATAGCAAGTGACAAAGTGGGTCATTGTACCCCAAGTTCAGGGTACAATGGTCCACAGCAATTTTAAAGATGATATGATGTTTAGCTGATGATTTAACTAGTGATAGTTGATCAGTCACATATGCTGACTGAAGCTCGGCATTGTCAAAGACATTTTCATTGAAAGGCCCATATGTCTGTTAGTATAGGCTTTCCTTGACTTGTTTTTTGGCAAAGCTAAAATAAATATGAAAAAAAGTTAAATATATCCTTTTTATGTAGTAATGAAAAATAAAGTTAAATATATCCTTTGTAATAACAGAATTATACTAATATAAGTATTATGTATATGTATATGTATTATGTATTCTAATATAAGTATTATGTATATGTATATGTATTATGTATTATGTATACTAATATAACCTATACAAACTAATAGGTATATTTTTTCCTTAACATACTAGTTTAATATAACTGTAGATTTGTAAAAGTGTAGAAATTTAAAATTAACTAAACGTTTATAAAAAGTAAAGAAACCACAAATAAATGAATAAGTAAAATCTTTGTTTACGATTCTTTGGTCTCTAATTTGGGTTAATTTTATAATTTGAAAGTATAATACATATATAGCGCTTCAAAAATGTAAGCTACGTGAATCAGGGTTAATTTACTGACTAAAAATTTAAAAAAAAATTAATCTTAATTTCATATATAAAGCCCAACTTATAAAATCACGTACGATACAAAACTGACCATTTTCGGGTGGTCCATTGTACCCTATATGGAAGTTTGGCAAAACAAAAGTAAAAAAAAAAAAAAATTATTTTATATTTAATTATTTTAGCTGCATTTAATATAATAATAGATTATCTTACCTTTCAATTGTGCAGTGCAATGTCTTTTAAATAACAATTCTTTAATGAAGAAAATAAGATATGTTTTGCTGAAAATAGTTACTTCTACCTGCCACAAATCACCTGTCTAGAATAAATGGCTAAATTGTCAGTTGGGCACATAATTTTACATTTTGATTCACCACTGTAGGGCTATCATCTATGTGCTAAAATATGAAGCATTCAAAAACTGTGATGGTCCATTGTATCCCGGTCTCCCCTATATATTGAAAATTAATCTGAAGTGAGACACGTTATAAATTAAAATATAAACATTTCTGAAATGCATATATCTTCTACATATTTTGCAGTTAAATGTAGCATTTTCTTTTCTAGTTCCATTAAAATAAACGTTTCTACAAATATAAATGCTTGTATTTAACATAATTCAACTATTGCTTGTTGAGTTCTGTGAAGGTTTTTTTTTATTTTGTGACAATCAAAATATTTATTTGGGTTCTTTAGATATTTATTTTATAATCAAACCAAAAAATATACGAACTTGTAAATTTATATCATTATATTAAAGTATCAAACATTTTAAGTTAATTTTCTCTTCCTATACTTACTTTTAAAATACCTTCTGTACTTATTTTTACAGCGGTGCACATTTGTCAAGTTAAAAAAATTCATTTGTAAAAATGCTACTAAATATTTTAGAATTAATTGATTTATTTTTCACATACACTGCTGTTTATCTATATGAAAATATACCATGTAAATGGTGTATCTAAAACTTTTTGTTTATACCCTTTTTCCACTTAAAAAGTTAAATATTCGTAATGATTCGTATGCATGAATATTTGTAAACTTTGAAGGCGCAAATGACATTGAATTTAAAATATGTTAACATGAGAAATTTATATATACACTACTGGCCATCCAAAATGCTACACCATGAAGGAATGCAAATAACAGAATGATATTTATTGGACAAATACATTATAATGGGAAGGACAGGTGATTACATTTTCAGAAAATTAGGAGGTATAGATCCTGAGAAAACACTACCCAAAGCACTCACCTCTGGCCGCAATAACAGCATTTATCTGCCTAGCCATGGAGTCGAACAGAGATTGGATGTCATGTACGGGTACATCAGTCCATGCAGCTTCAACACTATGCCACAGTTCATCAACCGTAGTGACGGGCGAGTAGTGGCGGGCCAGTCGCTCAGAAGCCATTGACAGGATATTTTCAATTGGTGAGAAATCAGGAAAACGTGCCGGCCAAGGCAACAGTTGAACATGTTCTATATCATAAAAAGTCAAGATAGTACGATCAACATGCGGTCGTGCATTGTCCTGCTAAAACGTAGAGTTGCGGAGGCATCGAAGATAAGGCAGAACCATGGGCTGTAACACATCAGAAATGTAATTGCTGCTGTGGAAATTGCCGGCAATGCGAACAAGAGGTTACCGAGACGTGTATCCAATGACACTTCATACGGTCACTCCAGGTGATATGACAGTGACGATTCGAATGCAAGCTGTCAATGTGTGTTTTCCACGATGCCGCCAAACATGGATGCTGGCATCATGATGTTGCATACAGAGCCTGGATTCATCAAAGACGACGTGAGACGCCATTCCTGCGTCATATACAGCATCATGATGCCAGCATTCATGTTTGGCGGCATCGTGGAAAATGCACATTGTCAGCTTGCATTCGAATCGTCATACTGTCATATCACCTGGAGTAACGGTATGGTGTGTCATTGGATACACGTCTCGGTAACCTCTTGTTTGCATTGCCGGCAATTTCAACAGCAGCCGTTACATTTCTGATGTCTTACGCCCCATTGTTCTGCCTTATCTTCGATGCCTCCGCAATTCTACGGTTTAGCAGAACAATGCACGACCGCATGTTGCTCGTATTATCCTGACCTTCCTTGATACAGAACACGTTCGACTGTTGCCCTACCCGGACGTTCTCCTGATTTCTCACTAATTGAAAATGTCCTGCCAATGGCTTCTGAACGACTGGCCCGTCACTACGGTTGATGAACTGTGGCATAGTGTTGAAGCTGCATGGACTGATGTACCCGTACATGACATCCATTCTCTGTTCGACTCCATGGCTAAGCAGATAAATGCGGTTATTGCGCCCAGAGGTGAGTGCTTTGGGTAGTGTTTTCTCAGGATCTATATCTCCTAATTTTCTTAAAATGCAATCACCTGTCCTTCCCATTATAATGTATTTGTCCAATAAATATCATTCTATTATTTGCATTCCTCCATGGTGTAGCATTTTGGATGGCCATTAGTGTAAATGTATATGTCTTATAGCTAAAATTATAATTTTTAAACGCTTTGAGTAGTATTCGATAATTTTAGATTTGCGCGCGCGTGTGTGTTTGTGTAAATATATTCATTTTATTGTTATTTCTCGACAAACAAGTTCAGTTTAACATTTCAAAAAATATGCAGCCTTTCTTCGTCAAAATCGGAAGAAACAGAAACATTAATCAATGCAATTGTTTAATAATCAAAGCGAACAATAAGAGCGGTATGTTTCGAAATGATTATCCTGATAGATAAATGTTGTTTTAATTCTAAGGGTTTTTTTTTTTTTCAGACGTTCTTAAGTTTTCATTAAAGACGTATCTCTATTTATATTTTTGCATAATATTATTGAAATTCTCAAAACTATCAGCAGCAAAACAACAAAATATCAATGTTTCCACTTTCGTATTTAACATCAAGATAGGTTTTTCGACTTTTCTTCATCGTTAAGATTGCTCCATTAATTTATTCATCAGACCCAATTGTATTTAATTTACGTCTGATTATGAATATGACAATACGAATCAAGGTTGGTCGTTATTTAGCGTTTGATGGTTGTTACCACCTTCGTAAAACATGTTTTTACCATCTACTGGAAAAACATCATTTTCCGTTTTTCTTTCACATCTATGAAAAATTATTTCCAAATTTTTTTTATGTTTTTTTCAATAAAAATTAAATTTAAAAAAATTAAAACATTTAAGCACATTTTAAATTTATAAACTCTTAAAATTATTCATAGAAGATGCACATGGAAATATGTATATTCATCTTAACGGACTATTTTTTCCTATATATATATATACAGGGTGATTCATAAAAGATGGGCAGAACTTTAAGGGGTTATAGTACACTTAAAGACAAATAATATTAAATAGGAGACTAAGGGTCCCAGACGTATTCCCAAGGAGATAGGGGGCATTAAAGTTTAGGGTCCGAAATTTCAAATGATTATAAAACATGGAAAAATTGGTCGATTCGTTTGCGGTTTTTGCAAAAAATTTTCTTTATGCCAGTATTTTCTTGAAATAAAATTTTAAAGTTCAATTTCAAAAAATGCCGATAGGGGGCGCTTTAGACTTTGGAGTAACAAACAACTATTTTTTAACGTTATTTTTTGTATTTCTTTAAATGATTTCGAAAGCTTAGACTTAAACTTAAATTTTGATCTAAAAATCTGAGTCCTAACGAGTAGTTAAGTAGCGTAAACTGAAATTTGAAATTTGAAACCCTTCTCCCCCCAGAACAAAAATCAGTTATTCCCGATCTTTGTGTCGTAGATTAGGCTCTAACTACTGCCGCGTTTTGCTAAAATTATTCTTTATGTCAGTATTTTCTTGAAAATAAATTTTAAAGAAAATTTTCAAAAAATTCCGATAGAGGGCGCTTTAGACTTTGGAGTAACGAACAACTATTTTATACCGTTATTTTTTGTGTCTCATTAAATGCTTTCTAAAGCTTAGACTTAAACTTAAATTTTCAGCTCAAAATCTGAATCGCTGAGCGTGGTTCAGTAGCGAGGGGAGGGGGTTCAAATTTCAACTTCTGAACATAGTTCAGTTTGCACTACTTAACCATGCCCAACGATTCTGTGCTGTGATACGAGGCAAAAATACAACTTTCGTCAAGGACTGCATAGTCGGAATTCACTCATAAAGGCACTGGCACAGTTGGAAACGTCGCTCATGCAAACGTTAAAGCTCCATTCCTGACGCTAGTCACCGGGTGAAGAAGGAAACAGAAAGTATGCAAATGTCAAATGGGGAAGAAGAAGAACACGTATGCAAAATTTCGACACGATTCAGGCATAAAAACCACTGAACGGTGAGTCAAGTGTAAGTCGCTGTAGTAATGAATCGGAAGATGGTGCCCTTCACGAATAAGGAAAAGGCTGAGATGCATTTAATTTACGGAGCGGCAGATGGAAATGGTGCAGAGGCACAACGAATGTACGGAGAGCGATTTCCTAACAGGCGGTTGCCTAACCGCAAAACTTTCGAGCGCTTGCACAGACAGTTGTGTGAGACGGGATCATTTCTCGCTTCCCGGTCGAATGCAGGTCGTGCAAAAAAGGACGAATCAGTAGTTGTTGCAGAAGCCATTCTGGATGTAGTAGCGGCGCAGCCAAGTACAAGTACACGAACAGTGGCTAGCCAGGTGGATACCTCACAGTCCACGACTTGGAGGGTACTGAAGGATGAACATTTGCTCCCGTTTCATGTGCAACGAGTCCAGAAACTGTCTCCAGGGGATTATCCAAATCGTATTGAATTCGCCCGCTGGTTTCTGCAGCAGAACGCGCTAAATCCACATTTTGGACGAACTGTGCTTTTCACCGATGAATGTACCTTCACACGTGAAGGTACATTTAACACACACAATGCACATGTATGTGCGGATGTCAATCCACATGCTACGTATCCACATGCTCATCAGAGACGCTTTTCCATCAATGTTTGGGCAGGAATCCTCGGAGACCACCTAATCGGACCGTACCTTCTTCCTGAACGCCTCAACGGTAAAACATACCTCACATTTCTGCAACATGTGCTGCCAGACCTGTTAAACGTTGTTCCTCCACGCATCCGGCGGGTCATGTGGTTCCAGCACGATGGAGCGCCAGCCCATTACGTACGAGACGTCCGCAACTATCTGGACATCACATTTCCGAACAGATGGATTGGTCGAGGTGGTCCTGTTGTTTGGCCTGCTCGCTCGCCAGATCTTTCACCCCTCGATTTCTTTTTTTGGGGACGATTGAAGGCTCTTATGTATGAGACACCCATTGAATCCCCCGAGGAACTGGTCGCCAGACTTTCCGCCGCTGTAGGGGAAGTGCTCGAAAAGCCTGATGTTTTCGCGAATGTTCGCCGTTCCATTCGTCGCCGTTGTTCTGCGTGCATAACCTCTGGTGGTCACAATTTTGAACATTTATTGTGATTACATGTTAATAAATATGCTTTGGTAACATAATCCTAATTTGTGTCTTTTTACCTCGTATCACAGCACACAATGTGTGGACATGGTAAACTGAACTGTGCTCAGGAGTAGAAATTTCAAACCCCTCTCCCCAGAAACTTAACCACGTCTAACGATTCAGATTTTGGGCTGAAAATTTAAGTCTAAGCTTTAGAAAGCATTTAATGAGACACAAAAAATAACGGTATAAAATAGTTGTTCGTTACTCCAAAGTCTAAAGCGCCCTCTATCGGAATTTTTTGAAAATTTTCTTTAAAATTTATTTTCAAGAAAATACTGACATAAAGAATAATTTTAGCAAAACGCGGCAGTAGTTAGAGCCTAATCTACGACACAAAGATCGGGAATAACTGATTTTTGTTCTGGGGGGAGAAGGGTTTCAAATTTCAAATTTCAGTTTACGCTACTTAACTACTCGTTAGGACTCAGATTTTTAGATCAAAATTTAAGTTTAAGTCTAAGCTTTTGAAATCATTTAAAGAAATACAAAAAATAACGTTAAAAAATAGTTGTTTGTTACTCCAAAGTCTAAAGCGCCCCCTATCGGCATTTTTTGAAATTGAACTTTAAAATTTTATTTCAAGAAAATACTGGCATAAAGAAAATTTTTTGCAAAAACCGCAAACGAATCGACCAATTTTTCCATGTTTTATAATCATTTGAAATTTCGGACCCTAAACTTTAATGCCCCCTATCTCCTTGGGAATACGTCTGGGACCCTTAGTCTCCTATTTAATATTATTTGTCTTTAAGTGTACTATAACCCCTTAAAGTTCTGCCCATCTTTTATGAATCACCCTGTATGTATAAGCTTTCTGTACAATTAAAGCATTGAAACATATGATATTGACCAAATATTATTAAATCACTACATCAAATAGTAGAGTCATGTAACAAATGAAATTATGTAGTCCTAAGAATTGAAATATGAAAAATTCAACTGAAAAAACAGGAGTATAAACACAGATGAAAGCTTATATTGTAAATATATACATGTTTTGTAAATATATACACTAGTGGATAAACATAATTTTCTTTCACATCTATGAAAATTTATTACCAAATTTTTTATTTAAAAAAAAATAATAAATTTTAAAATCTTTAAACATTTAAACACATTATTAAATCTCTAAATTCTTAAAATTACTCATAGAACATGCACATGAAAATGTTTATATCAATCTTAATACACTACTTTTTTCTTTTTTTTCCGTATATAATGTCAGATATTTTTGTAATTTGCTGAATCTTGTGAAATATAAAAGTAAATGCATGCGCATTTGGCAAAAATATTGACGCATTAATATTTTTTTGAAATCTGGTAAATGTCTGACAAAGAAAGACAGATAAGAAATAATCAATATATTTTTATTACAATGTAGAAAAACACAAATGTTTGTTAATCTACGAAAATATAATATATCCACGAACTAAAATATACAATAATCTCTTCTTACTGACCCACGATTCCGAAAACATTTCTTTATCATCAGAAACCTCAGAAACATTTCGAGATTTAAAAAATCAATTAGTAAATCAATTAGGTATTATTAATTAGTTTTCTCAACTCGGAATATAGGTTTTTTGGGCGCTATCAATTCTCAAATAAACATTTTCATGTTTAATGAACAAATTTTACAGACAGACATGATAAATTAAAAACATTAACATTAAAATAGATATTATTTTGTTACTTTTGCATCTATAAATTCAAGTACGCAGCTGAAAATATAAGTTCCTAAAAACCGATATTCCGATTTAAGAAAACTGATTAATACACTATAAAAATTACTCGAAAACGTTTCCGAAAATCAGTGGCTGCAAAAAAAAAAAAATAATAATATATATATATATATATATATATATATATATATATATATATATATTATTATTTTTTTTTTTTTGCAGCCACTGATTTTCGGAAACGTTTTCGAGTAATTTTTATAGTGTATTAATCAGTTTTCTTAAATCGGAATATCGGTTTTTAGGAACTTATATTTTCAGCTGCGTACTTGAATTTATAGATGCAAAAGTAACAAAATAATATCTATTTTAATGTTAATGTTTTTAATTTATCATGTCTGTCTGTAAAATTTGTTCATTAAACATGAAAATGTTTATTTGAGAATTGATAGCGCCCAAAAAACCTATATTCCGAGTTGAGAAAACTAATTAATAATACCCTATAAAAAGTACTCAGAAACGTTTACGAAAATCAGTGGCAGCAAAATAAACTTTGTATTCACAAATGCTTCTTTAAATATCAAAAATATATTGGTTTCTGGGTTTTCAAAAGATGAAGACCGGTTTTCGGAATCGTGGGAAACTCGGAACAGGTTATTGTATATTTTCGTTTGTAATTACATTATATTTTCTTAAATTAAGAAACATCTCTCGTTTTTTACTGTGTATAATTAAAACGTTTTATTATTAGTAATGAATGATTTTATTGATTTTTTTTAAATTTACTTTAATGAATTTAACAAGTTGGAAATTGTACGTTAAACGTTTTATAACTAGTTTCACAATGTAAAAAAAAAAAAAAAAAAAATCCTTATTATTTCAATGAAATGAATTATGTCGTCTGCTATGAGCGAAATAAGCATGCCCTTTTTTTTCTTGTTACGTATGCCACGTTTACAAATGCGAATTTTTTTCTACACCAGACAGCACTGTAAAATTTACCATGGAGATCTTGCTTTGCGAATGATTACGTCCATGGTTTAATATTTTTATGACTCATAATGAACGAATATCCTGCATTTATTTACTCTAATGGATTGAGATATTCGGCTGTTAACGTAATTTCCACTGAAGTTATCTCAGAATCTATACATTTTTTAATGTAACTCATCTCTCAAACAAACAATTTTTCAACGATCTTTCTAAAAATGTAACTTTTATGCAATTTTATTCGAAAAAAATAATTTTTAATAAAAATGGCTCTCTGACATATGAAAAAAGAAGTGGTTTTCCCGTATTTGTTTTTCTCGGTCACATGACTTGCGCTTTTATTATATAGATTACGTACGATAGGATTTAATAGAATAAAGACAACTTTTATTAATATCTTTTTAAGTTTTGATTCGATTTTCATAAAATTTTAAATGACTCGACAATTTTCTACAACGATAATATATATTCAATTTCAAACCATTCGGTTGGGTAGTTTTTGCGCTGTTATATGCGGGCAGACGGACGGACGAACGGACAGACAGACAGACGACTGAACAGATGACGACTATACGTGCTACGTATTTATATAATTACGAACACACCTAATAATGAATTTCTAAAAATACTTTGTTTTAGACAATACATTCAGAAATTAAAATAAGAACTTTTTTTCCTATCTAGTTTAATAATTACATAATGAAAGTTACAAACATAAAAACATGAAAACCAACGGAAATTTTTGAATGCTAAATTTGTACCAATCATCAGAAATTTAGTTTTAATAAACAATAGTGCATACAGTCTACCAACCTCTTTGTGTCTTGTTAGCATTCTATAACAAAATATAAGTTTTAAAGCACAGGAAGTCCGTTTCTTAGTTTATTGTGAACATATGAAAAGTTAAAAAATCGTGATGCATGTCTACAAGGCATGGGAAGGATTTTACCATCATATGAACAAATTCAGGATTGATTTTATTACTCAAGGTTTCACATCGTTTGTTTTGAAAAAACTTCTTGGAAATGCTTCTGCTTTATATGCTAAAAATACTGAAAGAGAATTTGGCACAAAATTTATCAGCTACACTTTTGCCATTTTCTTCTGTTTTTCACTTAATATTTGATAATTTTTGTGTAATGGATCTGTCATAAATGCCAAACAGTGGAAGGGTTGTTAATGCCAATTCCATTCATTTTATAACCAGATCTTTACGTGGAGTTCATTTAGCGCAGTTTGCTAATGTCAGCCATTCAAAATAAGCATCTGCTATTGTTGCATTATCACTTTAGGTGTTGTTTAATTCTTTGACTACAGGCTGTATCACTTGTTTGAGGAAGTTATAATAATCATTAACTAGTTTTTAAATTGTAATATCAATATCGTTTTCGTGGTTCTAAAAAATGGTAAGAAATGCCGGCCTATCCTTATTAAATGTGGATATGGATTCTATTTTTTTATTCCATCTCGTTTCTGTTGGCAACTGGTGTTTCACAGTACCAGAAAATTCTTTGAAACATGCTGCTGGTTGATGGTGGTTTCTAAAATATTTTTGTACTTCAAAAACAGATATAGAGTTAGATACTGGAGAGATATCTTGTGCTAAGTTTGTCCAATGTGCTGCAAATCCATAAACAATCAAATATTTTCTTTCTTTCACGAACAGTTGACCTAGTTTATCCATTTTACTTTCATTATCAATAACAACTGACATCATCCTTGTCCTATATTTCTCATCAGCAATTTTAATAGATTTATCTATCACTGTTTTACACTACTCTGCCGTTTTTTTTAATTAATTCCACAATCTCCAGAAATAAGATAATGATTTGCTATTGGAATGTAAGCAGTATACAATCACTGGTTTGTTGCGAATATTGTTCCAGCCATTTTGTATTAGTGTACATTCATTATTTTACTGTGTTGTCATCATCTCATTTTCAAGTAAACATGTTACTTCATTTATAGGTTTTCAGATAATGCTTTTTCTGATGATGGCTTGTAACTTGGTCGCAATTTTTGTATGAGGGTGAGAAAATCTTCTTGCGCAACAACATTAAATTGAATATTACAACAGTAAAAAAAAAATTTAAAAAATTGCGACTTGCTAATCCTGATCATGCTTTACATTAAGAGTTGTTTGTTTAACCCCTTCGCGACGAGCGTTTTTTTACAGAATTTTTAATCTTTTACCACCGGTTTTTCAAAACAGAAATTTTCGCCTAATTGAATCGCAGAAATACTAAGATTTAATAAGGCAAAGCTTACAATAAAAAATAACTGGTGGGAATAACCAAGGATTCTGAGCATCTTATGCGTCACGTATACATGACGCTCGTCCCCAAGGGGTTAACAAACTGCTGTAAGTCATTTTGAAAGATTTCATGTCGTTTACATTACTTTGTAAGAAGAATCATTACTTTCTGTACCTTTCAGAAGATGGACAATCTGAACTTTCTTTAAAAGTTGAATTATCATTTATTTCATGTTTTATCAGGGAGTGAATTAGCTTTATTATCTTCAATTTTTAGCATTTGAACATACATCTGGCTTATCAGACTTTGTGAGATGATTTTTCATTATATCTCTTTTTCCTCCCATGATTATGGGAGCAGATTTTACATTTAGCCATGGATTTTTTTCCTTCTGTTATACACAAAAAAATAACCCAAATGAGTTGGTCTTCATCCTTTGTGCATACTAAATATTATTGATTTAAAATACACACTTTAATTTAATAAGTCTAGCTTAGTTAAGATTCCTTTTGCAACTAACTAAAAAAAATTTTTACTTAACTGTTAAATCTCATACAGAAAATTTGTGCACCTGTTAGTTTAAAAATGTCTGATTGGAAAAAAGTTTGGTAAAATACACCTATTCTGTACAGGATCAAAACCAATTTGAACTACTTTTTCTAACTGAAAGGCAGGTGAAATGAAGTTTAAACTATTTTGTGATGAGGAACAATGAACAAAAATATTTTGTAAATAAATTTATCATTAATGTATAAGATCAAATTGTGTTTGTTTCAATTTTGATGGGAAATGAAGAAAAATTTATATGTTTAAATCTCAGACAATTGCCTAAAATACCTAATATATAAAAGAACAATAAAAACCAATAATATTAAATGAAAACTTATAGACTCATATTTAGAAGCTAATGGTGTTTATGCATTTTCTAAGATTTTAATAGTGAAAATGTCTTCATGCTTTTGTAGTAGTAAGAAAAGTGGGCTTCAACGGCCATAGGAGCATTCGAGCAATTTCGCATCAATCTTTTTAAACATGTTGATTCGTTTTTGAGCAATGTGAACCTTATAAGATGATATGTATGTGTGTGTGTGTGTGTGTGTGTGTCTGTATGCATAAGTGTCTATATGAATGTATCTGCATGTATCTAAATGTGTATGTTTAAATATCTGTGTATATATATCTGTCTGACTGTAAATATATGTATCTGTATGTTTTACGAGAATTTTTTTTAATAATAAAAAGTTTCGCGAAAATTTTAAAAGTTTAAAAAATATATACAACTTAACAAATTGAGTTTATATTGTATATGCGTGTAAGTGTACGTATGTAAAAGAATAAGTTTTAAATAAGTATACAAAGATAACGTTTTGGTAGAAAGATTTGTATAGAAGTTTTTAAAAAGTACACATAATTTAAAATTAACAATTTTTGTTATAACAAAACAATTTACAAGAAAGGTTTATTTACAATAGAGGTATATTTACAAAAAGGATTTATTTACAGAGCAATATCATCACTACATTATTAAGACAAATGAGTATTTTCTTGCTCATTACAATCTTGATTAATTTCATAATGTCCATACGCTAAGCTAGATATTCCATCTTCTAAAATGTATTTCTTATCGTCAAAAGGGCTTAGACTAATTTTATTTTGCATTAAAATATACAAGTTGTGAGCATCTTGTGCAACCCTTGTTTGCTTCTCCATGCTTGTTTTTTTGCCGTCGTAGACACTCCAAATAGTCTTCATGCTTTATTTTCTGACGAACAATCTGAGTAGACACACATTTTGCACGCTTCTTCACTTCTTTCAGATATTTTTGTGAATACATCTTAAGGCCAACAACGTCAAGGGCTAATTCGTCATTTAGCTCGTCTTTAAACTCGCCAATCACCTTTTTGTTATCATCATAGTATAAATTATGGGATTTTGAATAGTCGGAGAAGTCAGACAAATCACGATGTTGCTCCATGTCATCATAAATATTGTTTGTTTTTATATGATATATTAAGGAGTCTGATTCAGTAAAAAGAAGTGTCGCTCGGTTTTGTATACGTTTTTTAGATAACCATAAGGAAATGTAAACATTAATAATTTAGCTCTGAAATTGTGAATCTAACATAGACAGACCGATTCATTAAAATACTAGTTTTAAGCTGTTCTACAGCAGTCAAGTCTTCATCGTAGGTTTTAAAAGATTTAAAAGCGGGTGATGCAACTAATTTTTTGCTCTTACTTCATCTTTACGCAACGCAATATTTTTCCTTTTCCAAAGATTTTCCATGATTTTACCAAACAAGGAATTATTCATTAACTTAAAAAAGTCCTCTTCAAACGAAGATTTTGTTTCCTTTCTTTTTAGGGATTAAAATTGATATATTTCTGTAACCATGGTGCCTGTTTAAATTTTAAGGTTTTATGTACAATAGTAATTTTTAATCCAAGTTCTAAATAAAATTTTAAGTTGCGATAATGAATTATATAATTTCGCTTATTATTAAAATTAGATATAAGTTTGGGAGTTCCTATGAATTTTCTATTGTTAAGTAAGCTTCTTGCATAAGGCGACAACATATGTTCTTCTACAGTTACCCTCTCAGGAGCAACAGGGTATTCGTTGTGCAGAGGATGAAGATATTTCGGATAATCAAGGTCTACTTCGAAAATATACCCCATTTCCGAATCGTCAGATAGAGACAAAATCCACTCTTCTGTCATATAACTTGTTTCACACGATCCAAAGCCGTCATATGGAAGATATTGCGACATCGCCCACCCGTATAGGTTGTTAGCATCCCAGTACATGATGTTGCTGGGTGCCTCATTTTCCCTATGATCAGTTGTTCCGGGGATGTTTGCCTTGGCGTATCATTGACTTATCATATTGATACCACCACGTTTTCCATTTTCAATGAGTAACAACATATCAATATCCGTCAACAGTTTAAAGGTGTTTCCGTCATTTTTAAGTAAGCTTGCCATGCAAGAGAAGGTGCGGTAAACATATGATCAGGGTCAATGACATAGTACTGCAAAATTTCCTAAAATTTTGAAACCCGTCAGCAAGTAGTACAATATCCGTCTTCACATAAAGGTTATGATAATCACCAAGAGTATTCATATTAAATGTTTTCCTTACATTCTGGGCGTGCCAATTGTCTTTTTCATCTATTCGTTAATTTGTCAGTCTATTAAAAAAATGCACAAGGTGGGGGGCTTGATTCTCGTCAAAATTTCAAAATAAGTAAAATAATCATAGGGGCAAATTCCTTTACATATGAATAAAGATAAATTACTATTTTCTGGGAAATTTTCTGAAAGTATGGTGAATTGATCCGGTCGAAGGGCTTTCTTCACACATGTTCCACCATGTCCGATAACCACATAAGCGTGCCCACAGGGAAAGTGATAAGTTGTTTTTTCACTATACGATGATGTAGCAGAAGGCGCAGCTGATGCAATTGGTATAAATAAGCTCTCAAAGTCTGCATAAAATGTATAGGCAACGGGATGTTGCAGATGAATACCACAAAACTTAAGTATGTTGTTTTCTTCACGAGGCATCTTTAAAACTTGTG
The DNA here is from genome assembly GCA_963931845.1 of Maratus michaelseni. Classification (NCBI taxonomy): domain Eukaryota; kingdom Metazoa; phylum Arthropoda; class Arachnida; order Araneae; family Salticidae; genus Maratus; species Maratus michaelseni. The sequence continues at coordinate 300,218,410 of OZ007586.1, forward strand.
CTGCATGGCGAGAAACAATATTTACTAGGCTTACCCAAAAGATCTTGCCGTGAAAATCGATGCAAACATCGATAACAGTAATCGGTGGTGGCTTTATGCTTGGTCAAATCTCCTAAAAGCCTCGAAAAACTGTGTATAAGGCAATAAGGGTGATTTTCTCCATCACCGACTAATAACAAATTGATCACGTTGGAATTTTCCTTTGGGGAAACATACAATGGATAGACTTCTTCATCTTCATCTTCATATCCGAATACATTAATTATTAACTGATTTAATCTTTCAATAATGGGTATTTTCCTAATAATGAGTAATAGAAACAGGGCATTCCACATGACCTAATTTAATATCATGCCAATGGTAATGGAACAATATTTGTTAATTTATCATTTTAGCCTAGAAAAGAAAAAAGTACCTGAAATTCAGATTAGATAAAATTCCGATCATTATAAAGTAATTTCGGCTGAAGCACAGCCCTAGAAGCTAAACTTACTGACAAATTAACGATTATTTTCATTATAGGATTTTATAGGCAACAGAATGAAGAATTATCTAATCTTGAAAATAAAATAAATAACAAGCCCATTTATTTCTGCGTGTTATTATGCTCATCAGAGAAATGCAAAAACATCTTCAGTTTAAGTATTCACCAAAAAGATGATTACTAAAAATTTTGCATAACTAACTTTATTTATCATTCTCAAAGAGTTTTGTTGGGGAAAGATCTATAATTCCTTTAACAGCAATTTGACATTATTTAATGAAACGTAGTCTGACGCGTAAAAACTTCATTTTGTAGCTAACTCTGGTACATTTTAACCATATCGTTGCAAATATTTGTAATGTTTACGTCAAACTTGGCTGTGGACCCAATTGCGGAAAATTAGGAATATTTTATTGGATGCAAACTAGAGGTTTATTTCTCTACTAGAATTAGTTATCGAGATTTTTCCAAGTTAATGGTCACATGATTGCAACTGGTATATAAAATGAAAAGGCATATAAAATGACATTATTTTAATCGTATTCAGACAATTCAGCTTTAAAAATCCACTTTTTTATGATTCACATTTATTTTAAATATGAAATTTAAATACTGTCCTTTGTGTGCAAATAATTTGTTACATTTTTTACTATATTTACTCTGCTGGAATCCAAATATAGTAAACTGTAGTAGACCTGCCAGAAGAAGACTTTATTATGTAATATAATGTAACGTACAGTAAGATTGTATTTAAGCTACCAGAATTACACATAGCACCAAGCTGAGAGACCCGGAGTTCAAGAACTGTCAAACTAAAATAAATAACCCGAACATTATTTAAGCTCAATAGTCAATCTCTGCAATCATTGTAATGCTCTCATTTTAGGAGTGTGGTGACTAGAGAACATTTTAATTTCTGTTGGTCATAACAGCCATATTTCCCTACCAAACTCTACTATAAATGATCAACTAAAAGAATGGCTTTTTAATAGCCCGAATTTTGTCTAACGCATAAGATAATACAATAGCGCAATGGTATTCGCATCGTACTGAGCAATGCAAAAAGACTTTCTCGGTGAAGGTCCATATTACTTTAAAATACAATGTCGAATTCACCATTTCGTTTTATTCAAGGTTCATTTGGAAAATGGACAAGCGTAGCGGGCGTAACCTGCTAGTATATATATATATACATTATAAACCAACATTTATTCAGACATAGAGTCTAACAGTATTTCCTTGGTTTTTACCTGTTTTTACCAGTGAAAACCTAGTTTTTATTAGCCGTTATTTGGAAATGTCCGTTATGGAGATTTTACTTATGTATTTACAGTAAAACCTCCAAGGACAGTCCCGAACAGCGGACACATTTTTCAATGTACAACACATACATATTTGCACACTTTTATCTCTGAAAATCAAAAACATTCGAATAGCAGATAAATTCTGCGGTTACCAGGTGAATTATATAAATATGTTAAAGTATAGAAAGTGTTTAGTTTTTTGTGGCAGTATAGAGATAGACAGTATATAGTAGTGTATAATATATAGACAGTATATATTCCAGACACAGGGGCTGACATTCATCCCTTCCTCTCCATATACTCTCACAAAAAATTAAGAACATTCAATGACCTAAAATATATATGAATATATAAATACATTTTTGAGTAAATAGTATATCCTTTGTCTTTAACCTCATCATATACTAAAAGTATAAAATATTGATTATAATCAGTACAAGATCTACATAATTTTAAAATATTAGCTTTACGAAACTTGATGCATTATTTGATGGTTCTGGCATATACCAATACTTACACGGGGCCCCGCTGCCTAATTGTTGAAATAAATATTGCTAATTAATGGGTTTCTAAAATATTTTTCACATCTAAAATAATTTTTTGGGGCCTCGTAGCTATGGTTATCGTAATAGTTGGGTCTCTGGTGGTGTGGGGCTCCATTGCCTAATCGTTAAAGTGACAATCACTATAATGGGGACCTAAAATAATTTTCACGCAAAAATCTAATCTAAAAAATTTAAATAGGAAATTCAAATAGTAACAAAAAAAAATTAACCTTCACTCTTCGTCCTGCAAAAAATAATTATTTGGAGGACCCAGCAGAGGTGGCCTCGACGCTTAATCCTTAAAACCAAAAATTAGTATATTTTAATACAATCGATCTCTAAAATATTTTCAAACCAAAACAAAGTTATCGAGGCATTCCTATTGTAGAGCCGCAAGGCTTAATAATTTAAACAACACAATCAAAGAACATAACTTTTAAAATAAATGTATATCTGGGCGTAGAATCTAAATAAACACCTCAGTTTTAGAAGAAAACGTACAATCACTTTAGATGGGGACACAGGTTTAAAACTTTAATTAACTAATTAGTTGTTTTATTTTTTTTAATTTTCGGTTGCTTATAATGTCTATAATATGCTGTAGTGCTATAATACAAAAGTTAAAGCGCTGTAATTAATTGTCACTAAAACAAACTTTAATCTTTAAACGCATTTTTTTTTTCAAAATCACATTTTTTTTCACCTGGCCGCTTTGACTGCTCGAAAACCACTCGGCCGATTTCTTTTAATTTATAATACAAAAGTTCAGACTTGAATTATCTATGGTGCTATGTAGGAGTTTTTTAAATATTTTAATTTTTCTATTTTATAAGAATTTTAAGAATATATTTTAAGAGCATTTTAATGCTCGGTGCAAGTGGCAAGCTCACACTGCATTTTAAGGACACATTTGTTTACATGGTTGCCAAGGACGAAGTATACATCTATGTTATAAAATAAAACCTTGTCCGTGAGTAACGCTGACGTCATTTTGATTGTGCAATGAATTGACCAATAAATTTTGCTTTTACTGCAATTTTTTTTTAACTTCTAGATACAATTTCAAATCTTCCACTGTCGAAAAGGGGAAAAATGGGCTTTAAAATGCAATTCGTTTGAAAACTGAATTTCAGTTTGCGGATTTTCTATAGAATTTTAAATAATTTTCAAGCGGGATTTTTTTTTAATCTATCACTATCGCGTGGAGCTTGGTTACAGAATATTAGCCCATTTGCATTTAAAACAATATAAATAATTCAGCCTTGTTTCCAGCTAATATTCCATAACGAAATTAAAAATTTGCCAATAAATAAATAAATAAAATAATCTATATACATATTACAAAATTCAAAATTCCATACTTATTAAATTTATTCCAAAAAAAATTTCCCTTCTTAATTCATCCTACAACCCTAGTTTATTAAATTATTTACCATCTTAAATAATATTCCTTTCATTTTATTTATCTAAATCTCTTTCTGTTTAAAATGCTTAATTCAATGTTTTAGTCCCCTTCAAAATATCCTAAAAAACATTTCTGGTAATTGCTTTTCTTATAAAACATTTTTATTTCTCAATTCTTAAAAAGCCAAATTCGTTCTATTTAAAATTATCACATATACCATTTTCTTTTTCCTCTTTTTTTGTTCCAAAAACCCGTTCGCGCGCTTTATTGCTGACGTCTTTTTACCTTGAAATTCTGTTTCTTTCAGTAGTTCAAACATCACCTAGCTCTCTCATTGGTTAGTTAGTAATACTGCAATGCCATATTTAACTTTGCGCAATCTGGTACAAAACCTGAAACTTGAGTCCTGGAGCTAGACTTTTCTGCGATATTGGATGTTAATTTAAAATGTTGTCGTCCGGAGTGAGAAAGAGAATATTTTTCGAAATGTGATTACAATTAACATCAATGTATTATGTTTAAAGCATGGCAAGATGGCTAAAGTTTTTAAAGTGAAAGTATTCCGTAAAAAGAGAAAGTTGTGGTGTATGTTTGCTTAACTGTCATTGTATGGAGAATAAATAAATCTTTTCTTGTTCTTTCAAATCTTCGTCTATTATTCTTATGGGAAAACACCTAATGTGATTTTGATCAAACGCCAGGTGGGGTGATACTGACGCCTGCACGATTATATAATATTCACTGAATTCTTCGAAAATGAGCTAACAATATTTAAAATACATGATCAATTTAAAGAGTACTTCAGTATGCTATTTGTGTCGTAACATCTTAAAAAGTCCGACAGGATCAAAATCAACCTGTGATCAATAAATATCTTGCTAAGTTGCTAAGGTTTAGTAATAGAAAGGTGTCTGGATATTTTAATATCAAATGTGAAATATTCTTCGAAGTATGAAAGACCAGGAAAGTATATATAAGCCATCCTATGTAGATCTTTGATGACGTGCTGTGCAGATAAAAGGAAATTCCTTTATTGAGAACCTCCAAGCGACAACTCACTTATCGAAAATATTCATTAAAATATGAAGTAAACTAATCAACTGTATATGTACTGTAACTGCACTGTTTTTTCTCAAATATTACTTATTTGTTTATTTGTTATTTATTTTGCTGTGTTTTAAAATTTTAGTATGTTTTATTGAGAGAATTATATATATATATATATATATATACAGGGTTATTCTAAATGATGGACCCATTTTCAAAAAATTGTATTTATTAAAGTACGAATCCAAAATGAACAATCTTTATACCAATGAAAAGAGGAAGTTTAAAAGTTTTTTTAAGATATTATAAATGTTCAATGTGTCCACTGTTTGCTGTACGGCAAACATCTACGCGATAGCCAAACTCGTCTCACACACGAGAAAGCGTATCTGCTGTTACTGAGTGCACGGCTTTCAAAGCGGTGATGGTTCCAGAGGCGGCCGGTAGAGGTCGTGCGGCAATAGGACGCGATTTCGTTTCACTGTCAGTCGTGAGTGAGATGGCTACTGTGGAGCACAAGGTTTTCTGCGTTCTTGAGTTCGCGAGAAGTGAGCAAACGGTGGACACATTGAACATTTATAATGTCTTAAAAAAAAACTTTGAAACTTCCTCTTTTTATTGGTATAAAGATTGTTCATTTTGGATTTGTACTTTAATAAATAATTTTTTTTTAAATGGGTCCATCATTTAGAATAACCCTGTATAATTGTAATACATTTGAATTTCAAAATACATTAAACAAGATCTTGCATCAAATCTAACCTAATCTCCTATTATATAGGGGAGACCGGGGCAAGATGACTATGTTAACAATTTTTGTTGTTTATTAATTTATTTTTAAGTATAGTAAAGTTAATTTTACATGAACTGTTAGCGTATTCCTTTGTAGTATTAAATATATTACCATTCAATTTTTCAAATTAAAAAAATAAAGGATAATTTTATTTTTTCATAACATTAACAAATCGTCATCTTGCCCCAGTACTGGGGCAAGATGACTTTGGTCTTGGGGCAAGATGACAACACTGAAAAAGGTTGAACATATTTTATCTTTTTAATATGTTACATGGTTTAACAAATGATAACTGTGTTTTTACATTTTACAAAGTATCAAACTAAGCATAACGCATTGTAACGTAATGTTGAAATGTTTAGTTGTGCACCTAACAATAGTCACAAATAAAAATGCCATTTTCATAATTGGAACATCCCTCATGCCACCACTCTTGGCATTTACAGCACTGGATCCATTCTTCTGTTGGTGGGTCACAATATTCCTCGTCACAAGCAAGACATCTGAAAACACCATCCTTTGAAGTTGATGCAACTGGACTGTTTGGCCTGGATTTAATAGACTTAGGCCTACAGGAACTTAGTTTGAGTTTTTTTACTCCCTTTTTAGCTTCACGAGCTTCCTTTCTCTGTTTTTTTAAACGTTCCTGTTCTTCTTTCTGCTTTTCCCTTTGTTCTAATGTTTCTTTGATGGGTGTGCTTGTAAGAATGCTTGAGCTCAGTGTTTTGCTTTTTCTTTTTTTCTCACATAGAAAATTATTAATTTATACAATTATAATCATACAGGCAGGTTACCTGTATGTAGCATTGCTTTAGGCAATGGTTTGAAATCAAAACACTAACAGGCTTCTTTGGTGCATCGGAATCAGCCATCCTTTAGGGGGGAGGGCGGAGGTCTTGACCTCGAGGTCGAACCCCGTCGAACCGATCGGACGCTTGGGAGCGGAGATACGGACCCCGATAGGATTTTTCTTTCGGGGGGGGGCTTAGCAGATGGCAAAAATGGCTTCCTCTGGTCGCCCTTTTTCGAACGACACCTCCCCCAATCCGATGCGCCCCTTTGCCCCAGAGGACATAGAAATGCAATGTCGCGCGGAAAAACACACAGACAAACAAGCGTTTACAGGATTTAAATAGAATGGACAACATAGTCATAGAGGACGAGCTCATCATCTTGCCCCAGACAGCCTGTTTAAAAATATTCGTTTTCATTGCCATGAAGGAAGGCGATTAATTGACATTTATTCATGGTAGTAGGTAGTATTTAAACTAAGTTACAAATAAATATTAAAGAGAAACAATATATCTTACCTGTATCTGTAGCAGAGCTTATTTACACATGCATAAAAGTTATAACGTGGCAGCGATAAACAATCAAAGCTTCATAACTAACACAAAAATGGCGATTTCAGCGTATCTATACTATTGTTTAACGAACGGCCGATAGGAGAGACAGTAGTGTCCGGTTGATGCTGCCACCTAGTGGAAAACGGAAAAATTAAGACATTCGTCATCTTGCCCCACTCTTCATCTTGCCCCGGTCTCCCCTATATTGTTACAGTTAGAGAAATTATTTATTTATTAGTACAGAATTTATTTAACCAGACAAATGTATTATTGATATTAAATTCTTATGTTCTTAAAGTCAGGAGTTTAAAAAAATAATAATAGAATTGCATTTTTTTAAATTCTGATAACAAATTAGCAGTCTTTTTTCATTTTAAAACAATACTTGTGAAACAACGCCATTACAAAACAGCTATGATGAAATATTTGAATCTGTTCTTTTAAATTAAAAAAAAAACTTAAATTTAAATTAATCGTTACATTAACTGGTTAACAACTTTCCTTTCAACATTACAGGCATATCTTTGAATCGCGGCAAGGATATTTGCTTGTTTGAGTTTTTATTTCAATTAGCTTTCTTATACAGGTATAATTTAGTTATTTTAAATTTAAGGACTTCTACTAATGTTGAAAATTAAGTTGAATTGGATTACTGAAATACAAAGCATGCGAATTATCACTTTACTAAACAGCGTACAACCAACAGAGTGAAAAAATGTCCAGACCAGGGTTCTATCCCGGATCCCTTGGTATAGCGCACCTAGTGCTCTACCAATTATGCCATCAGGACGACATCCGGTCTAGCATTCTCTCACTCTTATATGACTAGGTTGTACGCTGTTTAGTAAAGTGATAATTAACATCCTTCGTATTTCAGTAATTTACAGGGTAATTTCAGCTCTTCTGAAAAATTAATTAGTATATGAATTGAATTATTTTGAATTAAAATTTAAAGGTAACAATTACTGAATAAATATTATAAAATAACAAAAACTCATAAACTTATACAGGTAAAAATAGATTATACAAGTGTCCTAGTTATCATCATTTTTTTTTATTTTTCTTGTTTATTTATTCTTACTTTCTATGTTGCTTTATGATTGCGTAACTAACCACATATGGAAAAGTTAATTTTATTCTACATCTTTTAGGGTAAACATCTGTTAAGATTTTTGTTTCTGTGCTGTTGGCTATAAATCCAAAAGCATTTATTATTTTTATTTATTTTTTTATTCTTTCGAGCTAGCATATTTCATTTCTCATCTAAAAATTTAATAAGAGATTAGTTTTATGCAATGTAATTTTAATCCAATCAATATCATCGAAGAAAATCATCTGTTATTATTATTATTGATTACAGTATTCTTATTGTTATTATTTATAGATTATTTATTTACTATTGTTCTTATTTATGGATTATTTATTTATCATTGTTATTATTTATTGAATATTTTATTACTGTTGAATTTATAAGCATGTTCAACTATTTGAAATTTAAGATTATTAGAAAGGAATTTATATAATATTATGACATAAAATATATTGTTGCTGGTGATCAACATAAAACAACTAAAAAAATATTGAGTAGAGATTTAGAAACAATATGTGGTAATGATATACAATTGAATGTATAGTCAAATATATCTAAAAGATGATGAATTTATAGAAGGTGTAATGAATTATTACATCTAAAAAAATGTGTTTCAGTGAAGATATTATTAAATACTACGTAGTTTTGAGAAGTTTTGAAGGATTGCCATGGTAAAATAAAGTAACATAAAAGTGCACATTGTTACTTAGTGACAATAAAGTTGATTTTTAGAGAATATAATAACCTTGACAATTCTTAAACCTTTTTTTTATTTACTTCAATGATCTGAAAGATGATGAATTTATAGAAGGTGTAATGAATTATTATATCTAAAAAAATGTGTTTCAGTGAATATATTATTAAATACTACGTTCAGTGAAAATATTATTAAATATTTGTTCTTCAACGACGTCTAACGAAGTATTTAATAATATTTTCACTGAACGTAGTATTTAATAATATTAGTACACAAACACAACTTTCAGATTCAACTTTTAGATTCAAACTTTGTTTTAAGAATCTACCAAGTGTACTTAGATGGTAAAAAACTTTGAAAGTTTTATTATGGAATAAAACTGAAATTTGAATATATTCAGTTCTCTGTATTACATATTTGGTAATGTTTGATATTTATCTTATTTATATTATTATTTATTATTGTTCATGCTGTTATTTGTATTTTATTTTTATTATATACTTACAAACTGTAAGTATTTTGTGTATATTTGTACCTTTGTATTTTCTAAAAAATTCTCCACAACTTCACGTTTTTTGAAGTAGTTAAATTTTTTTGGCATTGTTAGGCTGTTTATAATTCACTTATAATTCTCTTCCTGACAGCAACTTTTATAATCCAGACTCATGTTTTACTTCCCTTTTATGAACTTGTAGATCAAAGGATCTTCAAGATTCATCCGTCTTTTGGGAGGGAGGATATATTACAAAATTCAAAATTCCACATTTATTAATTTATTCTGTAAACGATTTTCCTTCTAAATTCATCCTACAACCATAGTTTATTAAATTAATTCCCATCTTAAATAATATCGCTTTTATTTTATTTATCTAAATCTCTTTCTATTTAAAATACGTAATTTAATATTTTATTCTCCTTCAAAATATCCTGAAAAACATTTCTCGTAATTATTTTTCTTCTAAAACCTTTTTATTTCTCAATTCTTAAAAAGCTGAATTCGTTCTATTTAAAATTATCACCAATACCATTTTCTTTTTCCTATTTTTTTATTCGGAAAACCTGTTCACGCGCTTTATTGCTGACGCCTTTTTACCTCGAAATTCTGTTTCTTTCAGTAAAAAGTTCAGACATCACCTAGCTCTCTCATTGGTTAGTTAGTAATACTGCAATGCCATATTTAACTTTGCACAATCTGGTATAAAACTTGAGTTCTGGAGCTAGATTTTTCTGTGATATTGGCTGTTAATTTAAAATATCGTCGCCCGGAGTGAGAAAGAGAATATTTTTCGAAAGGTGATTACAATTAACATCGACGTATTATGTTTAAAGCATGAAATCGCGCAAGAACCTTCCCATAGACTTAACATTAGCTTGCGCGTTTTTTCGCATGACTGATGTAGGCTCTTAAGTTGCAAATATAAAGATTGTTTCTATATTTCGTTGTCTTAGAATGATGACAGGTTCTAATTGCTTCGACCGCTATTTTAAAAAGAGTAACATAACTTTTAATTTTTTAGCATGGGCAACATTGCAGTTACAATCTTCTAAATATTTCGGAATATTCTCTAGAATGAGTTGTATATCAGTTCGTAGACAAAAATAAAGACAATCAGTAAATAATATCACCTCATTTTAGCGGATTTTGTCAGTTAGAACCATATAATTCTGAGGCAACGATTTGTACTTTATACTTCTTTAAGTTTATCATAAGTTACATTTTTTATATCCAAATGCGTTGAAGAAATGGTATATATTTTTTTTCTTGGTTAGTAGAAGTATAATTCTCTCATTCCCATCGCATCATCTTTCATCGAGAACGAGATTTAAGCGTAATCTACGTTACAAGGACTATTATCCCAGAAAATAACACAGATATTTAAATGTTTAGATATATTTGTAGCGGACAGTTTGTTCTACGTGTATACTAATTTTTATAATGTTGGGATTATTTTGTGCACAGGTTTTTGAAATTTTATGTTTCCAATAGACTCTTCGTGTAAAGGAAAAATGTATTTTTCTACAAGGGCGCCAGTCAGATTTTTTGTTAAAATACAATTGACAGTATTGTGACTTCTTGGATTTATGGAACGGGATAAAGGTTTCTCTAGTAGCGATGAACCAGCTGTAGAGATGATGGAACAGGTCCACCAATAAGTGTAAAGCGGGCCTAGGCTGGGCCTTTTGAGCCCCATAGCACAGTGCATAGCAAACTACTAATCGGCTGTGAGAGGGTAGGACTTGAGAGCCCCAAAAGATGGTGTTTTAAATATGGGAACATCTCTATTATAAGATATCACTTTTGAGATGATTTTAGACATGACTTTTTCCAGATAATTTTTAGCGATAATTTTTGTTGCAGATTGCTTCGGCAGACCACGATTTTCAGAGATGACTTGATGTCGTTTTTCTTATATCTGGTTATAGAGAAGTTGTAGTCTTGGAGATGATGTTTACTGTATACTTTGCCAGTAGTTTGTTAAGCTCTGGCTTAATATTATGCTTATAGTTCAGGGTGAGATTATACATCTATTTTAAATGTTTCAATAAAAATTAGCTTTAGTTTTGGCCTGAATAGTCCCTACATACCGTCGTTACAATCAGTGTGTGCATTAACTATGGAAACGCCATCTCACCTGAAGAAGAAGTCTACATCTGGATGACAAAACATAAATGTATGCCTTTCACTGTGTTACAAGTATTCTCATACCATTATATTGTTCAAGTATTTTACATAAGATATTTAAAGAATAGTACTTTGTCTCCGAGTACGGCTGTCATTCTTAAAAGGTTAAATATGTTTAATTGCACGCTTATTTGTGAAATGCTCAAATGAATTAAAGCTAATTGTAAGAGATCTTGAGATCATTTACAATTAACCATTCTACGAAAATTGTGCTTCAATTGTACGAAATAATATTTTGAAGCAAATAATGATCGTGAGATTTAAATAGAAGTGTTCAAAAATAAAAGTATTATTGTTTGTAATATTAAGAGTAAATCTTAATGTAACGAATGTTAAAAATAATTTGATCAACAGGATGCTAGATAAAGGATCTGAATGTTTAGTTGTGTTGATGAGGCTTTTATTTATATATGTAAATAAATGTAAATAAATTTAAATAGTTAATTTTAAATATAGTTTCCTCCTTCTTTCTGCATCATGTGTTCTAGTTCATTTAATTTGTAAGCTGAAATATTTTTGCAATTTTTAAGTTAATGGTAATCCAGTCAACAATTAGATTCATTAACTTAATAGCTCATACGTTAGGATTGCATTGAAAAAAATTAACATAACGCGATAATTATATTTCATTTTAATTATTACTTTAGATTAAGTTTATGTTCGTTAACATTTATAAATCTCGACCAGAGCTCAGTGATCACGATTTATTTAGGCAGTTATGTTGAGACAAAAACGGCAGAATTAATCCATCACAAGACGTTTGGGAAAAGTTTAATTTCGTAACCAATGCTTTTTAATTAATCTCAGCACGTCTATAAGAATGTATATTGTTTTAGGTAATAGTAGTAATGTTGGAAATTATTATAATATTATTTGTTTATTTGTTTGCTTAGTAATTTATGTTTAATGCAAGTATTGTTTAATAGAGAAAACCGTTAATTCATAATGCAATAGATGGACGACTAAAAATTTAATTCTGTTATTATTGGTGCATAAACAAATCAAAATGCAGCATGATGATTCTTGATCAACTTTAATTTATGTCATTATGGTAAGAAATTCATAACTAAGAAGTTGAAATTCAATAAATGCTTTTGAAGTTATATTCTGCACTCACACAGTCTAACTCTTTGAATTTTAGTTTCTTTCCACCCAAGAAAATGAAAAGAATAAATACCCTTTGGCGTATAAAAAATTATAAATAACGTATTTTGTTAAGGGCTGAAAATGATTATTATTCTTTTTGTGATCTGCACTACAACTACTCTTCAATTTATTCCTATTATTCTCCAATTAGCTCTCCACCAACATACAATAGCGTATTTAAGAATTCAAATGCTTTTATGTTTTCCGATGTTAGAATTTTTCATTAAAATATTTCAATTAAACAGTTTTAAGGGTTTAGATTTTAATACCATCAAACTAACATAGATCCAATTAAAAAATGCATAATTTGAATTCATATAGTCTTACATCATTCAGTAACTGTTTTGATGCAAACTAAATTTGCATTTCAATTTTGCGAGCACACGCTTCCCAAAATCAATTTGTACATTTGATAATGAAACATTTTGAAATTTACATTATCTGTTCGTATGTTTGTCCTAAAACTCATTCAGTTTTCAAAAAAATGCCTTTAATTAAATTTCTTCTTTCAAATGACTGAGAATCTTCAAATAAAAACTCGGAAGTATGCAATACAAATATCTTTCTCCGAGGCTTTATCAATAAAGAAATCCAATCATGCTAATTCCCTTCCCCACAAAAGCTATCTTGAAAATCTCCGTATATTGAAGTTAAGTAATTTCAAATTATTCGTGGATGAAGTTTGAAGGGGATATGTTGTAATTATAAAACAAAATGCTAGGCTTCTTTATTTTAATTTTCGTACCATTATTAAATCAAAACAACTAATTTAGTTCTATTAATTTAACGCATCATTTACTTTTATGTAATAAATAGATTTTTTTTTTACATTTTGCACTTGTTTATTGAAAAATACTTAATCCCTAGCAAGATTAAAAGTTAAAGTATTGAATAGTTTAAATATTGGGAGGGGTAAGCAGAATGCTAATGAAGTTTTTCAAAATAATCAATTAATCTTCATATGAATTAGAGATGTTATTTCTCTAAATAATCAATTTTTAGCCCGTTTAATTCATTTCTAAAAAAAGATTTTAGAAGAATTAAAAGCAACACTCGTAATTCAATTCTTTTCACGTTTAAAATAATTAAAAATTGGCAATTTATATTTAATTCATATCATAACAATATATTTAATTGGAAATTAAATTTCTTCCTTTATGCATGATTTCATCAATATATAAAATAACCTGATTGAATGCTCAACGTCATACTTCTACATTTTCTTGTATTTCGTCTGAAAACAAATGTTTTTGTTCATAAACAATAAACTTTTAAGTGGTTTAATTTAAAGACACGATTTAAGTGGTTTAAACAGACTAAAACAAATCCCGATTCCTCAAGAACTTTGTAAGGTTTAGAGTAATTAAAAAATTAATTTCTAAAAAAATTGTAAAACACAAACACTTAGAATTTAGTTTATTGTGATAAAATCAATGTTAATATTTTAACAGGTTTTAAAAAAATTACTATCGTAAAAATTTTATTTCTAAATAAATTGCTCTTTAAATTGATTATAAAACTTTATCTCTTAAAATGAAAGCGATATAGTTATTGAATACTATCGCTTGTGAGCAGTAAAATGTTTCATTTCTGTTCTAAACATTTGATTGCACTATTTTAGACAATAAATTTCAATTAAACAGCGTAGCCCAAAAACTACTAGGTGACTTAACATTCTTTCGTTTCCTTTTAGATTTAAAATCTGGATGATTTGGGGTTTTATCGCGAAAACATTTACGATTGAACAACAGGATAATAACAGGAACAATAATAATAGTGTTAGAAATTTATTTTCAAAATCAAAGCTCAGTTATTGTACGCTAATTATTCTGGGGTTTAAACAGAACGCGCAGTGAGTTGTAGAACCTTTTTGACAAAAACAGGGAATTAAATGAGTATTGTCTCTTTTGCGATGTAGGATTTTCCACATTAAAATGCTTATACGAGTCGCAATAATTGAGCACGAATTTTAAAATAAAATTCTATATTTTTGTTTTACCATTTGTCTCTGCAACTAATATAGGGTAGACCGCAACAAATATATAGGGTGGTCGTATTTATTTGGGTAAATTCGTAACTGAATAATTTGCGGAAAGGGTAAGGTACCAATGACACATTACTAGTATCATATCAGAAATTTCCTGATATATATCTTATCTCAATGCTTAAATCTCAGTTCAGATTGGTCAAGGAGTTTTTATTTCACCACGAACACCAGTCCTTACAATCTAAAATTTCCGTATATAGCGTTATTAAAGATATTATTTACAGTCAGCCACTTCGAAAATCCATACCTGAATTGAAATCACGAATCAGCACTGCACTTCGTTTGATCGATGTGAACATGCTCACAAACAAAAGGAAAGAACTCATTTACAAAGGGAACATTTCGTAAAAGTATTTTTATACTCTGACTTATAAAACAAAAAAGGAATTTTTTGAAATATTATGGCAAAGTTTACTGAAGAACTATTTTTTTTCCTGAGAAATTGGTATCGCCAAACAAAATTACTTTTATTAATTTTATTTAATAATAATATTTATTAATTACGACAAACAACTACCACCAGCTTATTTCTTAAAGTAACTTTTGCTACTGAAATAAACTTAAGTTACTTTTGTGAGTAAAATGTGAATTACAATAAAATTATATACAGGTCATAATTCTTTGGACTAAAAACAACAAGAAATGGGAATAAAAATAAATCTTGTAACAAAAATTTAAATAAAAAAAATAATTACATTTAAATTAAATTAACACATTTAATAGTAAATTTAAATTAAATTTACTATTAAATGTGTTAATATAATAAAAATAAATAATTTAATTTACTCTTAAAGTAATATATAATTTAAAAATATATATTTCATTAGCTGAAAGCGGTTGAATTAAAAATTACATTATCATAATATGTGCTCAAATTATATTTTCATTCAACTGTAATGCTGATAAACACCTACAAAACAATTTTTCATGCACAATCTTGGGAAAAAAAGGTAAACATGTTTTAATAATTCTGTCTCACTTTACCCTAAAAAAGGGGACATTTATACCAATCGATTAGGAATAATATTTTTTATTAAATAATATTCAAAGCATAAACCATGCATATCATCTTCATATTAAATTTTGTATTAAATCTTAACTTTTGTGTGGCGCTGACGCATAGTATCACGCATTACTGAGAGATATTTTCATTCGTGCTTCCTAAAGTTTTAATTTACTGTTTTTTCTTTATTCTCGTATTAGTGTACCGCTAAAAAAAATCCATTATTTCTTTCATAATTTTCCTAATTTTGTTGCTTAAAATATTATACATAAAATTAATATAAAAAAGTCCTTCCGACCTGACCGGGAGGAAAAGGTAGCTTTAATAGTCTACGTTTTTAAAAATTCAACTCATTTTACTCAAACACCCGAAAATAAAATGCTTGGAACCCGATTATAGAAGATTCAATCCCGGTTTTTGTTAATACTGAATTTGAATGCGAATTTCAGCATGAGAGTTACAGCATAACAAAAAGCAGATTGTTTCAAAATGTCAGTCACTTTAGAATTTCAAACTCCCATATCATAACCATTTTTTAAGATAAAGCCAAAACAAAAAATGCCCCGGAATCCTTGCATCACGATCTAATACTTAACGGAAACAACTTTTTCAATTTATAAATTTTATACATATTTTTGAATTTAAAAAAAATTAAAAATTTAACTGGCCGCCATTTTGAAACAAGATGGCGCATCAAGCTGGCCAACGAACTCAGTCGAGACCTTGGTATGTTCCGTACACATGATCAGTCACATTTATATCGGTTCAAAAATACGAGAGTAACAGCATAACAAATATCAGATTGTTTCAAAATCTCAGCCACCCTAGAATTTCAAACTGTCATATCTCAGTCATTTTTAGCACTTTCCAACCCAGTTGAAAAGTGCTTATGACTTCGGTTTGTCTGGCCGGATGGCCGGATGGCCGTCTGGCCGTATGGCCGTCTGGCCGTCTGGCCGTCTGTCCGTGCTCTAACTCCCGTAAATATGCTCGGATTGCTCTGCAATTTTTATATGTTATTGTCGTTATCTATGGCACGTTCCCTATTTCAACTGAAGTGTGTAGCACTTATAGTTTTCTTACAGGGACACTCAAAAGAATTCCGTTACATTGCGGTCTATGGGGAAAAATCATTTGCGGTTTATTTTAAAAATGTTTCACTATTGTAAACGCATTGGAATTTATATAGATCACTAAGATGCATTAGAAGAAGCTTAATATGGAATAGTAGGTGTATAGCACTTAGAGTTACTTTACAGGGACAGTCAAAATAATTCCGTTACATTACGTCTATGGAGAAAAATCGTCTGCGGCTTATTTAAATAATGTTCCACTATTTTAAACGCATTGAAGTTTATATATATTACTAAGGTGCATTACAAGAGGCTTACTACAGAATAGTGTGTGTATAGCAGTCATCGTTCATTTACAGGGACACACAAAAGAATTCTCTACTGTCTGTTAACAATAATTCCTGGAAGTGCGTTTTAAGTTACTAAACGCGATTTTAATCTTAACTAGCTTTTTGTCTATTACGTGGTGTGTATAAATTCTGTAGATCCTATACAGGGCAGCACAAAAGTTCGCGAACACATTTCCGTTTATTGACAGAAACTCCAGAAGGAGAATTTAAACGGTGCTACGCGTTTCCTAACTAAACTAAAATTTAGCATCCTATGTATATATACAAATCTATAGATCATATACAGGGCTACATAAAAGTATTCGGATATTTTTCCGAATATTGTATATATTGAAAATTCCTGAAATTACGTTTTTAAATATGTTATGCGTTTTCCAAATTGTTTACTTAGATGTCATCTTTCAGCTTATTAAACGGTAATGATTTGTAAAATTATTTTAGAAGCGTTGGAAAGTGCTATATAATCTATGCTTGACGCATGATTTTTCGTTCTTGTTTAAGTTATAGCCAAAACAAAAAATGTTCCAGAATTCTTGTATCACGTTCTAAAACTTAACGGGAATATTTATTTTTTCAATTTATAATTTTTTTATATATCGTTTTGATTTTTTAAAAATTTAAAAAATTTAACTGGTCGCCATTGGATGAAGCTGGAGTTACAGCATGAGAAATGTCATATATATATATATATATATATATATATATATATATATATATAAACTTATTGCAAAAATTAACCATTGAAACAGAAATAACTGACCAAATGCAATGAAATTATTATCCCAAATAGCTATGTCAAAATATATACAGGGTGAATCTAAACTCTTGGGCAAAATTTTAAGGGGTGACAGTACACATCAAGACAAACAATATTAAATAGGAAACTAAGGGTCCCAAACGTCTTCCGAAGGGGATAGGCGCCATTAAAGTTTAGGGTCCAAAATTTCAAATAATTATAAAAAACTGAGAAATTGGTCGATTCGTTTGCTGTTTTTGCTAAAACTATTCTTTATGTCAGTATTTTCTTAAAAATAAATTTTAAAAATAAAGTTCAAAAAATGCCGATAGAAGGAGCTTTAGACTTTGGAGTAACGAAAAACTATTTTTTACCGTTATTTTTTGTATCTCATTAAATGCTTTCAAAAGCTTAGACTTAAACTTAAATTTTGAGCTCAAAATCTGAATCGTTGGGAGTGATTAAGTAGCGCAATTTGAACTGCGTTCAGGAGTTGAAATGTGAAACACCTCCCTCTCCCCCTCCCCCACACACTCCTGAACACAGTTCAGTTATTCCCGATCTTGGTGTCGTAGACCAGGCAGAAACAATATGAATTGTAATTTTCCAACTGGACGAAAAATGTCCGGGCCAGGATTCGATTCTGGGATCTCTTGAAACTTCCATGCTCTACCAACTGAGCTATCCCGGTTGCATCTGGAGGGCATAATTCATCCAGTTCATGCCGGGATAGCTCAGTTGGTAGAGCATGGCAGCTTCAGCCAAGAGATCGCAGGTTCGAATCCTTGCCCGGACATTTTTCGTGCAGTTGGAAAATTACAACTCATATGATTTCTTTGCCAATTTGAATAATTGTGTTAAAATTAATCCAGGCAGAAACTACTACCCTCTTCACGTAAAATAAACGATAGAGTAATGACAAAATTAAATTTATTCATAACAGATATGAGCAATTTCTCTATGCAAAATAAAAAGAAACAATTTGATGTATGCATGTAGTGCGCAATATGAATGAAGGTTGACACGTAGAAAATGGTACACGCATGATGTTCGTGAGGAATCACAAAAACTGCTCGAAAGAGTGCCCACCAGCAATACAGGCCTCACGCCGCCGGCGAAGGGAGTTGCGAACATTAGTGAATACCCCGGGCATCTCCGGGATATCACCTGCTACGACGGCAATGCTCGCAACCAGGTCCTCGTCGGAGTCGACGGTAAAAAATAGTTGTTCATTACTCCAAAGTCTAAAGCGCCCTCTATCGGCATTTTTGAACTTTATATTTAAAATGTATTTTAAAAATAAATTTTTTATTTAATTTTGTCATCCCTCTATCGTTTATTTTACGTGTAGAGGGTAGTAGTTTCTGCCTGATCTACGACACCAAGATCGAGAATAACTGAACTGTGTTCAGGAAGGTTCAAATTTCAACTCCTGAACACAGTTCAGTTTGCGCTACTTAACCACTCCCAACGATTCAGATTTTGAGCTAAAAATTTAAGTTTAAGTCTAAGCTTTTGAAAGCATTTAATCAGATACAAAAAAATAACGGTAAAAAATAATTGTTCGTTACGCCAAAGTCTAAAGCGCCTTCTATCGACATTTTTTTAACTTTTTCTTTTAAATTTATTTTTAAGAAAATACTGACATAAGGAATAGTTTTAGCGAAAACCGCAAACGAATCGACCAATTTTTCAGTTTTTCATAATTATTTGAAATTTTGGACCCTAAACTTTAATGGTGCCTATCTCCTTCGGAAGACGTTTGAGACCCTTAGTTTCCTATTTAATATTGTTTGTCTTGATGTGTACTATCACCCCTTAAAGTTTTGCCCAAGAGTTTAGATTCTCCCTGCATATATATTATATATATATATATATATATATATATACGGAGGATGGTTTTGAGGTGTGAGGGTCATGATCGGTGAAAATATACCAAAATGTTTTGGAATTGCTGTGCTCCGAACGGCTGCAATAGGTGTTAGTAAATATACTACTTTTTGTAATGAAAGCTACCTAAAAATATTTTGCATTATAATCTAAAAAAATAACATTGGATTGGATTCCTGAGTGCTTTCTATATGAGTATACAAAATCGTATTGCAAGACAAATTTGTATAGAAAATATCTTCTAGAGCATCTGAATAAGACATATCACTTTCGTAATCTAATGCCATTAAAGTGTATTGTAAATAATAGTAGCCTTAGACCATTATGGGTCCAAATTCTTTTTAGTGTCCCTTTAAACGAACGATAAATATTACGTACACCATTTTCAATCGCGAACACCAAGGCATAAGGTAAAGCAAGGAGAGATGGCGCGGTCGGAGAGATTGCGCACATAGGGGTTCGGAGGAAAGGAGTAGAGTGAGCGCTCAGCGACTCCAGGTAGTTGTACAACAGCAGTAGGGGAGTGTCTACTTGAAAGTGCACGTTGATTGTTTTGAGCATCTAAGATAAAGCATTGCTATTTTGTTTTGTTTTCCAAAAGTAAGTGCTTGAATTTTCATAGCTATTCATCAGAATTTCTATACAATGTCAGTAGTACAAAATATTTTAAACTGAAGCGATTTCTCATAAGCTACTAATCTAAACTAACAATGTGAACATCAACGGTTCGTTTTAGTAGAGGCCATGTTTATATAAAAGGCCGCGCAATCTCTCCTACCGAAATTGGAGAGTTTGCGCATCAGCTACTTAGGAGAGATGGCGCATTGTTTCCATTAGTTTCCATGCTAGGAGAGATTAGGCAGCTTATTGGTAAATTTGCATGAAAAATTAAAATGAACTAATTTTAAGTTAAACGTGTTATCAAGTAACTTAATATTATTTTGTAATCTTATCTGGACTTGCTTTTTCTGATGCTTTAACTTTTTCCCCCTTTAATTAAAATTTTTTAATCGTTTTTAAAATTATTTACTTTTTCCGATTCTTTAATCATTAGGTTGAAATATTCACTCCTAATACAGTAATATTTGTTCACTAAAACCTTACAACAATGTCATTTAAGTGTAATTATTATTGTTAACAATGTAATTGTAGTTATTATTAGTAACAATCTCTCCTATCCATGTGCGCAATCACACCAACCCTATAAGGACAGATTGCGCAAAATAACTTTCTTGGTTTTATATCAACTGTTCTATTAAATTACAACATAACAACAAAATAGTAATGGAAATGTATAAAAAACAAATGATGTAAAAATTATTCATGGATAGTTTAGTAAAAAATTAATATTTAGATTTTTTTAGTGTTATTCTTTTGAATTGTGCGCAGACTATCCTAGCTTTACCTTATATCAATTTTGCGACAATCCATTTATATTTACGAATATTACAGGTGTACAAACAGATGAACAGACGTTTAGACAGGCCTACCGAAGTCAAAAATATTATCAGCTAAGTTAGTTAGAAAGCATTAAAATAACATTAATAATTTACATATATCCTAAACAAATACATTTTACTGGTTGCCAATTGATTTATCTTCAAATAAAAAAAGACTAATCGTAATTTGTATCAACAAGTTTTTTTTTTCTCCGAAAAGTCTTATTTCCACTTCAGTTATATATTTTATGATCTTCTTATTCATCAGGTCACTAAATGAAAATTTATGCACACTTATTAAAAAACAGAATTTCTAGTTTTAATCACCTTTAAAATAAATACTTAATAAATTAAATTTAAGTACAATTATTAACGATACTGACAGCATTTTTCTAATTAATTATTTTAAAATTCAAAAACCTTTAAATATCTAGGGCTAACACTTTTAATTATAACACATTCTCCAGATTTTTCAATACTTTATTCTCATCCTGTAAGAGCAGTAAATCTGAATTAGAAAGTTATATTAAAATTTCACATAGTCAGAAATCGCAAGTATATATATTGCTCAGATATAAATAAAAACAAAAATATTAGATATATTCGAGATCAAGCAAAAATATATGGATATCCTATTTTTATGATAAATTCAATCATCAACTCTTTTAAATAACATTTATTATATAATTTAAATATAAACATGGTATGTAATAAATTATTGTTTTAGTGTGCGATAACATATAACAAAAGATATAGAAAATAATAATTATAACATACATTATTACAATTATAACATATTAGGAAATTTAATATTTAATATTTGTTTGAACATTATATACACTTTATGTAGAAAATTACAAATATAACATACATAATTACAATTATAACATATTAGGAAATTTAATATTTGATTGAACATTATTTATACTTTGTATAGTTGTGATTGTGCGTTGCCGATCACCTCTGTTTAAGGTATTATTGATGTGCAGTTTTCATACATTTATAAATTAACTTATACAATAACAAATTAAATTATACAATGATAACATTGGTGATTATAACTCATATATATATATCTATTTGCAATATATATAAAAATAAATATATATAGTTTTTATTTTTGTCTATGAATAATTAAAATTAACAAGTATTTTAATTACTGCATTGCATTAATTTGATTGAAAAACAGTAGTAATACTATTAATTATCAACATTATAAATTTTGAGATATTTTGAATTGTTTATGAATTATTTAATTAGATATTTAAATTAATCTATAAATATAAAATATATTTACAATGTAGTATAAATTAAACATTAATTATTTAAAAACAAGTCTAATATATATTTAAGTAGTAGTAAAAATAAAACATTAATTATTTAATAAATGTCTATAATATCAGTGGATTAACACAGCTGGAAGCAAAAATAATTTGAATTAAAATAATATCTCTTTTACATAATATATTCTTGTTAAGAATATCTGAAATGCTGTGCAAGTTGAATTAATTCTGTGTAGATTTATTCATATAGTAGTATTATATTTTTTTTGAATTTTAAGTAAAATTACAAGTTAGTATTGTTTTTTAAAGTTTATTTATATAAATAAATCTAATGAAGTGAGTATGTAACTAATAAAGTGGATATATAACTAAATATTAATTATGAACTATTATAATACCAATAGATGGCGACACTTTACCTTTCAGGTAGTTGTAGATAATATTGTTAATATTATATTTAATTTAACTATAGAGGGAGCTATTGATTGTATATTAATTTTACTTTCAGGAATTAAAATTGGATGGAGTAATATATATTCACGGATATAAATTTGTTATAAGTGTATTAAAACCAGAATTATTTTGAGTGTTTTTGAATCATTTTGTGATTGGGTGTCATTTATGGGGTTGTGTTTTAAAAAAAGTGTGCTCTCAACTTGTCTTACAAATCATTTCTCTCAACTCGACTTAGTTAACATGTATGATGCATTGCCATGTGGATGTGAATATTATGTAGACGTTGTGACATTTTAAGGATTCTGTATAATTATTGTGAGTAAAATATTTTATCTACACTTTACGAGTTCATATTTCCAATTTTATTATTTCAAAACTGTTATCTCGTGGTAATTTAGTGAGGTGTTAATTGCAGTTTTTTGGATAATCGATGTGAGTGAAATATATTGTATTTTCTTAATGGTTTTTTATTTCCTATTTAAATGTTTCCAAATTTTGGTATTTCCAATTGTTGTCTGGTAATAATTCAGTGTACCTGGATGATTCTACTGATCTTAGCATTATGCCAGTGGAATTATGAAACACTGAATTATTATTTAAAACACATGTGGGTGCATCCAGGCTGATGAGTACATGTGCATGTGTTTTTCCATGTCCAATTCATATTTGATTCTCATGTGGTCCAATTTTCCATTGTGTATGGTTCATATTTAATTTGTTAATCCATTTGTGTTTACTTAGTTGCAACTCCAATTTATAATTTTTTTTTTCCCCTTTCTCTCTATTTCTTTTTTCAATATTCTTTTGGTATGAGTAAAATTTGGCTAATTACCATTGAAGCATCAGCTATGGTAATATTATGTTTGCACATGGTATTTATTAGCTATGTGGTATTCTGTATACACAGTATCATTGATTATCTCTTTGGAGATTTAAGTAGAATAGAACTTGATATGTTTTTTGAAATTCATAGATATTATAATTATATATATATATATATATATATATATATATATATATATATATATATATATATATATATATATATATATATATATATATATATATATATATATATATATATATATATATATATATATATATATATGTAATTATAATATCTTTGAATTTCAAAAAACATATCAAGTTCTTGTAACATTCTAATTAAATCTCCAAAGAGAAAATTAATAATAATGTGTAGACAGAATACCACATAGTTAATAAATTAACAAGTGCAATCATAATTTTACTATAGCTTGTGCTTCAATGGTGATTGGCCAAAAATACTGAAACTATGAAGATTATTTAAAAAGAGAGAGAAAGAAAAAGAAAAAAAGAAAAAAAAATTATAATAAACCATAAAATGTTATTAATTTGGAGTTGATATCAAGTGAATACAAATGGATTAAGAAATGAAATATGAACTAAATATAATGGAAAATTGGATAACAAGAGATTTAAATTATAATTGGATATGAAAAAACACGTGTAGGTATAATCTTCAGCCTGGATGTACCCACACGTGTTTTAAAAAATAATTCAGTATTTCATAATTATACTGGCATATATGCTAAGATCAGTATAATCATCCAGGTATACTGAATTATTACCAGAAAACAATTGGAAATAACAAAATTGGAAATAAAAAACTTTTAAAGAATAGATAAAATATTTTACTCACAATATTTATCCAAAACTCTGTATACAACACTATACTGAAATATTACCATATAACAGTTGGAAATACAACCACATGGCACACATATCATATACTTGATGATATAGTCAAGTTGAGAGAAATTATTTGAAAGTTAAGTTTAGAGAACATATTTTGAAATAACACCTTAATTATTACACCTTAACACAAATTGATTTAAAACACACACATATATTTTTGTGATAAATACACTCAAAAACAAATTTATATTTGTGAATATACAAATTTTCCATTTAATTTTAATCTTTAAAAAGTAAAATGTAAATACACAAGAGATAAGCGCCCTCTATAGGTAAATTAAAAATATTATTAACTTTTATTTATCAAGTAATGTGCTGCCCTCTATTGGAATAATAATTATTCAAAATTAAGTTTGATTTACATATTTATTATATTAGATTTAATAATATATATAAATAGTAAAAAATAATAATATCATTATAGTTTTACATTAACATCGTACAAAATCCTATTATATGAATTAAATTTAACCAGAATTAAATTAATCTTACATAGTATTTCAAAGATTCTTACCAAGAGTAGATATTATGTAAAAGAGATATTTCTTTTAATACATAGTGCTGGTGCTGCCATCTATGATAATCTACTTATATATATTATAGAATTTACATAAAATAATTAATTTTTTATACTTCTACTAATAAGTTGATGAATTCTTATATAATACATATTGCTACCTTCTATCTACTTATATATCAAATAGTATTTACCGAAAATAATTAAGATTTCATACTTCTATTTATTAGTTAATAGATTAATATCATCATAGATAATAAAAAAAATTATATATATATATATATATATATATATATATATATATATATATATATATATATATATAGAAAAATATGGAATGTTATTCATGTATAATTTTATGTGTTTTTGTATAAGTTATTTTTACAGTTATTTTTATACAATGCATATTTTATACTTTTATAACTGATCATTAGAATCACTTAATATAAAGGTGATCGACTAAACGCACAATCACAGTAACTATATAAAGTGTAAATAATGTTCAATCATCTTAATTATTGTCCTTATATGTTTTAATTGTAATTTGCTATATCATTTGCGATATTTTATCGCACACTAAACCAATAATTTATTCCATAGCATGTTTATATTTATATGATGTAATAAATGTTATTTAAAAGAGTAGATAATTGAATTTATCAAAAAAATAGGATAACCGTATAGTTTTGCAATCTGAGCATAGATATTTTATACGATTATATATATATATATATATATATATATATATATATATATATATATATATATATATATATATATATATATATACAGGGTGATTCATAAAAGATGGGCAGAACTTTAAGGGGTTATAGTACACTTAAAGACAAATAATATTAAATAGGAGACTAAGGGTCCCAGACGTATTCCCAAGGAGATAGGGGGCATTAAAGTTTAGGGTCCGAAATTTCAAATGATTATAAAACATGGAAAAATTGGTCGATTCGTTTGCGGTTTTTGCAAAAAATTTTCTTTATGCCAGTATTTTCTTGAAATAAAATTTTAAAGTTCAATTTCAGAAAATGCCGATAGGGGGCGCTTTAGACTTTGGAGTAACAAACAACTATTTTTTAACGTTATTTTTTGTATTTCTTTAAAGGATTTCGAAAGCTTAGACTTAAACTTAAATTTTGATCTAAAAATCTGAGTCCTAACGAGTAGTTAAGTAGCGTAAACTGAAATTTGAAATTTGAAACCCTTCTCCCCCCAGAACAAAAATCAGTTATTCCCGATCTTTGTGTCGTAGATTAGGCTCTAACTACTGCCGCGTTTTGCTAAAATTATTCTTTATGTCAGTATTTTCTTGAAAATAAATTTTAAAGAAAATTTTCAAAAAATTCCGATAGAGGGCGCTTTAGACTTTGGAGTAACGAACAACTATTTTATACCGTTATTTTTTGTGTCTCATTAAATGCTTTCTAAAGCTTAGACTTAAACTTAAATTTTCAGCTCAAAATCTGAATCGCTGAGCGTGGTTCAGTAGCGAGGGGAGGGGGTTCAAATTTCAACTTCTGAACATAGTTCAGTTTGCACTACTTAACCATGCCCAACGATTCTGTACTGTGATACGAGGCAAAAATACAACTTTCGTCAAGGACTGCATAGTCGGAATTCACTCATAAAGGCACTGGCACAGTTGGAAACGTCGCTCATGCAAACGTTAAAGCTCCATTCCTGACGCTAGTCACCGGGTGAAGAAGGAAACAGAAAGTATGCAAATGTCAAATGGGGAAGAAGAAGAACACGTATGCAAAATTTCGACACGATTCAGGCATAAAAACCACTGAACGGTGAGTCAAGTGTAAGTCGCTGTAGTAATGAATCGGAAGATGGTGCCCTTCACGAATAAGGAAAAGGCTGAGATGCATTTAATTTACGGAGCGGCAGATGGAAATGGTGCAGAGGCACAACGAATGTACGGAGAGCGATTTCCTAACAGGCGGTTGCCTAACCGCAAAACTTTCGAGCGCTTGCACAGACAGTTGTGTGAGACGGGATCATTTCTCGCTTCCCGGTCGAATGCAGGTCGTGCAAAAAAGGACGAATCAGTAGTTGTTGCAGAAGCTATTCTGGATGTAGTAGCGGCGCAGCCAAGTACAAGTACACGAACAGTGGCTAGCCAGGTGGATACCTCACAGTCCACGACTTGGAGGGTACTGAAGGATGAACATTTGCTCCCGTTTCATGTGCAACGAGTCCAGAAACTGTCTCCAGGGGATTATCCAAATCGTATTGAATTCGCCCGCTGGTTTCTGCAGCAGAACGCGCTAAATCCACATTTTGGACGAACTGTGCTTTTCACCGATGAATGTACCTTCACACGTGAAGGTACATTTAACACACACAATGCACATGTATGGGCGGATGTCAATCCACATGCTACGTATCCACATGCTCATCAGAGACGCTTTTCCATCAATGTTTGGGCAGGAATCCTCGGAGACCACCTAATCGGACCGTACCTTCTTCCTGAACGCCTCAACGGTAAAACATACCTCACATTTCTGCAACATGTGCTGCCAGACCTGTTAAACGTTGTTCCTCCATGCATCCGGCGGGTCATGTGGTTCCAGCACGATGGAGCGCCAGCCCATTACGTACGAGACGTCCGCAATTATCTGGACATCACATTTCCGAACAGATGGATTGGTCGAGGTGGTCCTGTTGCTTGGCCTGCTCGCTCGCCAGATCTTTCACCCCTCGATTTCTTTTTTTGGGGACGATTGAAGGCTCTTATGTATGAGACACCCATTGAATCCCCCGAGGAACTGGTCGCCAGACTTTCCGCCGCTGTAGGGGAAGTGCTCGAAAAGCCTGATGTTTTCGCGAATGTTCGCCGTTCCATTCGTCGCCGTTGTTCTGCGTGCATAACCTCTGGTGGTCACAATTTTGAACATTTATTGTGATTACATGTTAATAAATATGCTTTGGTAACATAATCCTAATTTGTGTCTTTTTACCTCGTATCACAGCACACAATGTGTGGACATGGTAAACTGAACTGTGCTCAGGAGTAGAAATTTCAAACCCCTCTCCCCAGAAACTTAACCACGTCTAACGATTCAGATTTTGGGCTGAAAATTTAAGTCTAAGCTTTAGAAAGCATTTAATGAGACACAAAAAATAACGGTATAAAATAGTTGTTCGTTACTCCAAAGTCTAAAGCGCCCTCTATCGGAATTTTTTGAAAATTTTCTTTAAAATTTATTTTCAAGAAAATACTGACATAAAGAATAATTTTAGCAAAACGCGGCAGTAGTTAGAGCCTAATCTACGACACAAAGATCGGGAATAACTGATTTTTGTTCTGGGGGGAGAAGGGTTTCAAATTTCAAATTTCAGTTTACGCTACTTAACTACTCGTTAGGACTCAGATTTTTAGATCAAAATTTAAGTTTAAGTCTAAGCTTTCGAAATCATTTAAAGAAATACAAAAAATAACGTTAAAAAATAGTTGTTTGTTACTCCAAAGTCTAAAGCGCCCCCTATCGGCATTTTTTGAAATTGAACTTTAAAATTTTATTTCAAGAAAATACTGGCATAAAGAAAATTTTTTGCAAAAACCGCAAACGAATCGACCAATTTTTCCATGTTTTATAATCATTTGAAATTTCGGACCCTAAACTTTAATGCCCCCTATCTCCTTGGGAATACCTCTGGGACCCTTAGTCTCCTATTTAATATTATTTGTCTTTAAGTGTACTATAACCCCTTAAAGTTCTGCCCATCTTTTATGAATCACCCTGTATACAGTGGAAGACAAAAAAACTGCATCATCTATGAAAAAATAGTAAAGTGTGCAAATAATTTGTTTTATGTTTATGTTTCATGTAAAGATAATATTGTTATATCAAAATAAACCTGTAGTATTATTTTGCGCTAAAAATTAGTTTATTGAAACACGTAATTATTCTGGATAAGTTTGAAAGGGAAAAATGCAATATTTTATCAAAACTTGGAACAAACTAATTGTCCAGAATTGCAGTAGATAATAATAAATTTTACACAATTGCAGTCATGTTACATGCCCATTGAAGTGGTTATATGCAAAAGGATCACTTTAATACTTCGTAGATTATCCGCGAGCGGCTATGACAGCCTTGTAGCGGTTCGACATGGAATAAATGAACTTCTGAATATAATAGTGCCCAATTTTATAGTACCAAAATCTAATAAAGCTTTTATTTAGTTTAATCTTGGTATCCTGTTTCTTTGTATACATTTTAGAACCCATTAAAAGCCAACAGTTTTGAATAGTATTAAGATCAGGACTATTCCCATGAAAGTTGATAGCTTTGAAACGAGATTTTTTCAGATTGGCCTGCACCTAAAGTGGGGAAAGTTACATTTTTAATATATGTTACGTTGTGGAGCAAATAATACAACAACTTGCGAATAACACAACAAAATCATTTATGAATAAATTCTACTCTTCTTATTAATTTCGAAGTATGACAGGGTGCTAAGTCTTATTAAAATATACATTTTTCTGCAGCTAAAATATTATTCAAATAACTGGCTCTAAATGCCTCCATATTTATTTTGTATGTAAAGGTTTTTTTTTGGGGAGGGGGGGCAATAAGCATGCAAACCACATTACGTCAGCCGTCTTTGGACAGTTTGTGCACTTATAACACCACACGACGTTTAAAACTCAACTTTTAACTCAAGAGCCCTTGCATTACGATTACGGAGACACGTCTGTTTCAGATATCGATTTTTAGATGTTGTAGTTATCCTCGCAAGGCCTGATACGGCTATTCTCTCCACCTCACCAGTTTCACGCTTCAATTTAATCACTCTAGGAATCTTAGAATGATGGCATCCAATTTCTTTGTGTGATCACACTTGTCGAAAAACTCTTCTTTACCTAAAGCAACTGCAACACTTTTTTACGAGGTGTCAATCGAAAGTATGGAACCATGCTTTCAGAACATAAAAAAATCACGACAATTGGTGATTCTCTTATTTTGGTGCTCTATTTATAAAAACTGGTTGATGCCGTACTTCGTAACATTGTTGTATAATGCAATAGTGGCTTGGAATGATGCCATACGTTGCGTTGAAGCAACTAAACTAATTTTAAACAAACAAAATAGTGCATTAACATTGAAAAAAGGTGTATTTTTCTAGATGATGGAATTTTTTTTGTCCACCACTGTACATATCGGCAAATGTAGCAAATGCGTACTAACCTAATAGCACAGCCCGTCGATGTGAAGTCATTGTGAAGTCACAAATGGTCACAAGTGACACAGTCACTACGGTCAACGCTCATGGTGGCTTCACAATACTCTTGAAATGCCGGCCACCTGAGAGTCACCATGGGACTTCATTGTGTGACAAGTCTGCTGTCATTGCTGTGTGACAAGTCACACAGCAACGGCCATGGTTACTTCACTGTGAAATCTCCAAATGACAGTCGCATGAGAGTCACGAGATCACTTTATTAATGACTCGTCACAAAGCAGAACTGACGGTGGCTTCACAGTGGAATCACCAAATGGCGGTCACTTGAGATTATTATGAGAAGAATGAGAAACCGCATTTTGATTCACTGTATTGACTGTGGGACTTGGAACCATTTGGGACTCAAAGGTGAAGTCCCATCGACTGGCTGTGCTGTTAGGGTAGTACCAACTTGCTACACTTGCTGTTTATATCACTATCTGATGACTTTTGTGTTTGTCATTGTATTTATGGACTCTAGTGTATATAAATTGGCGATTTCCCGTAATAAATTTAATAAACTCTTTGAATGTTGTATAGAATGGAAATTTAATGGTTATAGTAATTTAAAAATTAATTTCCTAAATAAAAATAAATATTAAAGTTTACTTTCCCTGAAAGCTTAATTAATCCATCTAAGAAAAAAAGAATGAAAAAAAAAAATAAATATCACATATATAGTCAAAGTCCAAATATTTATGAAACAATTTTTAAACACTACTATCACAAAATATTAAATAAGTTGTAGACCCGATTACAAAGATTAGCTACCCATCAATTTCCCTCATCCAGACTTTCTGCTTAATCGTTCGTAATTGGGATTATTTCAATGATTTTGTTATAGGCAATGTAATACAGTTGTTAGAGGCCTGATAAAAGAAAAAGAAAAAAAAATGAGATAGGTATCAAGTCAAATATGTAAAGTGATAAAACAAAATGCTTTATACTTTTCGAACAAATGTATAAAATGTCATCAAAAGTTATGCACCTAATTAAAAAAATCTTACAAATGTATTAACAAAATTTCAAATTATTCAGAATAATTTAAGGCGGTATTCAAAAAAATATTTTTCCACGCTCAACAACTCAAAATTTTGAGACACATTCTCAGACTCATTTTTAAAAGTAACAACAGGAAACTTGGCGGCGTGATTTATAAAGACATTTATAAGGGCCCCATGTTTTTATTTTTCGTTCAATTAATTAGAAATTGATTTACAGACAATTATTTTCACAGTACGATCATTTTTTTTGCTTCCAGCGCTATCGCTTTGGGAAATTCGGTTCAAAATGTCCACTTTGACAGCATTTTTTGAAATATATTCTGCCTTTATCAAAAAATCGAGACAATACGGACATTATAAAGTTTCTGAATAAGAGAACCTGCCAATTGGATGCATTTTAGAGCAAAAATGAATTTACAAATGTGTCTCAAAATAAGCAGTTTGGATTTGAATACACCCTTAAGACCACCATTCGGAAATTTTAGCATCCATAATTTAACTTTTAAATCAATTATAAAAATGCACCATTTTCTGTTCAATGAACGGTAAAGTTTGAAAATCGCCTGATTAACTATATAAAAGCATTATGAAGTAAAAGTAAATGTTCCATATTTTCCAACTATGATTCAGTGTAGAATTACCAGTGTGGAATAAACTCTCACCAAGACCTTTTCGAATTAAATTCTCTAAAATTTATGTAGTAGATGGTATGGGACTTGTACATCAAATATAACTAAAAATGTTTAGTATATTCGGGGATTTTTCAGAAGCATTTTTAAAAGAAAAAAGCTAATATTCGCACGCCACATAAAATGGGTTAATATGGTATTTGACAGATATGATTAAATCGCCATAAAATATTTGTAATCATTTTTGCGAAGTAAAGATCAATCTATCAAAAAAAAACATCATTTCAAGCCATTGAACAAAACTTCCGTCAGAATGAAAACCTTTTTTCGTAAATAATGTAAATAAATTCAATTTAGTACGATTTCTTATCAGTAGTGCTCTCACATATCACATATGCACAATTAGCAGAATATAGTCAGATATACATTTGTGGAGAACTCGATGATACAACAAAATGTTTCAAACTGCTAGGTTCTTCATTGTAAAATGTGTTCTAAAGCCCTTTTAGAAGGGCGGATACGAAAATGTTTTTCCATATATTTCTCACAGTAAATATGTCTATAAATCACGCAGTAAAAACACTCAAATATGCCTATTTTTAGGTGTTTTTAGTACTTTATTGATATCGAGTAGATTAGAATGTATTGTAAGATAATTTGTCTAAATATTATAGTATGACCACCAAAACTGTTTTCAGAAACAAAAATTGTATAAACGTTATATTTTTAAATTATAGTAAATTCAGTTTACATTTCCATAAGTATAATCCTTACATAAGAATTTATTTAGAAATCTAAGGTATAATCTCACAGTGCAAACCACATTTCCGATATGACTTGTTAATTTTTTATGAATTTTTTAATTCATGTAAACTAATGTAAAATGTGAATTTTTTTAATTTTGTTAATTTTTTGTGAATCCCAATTAATTTTATTTCCAAAATGCCACATCGACACCAGGATTTTGAAATAAATCTTCCTTTTATAATGTACGTGAAGAAAATCTTTTGCTCATTTTCAAATAATTTTTTCTTTGTAAATCCTGGTGTCAATCAATCATTTCAACATTTTAGTAGCAAAATTCTTTGCCCCTGAAAGGGTTAAATGTTTTCCAGAAAAAATAGAATTATTGCTTTATATTACACGGATTAGAAAATCGAATAAATGAGCTTCACCACTTTATTATTACAGTCCATTTAGATCTGAACCTAAGCAACCATTAAAAAGCTTTTTTAATGAAAAGTGAGTAAATGAGGTTTCACCACAATATGTTTTTAATGTGTGTATGGTTACATTAAAGGGTTTTCTATTTCTAGAATAGAACTTGTAGATATATCCAGCATATGTCAGAGACAGAAGGGTCCGTCAGAAACTCTTCTAAATGAAAAATAACTGCAGGAGACCATTATGTAGGTGAAACGGTATGAAATCCCCCGCTGTTTTATACCACAGAATGACTCACGCCTAAAACTCTGCGATCATTAAATCCTGCTGTAGCTTTGTACATCTATAACGGTTTAATGTTTATTTTTCGCAAGATTCTTGACCTTATGATATAAATTTCAATGTTTTTTTGTTATACTTCCACATTATTAGCAATAATAATTTTCTATATTTGTTTTCGAAACTAAAGACTCTCAATATGTACTGATTTTTAACTTGTGCCATACGGGATTTCATTGATAGTCAGCATGTGTTGGTTTTCGATTCAAATGTGTTTCTTGAATACCTCATGTTACAAGTAAATTTTTGCAGGAGTAGCCGTGAAAATTTATAAACATCTTGGAGAATTTAGTTATAACAAATAAAACTTTTATTTAGTAGTTAAAAATAAAAGGTAAATGTTAATAACCTGTATTTAATTGTACCTATATTGAATTTCAGAAATTATATATTTTTTTCTTTATTAAACTTGGTCATATTGTTATTTAAAATAAAATTCATTATAAATATAATGTTGACAATAAAGCTAATGTGAAAATATTTTTTCTTCTTGTCTAGTATGAAAGTTAATGATATACACAAATCAGTCAAAACTTGGATCGGAAAACGCTCTTGCGAGTTGAGGTGGGACTTAAATATTTTTGTTCCTTTTAAGGAAAAATATCTTTCCTGTAAAAATATTTTAGTTTATTTGCATATAGAGTTGAACCATTGTAACTTTTAACAGCACTTAATTTTTATGTTTAATGAATCTCTTTCAAATAAGATATTAAAAAAGGGGGGGGGGATTACATTTGCAATAACATAGTCCTGTAAAAGATATTTAATATATTAGTTGTAATACACGGATGAAAAAGTCATAAAAAACAAACTTAGTTAATTTTGGAGTAGAAAAAGGGTTTAAAATTCTGTACGAAAATTCTGTTTAAAAAATGAACGTATTTTCGATAAAAATTAAAGAGTTTGCTGCAAGAGAGACATCTCTAAATTTCTAAGTTATATATCTTATATTGACAGAAAAAATAGATTTTTATTAGAGCAAAAGAACGAGGTAGCAGTTAAAAAGTGCAAGTAGATCACGTGTTATTTTCAGATACTGTTTTCCCAATTGCAATTGAAAAACTGAAATTACAAAACTTTCTTTCTTGTTTTCCGAAATTCGATAAAACTGGAGCTGACTCCTTTAGAAGCAAGCCTTTTAATTATACTAACAATGCATACTAAGTAAAATACTTTTATAATGGTTGATAAAAGGATATGAGATCTGTAGGCCAAAAGATAATTATCAAAGTATTTTTATTATTTTTTTTATAATATCTGTAAGTGTTTCTTCTGTAAAAAAATTAATTTTTGACATCAACTTTTGAGAGGGGGGGATTAGGCATAAGACATTTATAGTTCTTCTATACTGTCTGCAAAAAAGGCATCAGACGGCATAAAAAAATCTATACTTATTTCCATTTCGATGCAAGGAAATACCTGTAAATCCCAAACACTGCACATTTCAGAATCACACCTGCAATCATCGGCGTTTACCATCTTACATTTGTATTTAATAGAATAGTCACTATATTTAGTGGATTCTAATTCAAATAATATGAATCTTTCGCTTAAATTATATAGGTGAAAAGTGTTAAACAATACCCAGTTTTGTCTATGCTGCTAAGGGATAGAAACATTGCAAAATATTCACTTATGCGTTAAAGAACACACAAAATATTTTTATAAAATAATTTAAATAACTAATGTAAAATCCTTTTAAAAGTTAAATTTGTAAATTGGTAAAAATAAAAAATAAATTAATGAAAAAAATAATTAAAAAGAAATGTAAAAAACTGTGTCAACTACTTGCACTATTTTAAAAGTTCGTATAACTTCAATTATAAGAAATCAGTTTGATTTTTCGTATCGTACATTTATTTTCCTCCTTCTCTTTAAAAAAAATAAGTTTTCTTTTTAAATACGATATTTGTTTAATATAATAGTAGAATTTAATCTTCAATAATATGATTTTTTCCCTTAAAATCGTTAATTTAATAATGATATACCTATAAAAAAAAAGTGGGGTATCCTTCCAAAATGAATATATATTTTTTTTCCTTGGTAATATCTTTTATATTTATGATACGCTTAAAGAAGTGCAATTAAACAATTCGTAAAAAAAATGAGGGTTTTTTTCGCTGAAATATTCTTATCTGCCGAAAACAGCGTAAATTTTGACATAATTAGTTTTTGAAAGTTGGTGATTACATTTTAAAATCCCGAATTCTCATACGTAAACAGTTAGACCAGTATTTATTAATCCTGAGTAAAATTCCATACATCTGAGTATACATCTGAAACTAGGACATAAAACTGAATTGCTGTAAACTGCTTGTTTATTTGATTAAATATTCGCCCATTCAAAAACTTTTAGTAACTGTATAGTTAACTGTTTGTTTGATTGCGCTTGCCGCATTCCGTTAATATATAAATTTTAATAATGGATGTTTTTACTTTACCGTTTGTTTAAATTGATGATCGGAGAGCATAAGTTTTTAAAAAGGCTGTTTATCACTACATTTTGATTGATCATAACAATAAGCTTTTTAATAGTAAAATACAAATGCTTATATTAAAAGGACAGAAAATTTCTTCCATAGATTTTTAAATATGGTACAAAAGTTGTTTTGTTTTCAAAACATTAAATTGCATTTAAGTTTGTCACTTTTTCAACTACTACATTGTCTCTTCAGCCCACTGTATGATGGATTTTTAATCGTAACTGAAAAATTTATTTGAAGAAAAAAGCTCAAATTTTGTATGCATATATATAAGAAGTATATGAATTAAAGACAGAGAAAATATTTATATGTCATAATTCGTACGTTTTGACGAATGTTAATTTCATTATTCGTATTTCATACTATAAAATTAGGAAAATACAAAAGTATAATATTTATGTTTGAGTTTTTAAGTAGCACGTTCATGCAAAAAACAGAATGATAGAATTATAATTTTAGGAAATATTGAAAGAAATGTGTAAAAGTACTTTAACATTGGCGAGAAAAAAAAAACTTTTGAAAGTTTATAGTACACATTTGACTATATAGACCATAATTGAATTATGCATACAGTTTAATAGTAACCTTGGCAGGTAGGGGCCTGGTCAGCGGTCTAAAAAAAAAACCTTCTAAATCGGTGGCCACCGATGTTATTTTTTTTAAACAATCGACCAAAAAATAGAGAATACCATATGCATTTTAATGGCCATATTGTCGTAGAGTAAAACGTAAATAACTATTCAATTTAGGATTATCTTTTCTTTCAATTTGCGTTTTAAAAAAAGCCTAGGAGGCCATTTTCGTATTGATATTGTAACAAACTTTGAAAATTTCAAAAAGAACATGCAACTTTGACATCATATTTGGATTGGTCGGTAAATTTTACCAAACGAAAAGTCATTCTGCGAAGTAGTTTAGTAATCATTTAAATGTAAAGTTCGGAACTCCTAATGTGAAATTCTTTTTTAATAGTTGTAAAACAAACTACAATGCGGGCAGTTTTTTAACAATGACTCAAAATTACTTGACGTATTGAGATGTAATTTTTGGATTCGCATACTTAAAGCTTCTAGAAGTCGTCTTCTGTTAAACTTTTTTATAGATTACAATACATATTTTTTTTGTATATAACAATATTTTCATAATATATAAGCTTTATATCTCCACAATTCCTAAGCTACTTCCCCAAATGTCTTTGCGTTTGGTATCCGAAGATAAAATTTACAGAAAAATCTAAATATGTTATCAAAATTGGGTGTTCGTATTAAAAATTTCAAAGTTGGGTTACAATTTCAATATGGAGACGCTCCTAAGCTTTTTTTAAAGATATATTCGCAATCGAATGGACATTTTGGTTTTTCTCTGCGGAAATTTGGCGATTAAAATATATGGGGGTATTCTCTCTCTCTCACTGCAAACTGAAATATCTGAAAATCAGACACTTAAGTGTCTCAAACGGATTGTTCAAAAAAGAGACACTTTAAAGTGTCTTAATTTTCAAGACACTTGTTTGCGTCTGAATTTCAGACTGTTGAAACGTCTGAAACGCGGCAATTTTTTATCTGTCATTTGTCGACAATAAGCAGCTATTTCTGATCACTTTTTTTTTCTTTTTAACCCCTTAACTGTGAGAGGTTTTTTGACACCATAAACTAAAAATAGGCACAATACACCACTTTTTCCGTACTAAAATATTTGCTTTGTCTAATCGAAAATGGTCTGCCGATTAATAAAGCGAAGGTTGCGTTTAAAAATTACTGGTGTGCAAAAGCTTTTAGTAACAAAACAAGCAAACTCATCTTTCCCGAACTGAGTTCGGGATACACAGTTAAAGGGTTAAGCATTAAACGCAGCCATATTTGACCACATTGAATCCTCAATAAATGGTAAAATAAACTTACTTTAAAGCAAGACTGGGGTTTGTTTCAGTTTCAGAAGCAGAACCTGATTAAAGCATAGGCAAACTGAACCACAATCCTGTCACCCACTCACTGATTTTACTCCCCCTCACCCCCAAATTTGGTATGAAATTTTCGTAAAACTGATATTTTAACTTTATTTCGACATTGTATTGATTATAATCCATATTTTGAACTTTTGGAGTAGGATAAGATTAAAAACAAAAAGTAT
Organism: Maratus michaelseni; assembly: GCA_963931845.1. Lineage (NCBI taxonomy): Eukaryota > Metazoa > Arthropoda > Arachnida > Araneae > Salticidae > Maratus > Maratus michaelseni. Next base: position 300,256,477 of record OZ007586.1, read on the forward strand.
ATTTACCTAATGTATAAAACCTATATTTATCTTTACAGTAAAACCACTCAATAGTGCATACCTTGGGACCACAGAATTTTTCCGCTATTAGGAGATGTCCGCTTTTTAGAGGTAAACGTAAAAAAAAAAATTTGTGTTATGTTTTGAAAAAGGTGCTTGCTAAATAGAAGTGTCCATTATGGAGGGTTTACAGTAAACCTCAACAGACGTTTCCATATAGCGCCACCTTTATTTAGCGAACATACACCTTTTCAACCGACAACACATACATGTTTGTATATTTTTACCTCAGAAAAGCGGACAACTCCGAATAGCACACGTTTTGTAGTCCCGAGGTGTCGCTATTGAGAGGTTTTACTGTATTTAGATAAATATATATTTTGTTTTTAATGTTATCCTACTCGAAAAGTTCAAAATATTGAAAATAATCAGTACACCGTCGAAAGAAATTTAAAATATCAGCTTTACGAAAATTGCATACCAAATGTGGATGGCACCTAAAATCAGGGGGAGAGAGCGTCAGAGCACTGGAACAGTTTGCCCGTGCATTAATCAGGTCCTGATTCTGGAAGTAAACCCAACCTTGATTTATAGTTCGTTAAATAGAAGTATATAGAAGACAAACCTCGCAGTCCCGAGGTATCCGCTATTGAGAAGTTTAACTGTTATATTGATTTTTGCAGTTCATTTTCTTAGTAGAAAGTACAAGTTTCTTTCCTTGAAGTATGCTTTGAATTAGTTTAACATTTGAAGAGAATAATTCAATAATAATAATAATAATAATAATATAATAAATAATGAAAAATAAAGATTTTTTCTTTCACTGAATGTTTTACGTTTTCATTCAAGGATTAACATCTATAAAAACCAGGTTGGTGTTATAAACCTTTCTTATTAAAAAAGAAAAAAAGATTTCTGAAAAAATGTCAAAATATATTAAAATTTGCTAAACAACTTATATTTTATATCTTGTACTTAGCTTAATTAAGTATCTAGAACAGAGGCTCCCAAAGTCTGCTGCGCGGAGTTCCAGGAAAATAAACAAACCAAGAAAAATTAGCATATTGCAAGGGAAAATTTTTCGAAAGTATGTAGAAATTTTCGTGTGTGTGTGTGCGTGTCAAAAAAGAATACATCTAACACTGGGTTGAAAAATATTATAAATATACTTATAAAAATCATATAAAAATTTGCCTTATACATGTATATGTTCTCTATATAATATTTTTGGTTTGAATTACTTTATTTTATGTTTCTGCATTTAATGTGTTTTAAAAATTCGATTCATAATAAGCTACAAGAAATAGTATTCTGAATTGAATGCACAACGTGAATCGAAAAAGCAAAGGCGTGCCAATGCTGTTATCTCTGCTTGCCGAACAAGGGAGAACAGTTTTCTTCTTTGGAGCTCCGTCTATTCATATGTTTATACTTAGTTCTTTTTTGCTTAGTAACCAGTGCAAAACAATTCAAACACATTTTCCACATTAACATTAGAACCGCGATGACGGGTCATTTTGACCCGTATCAAATAAATAATTGTCGATTCGCACCAGAAATATCTTAATAAATTAAGTTAAATATATACCGCACAAAAGTAAGTTAAATAAATAAGTTAAATAGCTTTAAATAAAAAATCTGAGGCAAAATATTTTTTATAAAGCTTGAGTGAAATTTCCCGCGGTTGTAGTGTTAAACTTGTATACATTATTGCTCGTCACACTTTGTGCAGAATAAAAAAAATCTGCCGGTATTTAATATTTGTATATATTGTATATGGTATTATTTTTATTTTTTAAATTTTAATTTCCTTAAACTGTTTATTTTATTTTTATTAAATTTTAGTTATTTAAATCTTCTATCCTATTTTTCATAATTGCATTTAATTTTTAAAACAATGTTTGTCGCTTAAAACATTTTTTATAAGATATTGTGTCATTTAAAGCCCCTCACTAGATTCATTTTACATTTGTGTATATTGCAGACCTGCCAAGTCTCCGACTTTTTGGATACCAGTAATTTAGTACAGAAAATGTGATTTTACTTAATCGGAGTATTTTGCGATTTAAAAGAGCAACATTTTCTCTAAAAAATTACTGGTGTGAAAAAATCTGGAGACTTGGCAACTCTATATTGTGTATGTAGATTTCTTTTTCTTTTCATAATTTTGATTTCTTTAATCTGTTTATGTTATTTGTATTAATTTTTAGTTATTTCAATTTTATATTATTTTTCATAGTAAAACAATGTTTGTCACATAAAACATCTTTTTTATAACATCTTGTATCACTTAAAGACCCTCATTAGATTCATTTTACATTTGTGTATATTGTGTATATATATTTCTTATATATACACTGGTGTGCAAAAATTAAGGACGAGAGGGTTTTTCGAATGTAACGTCGCGCAGAAGATTTCCACATCGACCAAAATCATACCATAAGATCTTCAAGATGTAAAAATATGGGACAAGTGCTAAAAACCATCTAAACAAAGAATCAAAAGGATATGAAAGCATTTTATTCAAAAGGTCACCTGGAGCACAAATGCAGAGAAGATAGAAACGTTCATCTTACAAGCACCTGGCAGGAAAAATTCAGTCTCTAATAAGGGATTTGGTCACCCCTGACTGCGATGCAGGATTTGCAAAGTCTGTCCATGCTGAGGACAAGGTTGTCTAGTAGCTCTTGAAGAATAGAGTCCCATTCCTCTTGTAACGCCAATTTCAGCTCTTGAATTGTTGCTGACGCCTGATCACGTGATGCCAAGCGCCTCCCGAGAAGGTTCCACACATGTTCTATGGGATTAAGGTCCGGGGACTTTGCAGGCCAATCCATGCGTTGAATATCTTCACTCTCCAGGAGCTCTTCGACAGCCGCTGTACGATGAGGGGGAGCGTTGCCGTCCATGAAGAGGAAGTCCGTACCCACAGTACCTCTAAAAAGACGCACGTGAGGTAAGAGAATCTCGTCACAGTAGCGGGCAACAGAGACTGAACCTAATTGGAAGACGTGGAGGTCCGTACGGCTACCAAGCATGATACCACCCCAAACAAGAACTCCGGCACCTCCAAAACGGTCCCTTTCGAAGATGTTGGAGGGGTGATTACGTGTTCCCTGCTCTCTCAAGATGTGTATACGTCCAGAATCGCTCGTCATGCTAAATCAGCTCTCATCCGTAAAGAGTACTCGACCCCACTCCTGTTGTGTCCAATTCTTATGTTCCTGACACCACGGAAACCTGCATCTCCCATAAGCAAGCGTTAGTGGTACACACCGTACTGGTCGTCGTGCATACAGTCCACCTTTGTGCAGCCTCCTAGCCAAGCGTAGTCTGCTCCATCTGCCTTACGATTCCTCCAGTTGTCTAACGCCAGTTTCTTTGCGCCTGTAGGACAATATAGCGGTCCTCCGCTGTTGTTGTTGCACATGGGCGACCACCGGTGAATGCTCGGACAGCTGTTCACCTCGTTTGAAATGCACTCCAGACTCGTGAAACGATGCTATGAGCGATACCGAACTCTTGTGCCACACTTGTCACACTTCGTCCTTCTTCCAACTTCCCAATGATTCGACCTCATGTAAGGTCATCCAGATGACATCTTCTGGATTGCCTCTTGGCCATATCACACAATAATAACAATAATAGCAAAAACCGTCGCTGAAATCACTTTACACAGTGCAATAGATTTCACCAAATTTCTGAAAGGTCACCGCCTCTGTTCTTTTATCCCCTTAGCACCTCCTCCTTTTACGCCATATGCCATCTGGGGCATGTCCTGCTGCATTTGTTTCAGGTCTATCCCCTGATTGTTCTTTCATTTAGTTCTGTTGTCTTTTTTAGCTTTTATGTTAATTTATCAGCTGCGTCCTTAATTTTTGCACACCAGTGTATATATAACTTTAATTTCTTTAATCTGTTTATGTTATTTGTATATTTAAATTTTCTATACTGTTTTCAAAGTAAAACAATGTTTGTCGCTTAAAACGCCTCTTTTTTTAAACATCTTGTATCATTTAATAAACCCCTCATTAGATTCATTTAATGTTTGTATACGTTGTGTAAATAGTTTTCATTTTTCTTTTTGTAACTTTAATTCCTTTAATCTGTTTATTTTATTTTTATTGATTCCTAGTTATTTAAATTTTCTATGCTGTTTTACATATTTGTACTTAATTTTTAAAGCAATGTATGTTGCTGAAAACGCATTTTTTAACATATTGTATCACTTAACAACACCTCTTTAAAAGTTTAGTTTAATTGGTCTCGGCACTGGCTAAGATTCTTATGTTATGATGCCACATTTTCCTATCAGAAATAAGGCTGTAGCAATTAAAATATATATGAAGGTGTAAATGCAAAATCCACACTCTCCACTTAACCTAGTTTTTAGAAAAATGCAAAAAACTGATTATTATCAATAAACATGATATATCACAAAACAATTGCGCCAATATAGCATGTTTATTCCTAATAATTGTTTTTTTACATTTTTCTAAAAACTAGGTTAAGTGGAGAGTGTGAATTTTGCATCTACATCCTTCATATATTGGTTCTTTACATTTGTCATCACACTAACAATCTAAACTTTTGCTCAGCTTCACCCCTTGCTTAAATTTATCGTCAATGAGTACCCGCCCTGATATAAATTTAACCCTACCCATATATCCCGTTTTGTTAGTAAAGTTTTTCTATTGTTGCAGTTTTTCAACATGTGTATTTTTTAACCGTATATCTATTTTGAGGAAAAAACAATGGTAAAAGAAAATTTCTTACAAAACTATAATTAATAGCTAAATACTTCAAATAAAACATCCGAAACAGTGAACGATGCTGCACCTAACAATACAGGTTATAGATTTTACCCCGCCCACTTAAACACTAAAACGATGATCTGCTTCTAAATGTATTTTTAAAAAAATGGTTCAAAAGAAGGAGCTCAGAGGCGATTCGTTTTCGTTGCATGTTCAGAAGTACTAGAAACTTAAAGAAGAATGAAAAAAGAATCCGTAATCGCATGATTCTATTACGGGTAGACGGGACTAGCGAAAACGTGTTGTATAATTACTCATGGGCGACTGTGTCTACGTATTTTTCTTTCTTTTCGCGAGTAGCGTATTGGGATTATACAGAAGTATTATAAACGAAAACTGTTCAACTTACCTTTTTTTCTGTGTGTGTGTGGTTTTTGCCGTAAATAATAATAGTTTCACGTAAGCCCCAATGGTAGGGTTACCATTTTGATCTTTAATTCCGAGTTCATACTGGAAATCCCGAAAGAATATTTTTTATTTTAAAAAAGGATGTCATTAACCCCTTAACAGTATTACTCGAACGTTGCTCGACTAAGAAGAGTTTGTTTTCTTCATTACTAAAAGCTTTCAGAAACCACGAATTTTCAACTATAATTTTTTTATGTATTTGGCGGATATATCTCGATTATAAAAGGCAGATATTTTAATACAAAAAAGGGATTTTTAGTCCTTATTTTTAATTTATTGTGTCCAATAATAGTCATATTAACTAAAACTGTTAAAGAATTAAATAATAGAAAATTTGATTTTCAAAATTTCTAGTATGAAATCAGAATTTCTGTATAAAGAAAAGGGCCAAACTGAGAACCTTAGCCCCATGTTGGAAACTACTGGTTCAGACTCTTATCCAGCAGATCTTTCTCTGCTACATAGGCATAAAAAACATTAATTTGTAAACCATAGAGTACCGTGCGGTTAAGGGGCTCCGCCTTAGAAATTCTTCCCAAAAAGAGCTCCGCGAGCCCAAAAGTTTGGGAAACACTGGTCTAGAACAATACAAAAAGAACCAATTAAATCCTAAATTTTATTACAAAAATGAAAACTTGTTAGAAAAATATTTGACTCTGAAATGGGACAAACATGGGTCTTATCCACGCATCTCTCCCCCCCCCCTCCCCACACCACCCCCATTCTATTTTTTTTTTCGTTCCACATTATTTTTACTTTTCACTTAGAATATTATATCAATTTGACTAATTTTTTTTTTCCGGTTCATATCAGATTACGTAAACCGATTTGGATTCTTTGTTTGTAATATATTTAACATATTTCAAGGCTGTATGTCTTAAAATTTAAATATGTTATTCAGATGAAACACAGAATATACATCTAAATGCAGTTTTTAGCACTTTCCAACCTAGTTGAAAAGTGCTTATGACTTCGGTTTGTCTGGCCGTGCTCTAACTCCCGTAAATATGCTCGGATTGCTCTGCAATTTTTATATGTTATTTTCGTTATCTATGGCACGTTCCCTATTTCAACTGAAGTGCGTAGCACTTATAGTTTTCTTACAGGGACACTCAAAAGAATTCCGTTACATTGCGGTCTATGGGGAAAATTCATTTGCGGTTTATTTTAAAAATGTTTCACTATTGTAAACGCATTGAAATTTATATAGATCACTAAGATGCATTAGAAGAAGCTTAATATGGAATAGTAGGTGTATAGCACTTAGAGTTACTTTACAGGGACAGTCAAAATAATTCCGTTTCATTACGTCTATGGAGAAAAATCGTCTGCGGCTTATTTAAATAATGTTCCACTATTTTAAACGCATTGAAGTTTATATATATTACTAAGGTGCATTGCAAGAGGCTTACTACTGAATAGTGTGTGTATAGCAGGCATCGTTCATTTACAGGGACACACAAAAGAATTCTCTACTGTCTGTTAGCAATAATTCCTGGAAGTGCGTTTTAAGTTACTGAACGCGATTTTAATCTTAACTAGCTTTTTGTCTATTACGTGGTGTGTATAAATTCTGTAAATCCTATACAGGGCAGCACAAAAGTTCGCGAACACATTTCCGTTTATTGACAGAAACTCCAGAAGGAGAATTTAAACTGTGCTACGCGTTTCCTAACTAAACTAAAATTTAGCATCCTATGTATATATACAAATCTATAGATCATATACAGGGCTACATAAAAGTATTCGGATATTTTTCCGAATATTGTATATATTGAAAATTCCTGAAATTACGTTTTTAAATATGTTATGCGTTTTCCAAATTGTTTACTTAGATGTCATCTTTCAGCTTATTAAACGGTAATGATTTGTAAAATTATTTTAGAAGCGTTGGAAAGTGCTACATAATCTATGCTTGACGCATGATTTTTCGTTCTTGTTTTATTTTGAACAAGTTTTCATAAGGAAATTTTTTTTAAAAATCCATTCCCATAGTAATTTATTTATAAAATATTCAGAATTTCACGTTAACTTGATTCTGAGCAGTGTTGAATTCAAACTTTTTCTCCGGGAGGGATTTCTGTCTCCGTGGGGGGGGGGGGGGACGTTATAGAGTTTCGGAAGGGAAATTGCACTTTTTAACCATTATAAAGCATAAAATCTCATCGCTCGGGATGACATTTCAATGATCCGGGGGATGTCGGATCTCCCCCCCCCCCCCTGAATTCAACACTGATTCTGATGCTTTTGTGTTTCGTTTTCTTGCTCTATGAACAACAATGTTCATAACAGTTTTACATAAATTCAATTTTGTTTAACATGAAAACATTGCCTTCGAAAATATAATCTGCAAGAGAATTAACTGATCTGTCACAAAAAATGAAAATTCATATGCAAATATATACCAATAATAAAAAGTAACTGGAAATTTCAAGGAATGTAATTCAATATCATTTAAAAATTATATATTTTTTTTTATTAAGATGGTCATATGGGCAATTTGTTTTTATATATAAATAAGATGATAATCGTTAAGCTATTTAGCTATCCTTAAAAAATGTATCTATTCTTTTTAATAACATAAAGGAAAAACTAATTCTAGTTTCAAAACTGAATTATGACTTAAATATACATCTTAAATTTATGTAAGTAAATATAGTAAATTGTATCTTTTTTCTAATTTCCATTTCTAATTTCAAATAACTTTTTTACAAAAAAAAAATTAAATTAAAATTAATTTACATTTTTCCAGTTTATTATAACGTAAAGCAACCATTTTAAGCAGTACTTCAAAAGTAAATAATGTTTGATATACTAATTTATTTACATGAAATCAAATTTTAGCTGTAAAAATATATATTATTAATAAAATTAACTATTAACAAGAACTAAAGATCATGCGTAAAGCATAGATTATGAAACACTTTCCAACACATTCAGAAAACTGTACGAAACTTCACCGTTAAATAAGGTGAAAGAAGTAAGTATACAGTATAGGAAACATAACATATTTATCATATCATTAACATATCTAGTTTTAGCAATTACCATCCCTAGTCAAAATTGTAGTCGATATATTTTGTGCAGCCCTGTGTATGATCTATTGATTTGGATATATACTACATAGCATGATAAAAATTAGTTCAGTTAAATTCACTTTTAGCAATTTTCGCCAATCGATGGAAATGCACTCGAAATCTTTTGTACAACCCTGTATATTATCCAAAGACTTTTGTACATACCTCATATTAAGCTAAAATTTAATTCAGGTTCAAAATGCATAAGGCAACTTAAAACAAACTTACAGCAAATACCAACCATAAACGACAATGTACCTTGTTCTTTGAGTAACCCTGTATACGAATTTATTTATTTTCCACAAACTTCTATAAGTCTACTAACTATAGTTCAGCAAGAAAATGCGTACCACAATTAAAAATTACCCTAAGCAATTCACTCCCCTAGTCTGTAATACTTACGAATTTCCTTGCGTAACCCTGTATATAATCAACCGAATGTATACAGTGGTGGTCAGAATTAAAAAAACAACTAAAAATTGCACAGAAAAAAAAATCTGAACTGAATAAAGTGAAATTTATACATAAAATACTGTTTTATGCTAGAAATCATCGTAGAATGAAAAACATTGAGAAATGAAAAATATGAATGTTTTGGCATAATTAACAAAATATGCCATTGTAAAAATTAGACAAAATTATAAGGATAATGTATGTTTTTGCCTGAAGTATACTAATAATTAATAATCTTTCCCTTTTTCTCAATCACTTTATCAGTCTTGACGTCATGGACTTTGACAGTTCCTTCAGAACGTTCGAGGGAATTTTGGACCAAACTTTTTCGAATGAGGACATAAGCTAGTGCTTGTGTTCATATTGTATACCATTTTTGCATACTTCGTGTGCCAGAATACTCCACAGATTTTCCATTGGATTCATATCAGGGTTTCTGGCTGGCCAGTCAAGTAGTTTCACGAAATTAGCATCAAACCATGATTTTGAAGTTTGGGAAACATGTACTGAGGCATTGTCCTGCTGGAAGAAATAGTCTCCACTCGTTATTAACGGTGCTTATGGTAAAAGATTATCGCCCAATACATCAACATAACTTTCAGAATTCATTCTAACCTGCACAAAAGTTATTGGAGAAGTTCCATCAGTTACGAAACCTCCCCAGACCATTACTCAGCCACCTCCAAATGCACGCTTTGAGAAAAATTCTTTTTCTCTATGGAGATCATACCAGAAGTAGCGAAAACCATCTGGTCCATTCAAATTAAACTTTTTCTCATCGGAAAAGACAACATCATCCCACTTTTTCCCCATAGTAATGTTTTTTTTGGCAAACTCCACCCTCAGTATCTTATGAACTTTTGTAAGAGGCGGTCGTGACATATGTTTCCACAGCGAACCTTTTTTTTATTTTTGTAAAACACATCGAACATTTCATGCACTGCATTCTAAGTTCAATTCATGTTTTATTTCTGTTGACGTTTGTTTTTTGGAGCAAGCTCTCCTTATTATCATTTTTTTCTCCCGTATAGAAACAGAAGTTGGCCTACCTATGTGTGTTTGTCGTCCATAATTACCGAGATTTTTAAGATAATTATAAATAACCGTTCTTGATCTATTAAGCTACGTCGTAATTTGACGAACAGAAAGTCCTGAACTTTTAAATGCATCCACTTTCCCTTTCTTAAACTCCAAAAGCTTTGTACCTAGCGGCATGACTGAAAAACAGAATATGACGAGCCCAAACGCTTACTACGCATTTATATTGTCTGGAAGTTCCATGTGCAGAACAAAAAACATGCAAATTTTACTTTTTAGAGCACACAAATGCAGTTGTTCTTATAATTTTGTCCATATCACATGACTCTATAAATCTATAAAACATTTTGTGAATATGAATTTTCCACATATTTCCATAAAAACTTATAAAAATATTTTTCATTTTTCATTGGTTTTCGGTTATTAAATTTGCATAATTTTCTGGCCAAGTGTAGCCAAGATTTAGCAATTTTTGCATTGTCCTTATAATTTTGACCACCATTTTACACACTACGTACTATGAAAAATTTTAGTTAAACTTAAAAACGCAACCAAAGTTGATAACGCACGCATCACACATACACTGTAACCGATATCTTTTGTGTGTCCCTGTAAATGAACGATAAACGGAATGTACCCCATACTTTTAAGGGAACAATTTCTAATGCACCTCAGTAATGCATATAATTTTCATTATGTTTGAAATAGTGAAACATCATTAAAATTCACTGCAAAAGATTTTTTGTCGTAGAACAATCTGTAACAGAATTGTTTTGTTTGGTCCTGTAAATGAATAATAAATGCTTTGCACCCCATATTCTACAAAAATCATGTTTTAGTGCGCTTCATAATTGTATATCAATTTTATCATGTTTCAAATGGCGTAAAATATCGAAATGCACTTCAAACAATTTTTTCCCATTGACTGTAATGTAACGATTTGATTTTGATTGTCCCTGTAAGTGCTACACACTTCATTTGCAATAGGGATCATACTATAGTAAACGACAATAACATAAAAAAATTCAGGGCATTCCGAGTTTATTTACGCGAGTTAGGGAACGGGCAGACGGCAGACGGACAGACAAACCGAAGTCATAAACACTTTTCAACTTGGTTGGAAAGTGTTAAAAATGTAAAATTGAAATACTGATTAAGTTAAACAATTTCTAAGTTGCAACGATTTATTTCTTTTATGTGTCATCTATATAGTTCATACGATATAAAACACACAATGCAATTAAAATTTATTATGAAATTTTTAATTGACTTCATTTAAAATTGCCATTAAAACTAATTCCGAAATCTTGTCAAATTAAGTTCCACATAATAATACCATGGTTTGAAAGCAACTGTTAAAAAATATTCCATTTTATAAAAACGGAGATCTAAAGAAATATTAAACAAATTCATTAATATTGCAAATTATACGCATTTATGGAAAACACATAAATGAACACAAATATTTTAAAATTAACATCTTTATTGGATATAAATATGAAAAAGGACGCGACAATGTAAAATACAAATTAATAAAGATAATTTAAATGATGAATAAATAATAGTACATATATTAGTAATGTTTAATATTTTCCTGTAGTTCTGATTGAAATTGAGTTCATATAATCACACAAACCTAAACTTACCTTTGAGGAAGTATCCACAATAATCCAAGTTGCTGAAAATGTAAAATGAAATATAGTATTCCACAATAAAGCGATAAAATGCCATTTTTAAAACATATGTATGTTTTTAAAATATTCTTGGCAGTGCGTTTCCACAGCCTTTATACTATAATGGTTCTTTAGACGAATAATGGGAAAAAATCATAGAACTATTGCAACTTTTAAATATTCATATGAATTTCTCAATTCAAAATCCATTATTCTTCTTTATTCTATAAACAAGTAGACACCGTTTACCGATAACCAGCCCAGTCATTACTGTAAAAAGAACATGTACTGTAAGATATACTATGCAAATCCATATCCAAATAGATGCTTCGATATTGTAATAAAATATATTTCCGTTTAGCATTTCACAATACTTTAAACCAAAAAAATCATGAGTTCACTTCAGAACGCTAGTTGAAAGAACATTGAAATGTTAATGAGCCAATTGACTTACATAGCTCATCTTTACAAAATAAAATGTAGTATGTCAACATTTCCGTTAATGATGTAATCACTGACTCACACTCGATTTGCAGTATGTTGCAAGAGTTTGACTTCAGATCATTAGTTTTTTATCAGCGGTTTGTGTGGAATATAAAGGGATTTTTTCTATTTTTCGTTATTTCGTATTTTGTTTAAGCGTTACAAATATCAATTATGTGAAGATAATAATTACAGCTTTTGTGCTTTCAGACAGAATGAAAACAGGCAAAAATAAATATTTTATCGTCTTACTATCAAATATTTACTCGAATTGTGATTAATTAAAAAGCAATTTTTATACTTCAAATTTAGATGTGTCTGTGGGAGGAAGATGAGATGTGTAGTTGGTACATCCTTTTAGTATAATTCCCGCCAGGAGGTAAGACAGTGAAAAGCCATTGCCCCTCCCTAGACTTTGAAATTTAATAAATTAATTTTTCTTTTTGTCTGATTAATAAAAAATAAATAAAATTTACACTTCCAAATGATTATGGAATAATTAAACCCTAAAAGCAAAGGATCTAAAAAAAAGGACCCTAAAGAAAAGGATCTTTCGTCAGAGAAGCCACCCTGAACTCCGCCGTGGAAAACAATTTTTATTTTTTTTTAACGTCTATGCACGTTAAATATATCTTAAACGAGTTGTTCGGGTAAGCGGAGTCGCCTGATTTTTTTTTAACTGCTAATTTGCACTTTTAAAACTGCATTTTCAAAACTGTTAATAGAAAATTATTTTTGAATATTTAATATTCTTAATTGTAAATTGTTGTATTGTTTTTTAAGTTGGTATGTTTAAAAATGATCTTGCAGGATGCTGTTTGACAAAATATTTTCAGTTTAGCTTATTTAAAGTTTATAATCTGCGTTTTAAAAATCGGTCTAGGCTGTAGACCAAAGGCTATCTTTTGCAAAATCTTGTTCCTCCCACATTTCTTTCTGCCGGCGCTGACCTCTCTTTGTATTTCAAGCTATATATCTTACTATTTTCAAATATTTAGAGGAGGCGTCCTTCCCTGCACCCCCTCCCTCTGTGTACGTCCATAAACGCAAGTAATTTTTAGAGAGCTTTATATTTTTTAGAAAAGAATTGTTTAATTAATGCACAAAAATAACTTATTGTCAAGATTTGTATGCAGACTTGTAAAATTTTGACGCACATCTTTTGATCAATCAAGTTACCTCTTCTATAAAGTAAAATTAGTTAGTAGATGGAAAATAATTTTAGCACCTTTCATCAATTCAAAAACACTGTCTGATGGTTATAGTACAGGCATATATAGTGGTACAATCGAATCACGGTCATCACATTCAGACACTTAACCGTCTAAATTTCTAAATGTCTTATTTTCAGACATATCATCAGTATTCAGACATTTTTCTCAGTTCGTCTATACTATATTCATAGTAACACACTTGTGTGTCTTAAATTCAGACATTTAAAGTATCTGAATTATTTTTTCAGACACCTAAAGGATCTGAAATACTTTTTCAGACACATATGTGTCTGAATTTCAAGCGCCTCTAATTGCAGTGCTCCTCCTCCTTTTTTAGACGATTGTACATGTACATGTATTTAAAATAGAAGAAATGATGTCAGATTTTTACAACGAAAAGGAACTTCATTCAACTGAAATTTGCTAAATATCAATATTTGTCTTAACCTATTTGCATTTTTACTATTTTTTCAATGTCAAAGAAAATGTAGTGTCCTCTAAAGACACAGATGAAATACGATAAATCCTTCTGTAAACATTCTTGGATGGAAATATTTCATATCTCGGAAAGAATAAAATAGAAACAGGCTTGACTGTTAATTTTTAAGACAAAATACTTAATACAAAATACAAAGTTTCTTAAAACTTGAAGCTAAAACAATGTTTTTTAATGAGTTCTACAAAATATCTTATGTTTATAAAACTGGCATTTTGTTTTATACTATGTATCGAAATTTATGTCATTTTATGTTTTTAGAACTCACGTAATAGTAGAAGATTTATATGTTATATTATCTATTAATTTTTATTTAATTTCTCTTACAAGAACAATTTCTCATTTTAAAAATAAATTTACGTTACTTTCTTCTGAAAATCAATTTGTATATGGTAAGTGCGAGTTGGATAAAATGTTTATAACTGCATTTCAATCCGACGTTTTTAGATATATTTTACATTGTCTTAAAAAATGTTCTCACAAGTTGCTACAGTCCGGTAACAAAAGAAAGAAAAAGGGGAAATCAAATTAGCTTAGAACAAAGGTCATCAACTTTTTTTTTTTTACATTTACGGGCACATTGAAATTTTGTAACCATCTTTGAAGGAGAATTCATCACTCGTATATTTAATTATACGTGTGTGTTTGTATGTAAAATGCACACAAAATATTTTTGGCAACTATCAAGCATCTAAAAAAGAAATGATTCCCCAAAACGCTTTCTTTTTAAATGCGATTAAGTTTGTTTACAAATTTTATTTTTAAGAGAAAAATGTAAACATTTTTTCTCTCTTTCCGTAAAAACTTTACATACTATAGTTTTCGATGAGTGTATAATATGTATTTATACATAAAAATTTATAAAGGCTTTTTGAGCGCAATTAAATTAGTCGGTGATCTCAAGTGTGCCCGTTTACGTGGGTATCTATACCTTATATGTTTTACAATGAATGGATAATTATATCGTAAGTGTGACTATGACAATCAAAGACCCGTGTGAAAGAAGATGTTATGTCACATTTTACTCAAAAATTTTTGTTTTATGGATGAAAGTGTTAAGAGGTAATCTATCATATTGCAGCGTTAAAATACTAAGATTCTAACTAGTCTTGAATATATGAAACATTCAGAGATGGAGATTAACTGTATATTATTAACTGGAGTTGAAAAGTATATAGAACAAGATCTTATTTTTTTCTCCATATAATGAGCAGATATCACAACTACAGTTTCGAGAGCAATTAATTATCGACTCTCTTCATCTAGTGATTAGGAGCAGAGAGTTGTTAACCGGACAATGGGTTCCAGCATACAAAAGAGAGTAATTGTCGTGTTAATTACTCTCTGCTGCTAATCACCTGCCGAAGAATGTGGATAATTATTTGCTCTCGAAACTCTAGTTGTGTTATCTCCGTATTACATGAAGGAAATAGAATATCCCGTCCTATATATCTATTTAGGAGATATTTTTTTAATATTTAATAGTTTAAATAATATTAATAAATTTTAATATTTAAAATTATATGTTAATATGTTTTTTAGAAAGAGTTTAGTACCATTTCTAAAATTTTAAACATACGATACAAAGAAGAAAATAAATCAATATAATTTGCAACGAAAAGCTTCCACTTCCATTTTCTCGAAATTTATTTTTTTTCCCTTCCACTCACATCTTCAATTGTGACATTTGTGCTTTTAATGTTTGTTTACAGCTTTAAAACTTACGTTTAAATTTCTTTTTTGCAGGAGAAAAGCCATTTAAATGTGAATTTCAGGGATGCGACCGACGATTTGCCAATAGTTCAGATCGCAAGAAACACTCACATGTACATACTAGCGACAAGCCTTACACGTGTAAAGTACGTGGTTGTGATAAGAGCTACACTCATCCTTCTTCCCTCCGCAAACACATGAAAATACACGGAGCCGCATCTCCCGGCTCTGGATCCGGCTACGACAGTGAAGCAGGTGTCGTCAGCACCCATGAATCCTCCCCGGGTTCAACAAATCTAAATGAATGGTATGTATGCCAATCATCGGCGACGAATCATGAACATTCACCGCTTCCAGGTCATACATTGCATCCAATAACAGCGAGTTTTTAAAAGAGAAAATAAAACAATAAATGGGCTGAAATATTTAATGATATAAAATCCTCCTTTTTATAAAGAACGGATTTATTTATGTGTGCAGCCTGAAATTCTGTGAGACAGCAGCAACAACTGGATTTTAGTTGATAATGTCTTTCATTTTTCTGCATTTAATGCTTGTTAACCATTGAAAATGGTTGTTCTTCAATATATGCAAAACGATGTAAATATTTTGCGATGTAACTGAAAATATATTCTAGGTACTTTTATGATTTTTCATAGTAAATAAAGTATATTTTTCCAAAATATTATTCTTTCCTACATAAAAAGAGTGAGATATAACAAATGATTGTAAACAATATGTTACTCATAATTTAACTATATTTTTTAAAGCCATGGCTTCGATAAAGTTCGATATCTTTACTTTTTTTAATAATTCCAAAATGTTTTTTATATTTGTCGATTGAAATTTATATTTAAAAAATGCTGTGGTATCGAATTTGTAAACCCAGCAGTAAAAAGATTTAGAATATCTAACAAAAAAATGTAGTTTAGTGTATTTCAGTTATTCAAGTTAAAATTATGTTCTATATCTTGAAAATTCCCTAAGCTGTATGAAATAAAGCAAAAAAATATATTTATTCTATATTTATTCTTTGTATATTTATTCTAAATTTATTCTTTGTGTATTTATTCTTTCTATATTTTTCCTAAATTTATTCTTTTTGTATTTATTCTTGTCCATATGTTTTCCATATAAATTTCAATATTATTTACAAATGCAATTCTTTAATGCAAAATACAGTATAATACCAAGAAAAAAGTTACAAAAATCTTACGTACTGTCTGGCAAATAATTCCTCATAAGAAATTAAGATGGTCAAAACAGACTATATGTTAATTGATTAACAGTTGAAAGCATTGCTCTAATACTGCAGCTCACAAATTATATTTCATTTTATTAACACGACAATTTGTGAAAAGCAGGATGCTTCTAAGGCATCTGTATTTTATTATTGCAGCTTTTTGTGAAATAAAAAAGTGCTTAAGGTATCCCACTATGTTGACACCCTTTTTTTCATAAAGTAAAAGTAATACTGATTGTTTCAAATATACATTAGTGTAGAAAAATACAATTGTTAAATAAATTATTCCGGTACATATTTTTAAAGGAAAAATAATGCAATATTTGATTTAAACCAAAAATGTCCTCTCACGACAAAAATAATGATATTTCACGTTTCTCTTTTTTTAACACTTTCCAACCTAGTTGAAAAGTGTTTATGACTTCGGTTTGTCTGGCCGTATGGCCGTCTGCCGTATGGCCGTATGGCCGTCTGCCGTCTGGCCGTCTGCCGTCTGCCGTCTTTCCGTGCTCTAACTCCCGTAAATATGCTCGGATTGCTCTGCAATTTTTATATGTTATAGTTGTTATCTATAGCATGTTCCCTATTTCAACGGAAGTGTGTATCACTGATAGTTTTTTTACAGGGACACTCAAAAGAATTCCGTTACATTGCGGTCTATGGGGAAAAATCATTGACGGTTTATTTAAATAATGTTTCACTATTTTAAACGCATTGAAATTTATATATATCACTAAGGTGCATTAGAAGAAGCTTAATATGGAATAGGGTGTGCATAGCACTTATAGTTACTTTACAGGGACAGTCAAAAGAATTCTGTTACATTACGTCTATGGAGAAAAATCGTCTGCGGTTTATTTAAATAATGTTTCCCTATTTTAAACGCATTGAAATTTATATATATCACTAAGGTGTATTTCAAGAGGCTTACTACAGAATAGTGTGTGTACAGCAGTCATCGTTCATTTACAGGGACGCACAAAAGTTCGCGAACACATTTCCGTATTATTTAACTCCAGACGGAGAATTTGAAACTGTGCTACGCGTTTCCTAACTGAACTAAAATTTAACATCCTATGTAGTATATATACAAATCTATAGATCCTATACAGGGCTGAATAAAAGTATTCGGATTACTTAGATGTTATCTTTTAGCTTATTAAACGGTATGATTTGTAAAATTATTTTGGAAGCGTTGGAAAGTGTTACATAATCTATGCTTGACGCATGATTTTTCGTTCTTGTTTTATATAAATATACTATGTGGGGTAGGTTCAATAGTGTCTAATATGAGACACAAATTCTAAACTTTTCTCAGTTATTTTTTAAATATTGATTCTAGTCCCAGAAAAAGTACCGTAATTTGTGTTTTCGTTTCCTATGTCTGTTTATCGATTAAAAAAAAAATATTGCATGTCATAAAAGTAAAGGTGAAAAAATTAAACCCTGTTTCATATTAGGCCCACCAAGTGGGGCTTATGTGAGACGACTATGGAGCTAAAGTGATACACCGTTGTTTTTAAGTGCTTGTAAAGCATTAGGAAAATGAGCGATCTGTCTCAAAGTTTCCCCGGGGCTAACGTTTCAACTGTATTTTTTAATTTTTTTTCTATGATTTTGCTTGAATTTTCAGAAATCCTGGGTGTATTCGTGATGGATATAAATATAAACAAAAAGATGTATTGCTTGCAAAATAACCACAAAGCCAATTTCATTACTATAAAAATTGTTACTGTTTTGTATGTCTGACGTTAGTTTCATTTCTTTAGGTGTCTCATATTAACCCCAATTGATCCTACCAAGATTGTAATGAGCTATGATAGCTATAACATACAAATTTCCATAAACATACCCATTCAAATTGTCGCTTTGATAATTTTTCATATATTTTCTTATGTCAATTTATAAAAATAGTAGTAAAGTTTCAGGGAATGCTCACTTATTTAAACCGATAGTGACGCACTCGCAACAATAGATAAGTTGTAGGCTATCAGTGTTATATAAATATAACCATAATGTTTGGATGTAGAACGTTTTTCGTAACTGATTGTTCATGAAAATCACGTTTTTCAGAAAATGCATTTATAGTTTTTATTTCTGAAAATCTATTAGACATATTTACCTCAAGTTCGTAAAAATTTCCAAATTTTTGTGTTGCACCTTTTTTAATCTCAACAACACAAGATCTTTTCCGTCTTGAGGTTACTTAAATACACACTTCCGGTTCGAGAACTGAAACAAAAGCAGGCATAACTACACATCTAGTGATCATATAAAGAAAACAAAAACTGTTTTAGATAGCTAATTGTAGAGTCTTTCAAATAAATACATGAAACAAAATTGTGATGTCAACCCAAAATGGGCTATTTAAACGCAGTGGAATACTTTAAGGATGATTTGAAACAAAGTAAGAAAAAGTAAGCTTAAAACCGTACCGTCGGGTGAAATCAATAGCTCAGTTTTGACTCAGTTTGAGCAGACCTCTAGCGGGTAATGGTTAAAATACTTAGCTTTACGCCAGAAGATGAAACGGCCATTACGATATCTCCATACTGGCAGTTTTTTTGTTTTTGTTTTTTTGCTTATATGCAGTTTCTAAGTTTAAAAATTTTGTTTTATAATTTTTATGATGTTTTAACTTCTTTTCTAGCTTTAAAAATTCTTACATATGAACACATATGGAGTTACTGAAACTTTTTATAATATTTTGCATAGTATATTTAATAAGCATTTGTTTCCTATAATGAAACTGTGGCTAGTATTTAAAAGGGCTTTTTTACGGCTTACTTTCTGATCCACATTCTATTGGAGTAAAATCGGATATCCTATGCGGGATATAAAAGGATAACGTAAGACATTAATTAAAGAACCCGTAAACAATGTACAATAAAAAGGTAGTCAAAACTACATGGAATAAGGTGATTCTGATTTTTATAAATCTGATAAAGAGTTCAACATCTTTTCTGCAATTTATCAAATTGAAATGAAGATATTTATCATTGTGTATTTAATTATTAAAACACTAGTCTTATAATTAAAATATAATTAGTTTAGTTCTTTAATTAAATTTGTAAAATAATTCGTTCCTTTTTAAAATAATGTTTAAAAGTTTTCATTTCTTGTAAGATTAACATATCCATGTGGTTTTACCCCACTGGTGTGGTAAGATCGGATGATTTGACTTTTTATTTTAAAAAATCATTGAGCAATAAAAATGTGATGAACTAATCGTTACTTAAATGACATCACAGTAAAAGGATAGGTGTCTGTATAGTATGTATACAAAGTTACATTAAATTCTGTAGGAAATGCTGACTTCAAGAAGCAACTAATAATAAGGTATGCTGTTTTACCACAATCTCCCCAATTTAGAATTCAAAGGTACTGTATGACATATTTAAAAGTTAAGCTGAAGTTATACATACGGAAAAGCAGATCTCCTATTTATACGTAAATTTATTTTCAGCGTGATATTGAACTGGCTGAAATATTTCTAAAAAGTCAGGTAAGACTAATGAACAGATAAAAAAGATAGGAAGCAAAATTAATTCTTAAATTCCTTTTGCTTTACACTGCAAACTATGTTAGTTTCTAGTTCTTGTCAGTATTTACTTATTTGAATGCATACATCAGACTTTGTGTGCTTGACAACAACTACGCCCGCTTATAAGTATGTCTTCTTCGAGATGGTGGCGGGATATACAGGTTCAGGCCGGGCAGGGAGGCGTACCAAAGGGCTCAAAAACTCTAACCAAAGGACAGGATAGACCCACCCTGGTACTCTACAGCCGTGTTCAATAGAGTAGAACCACTAGAGAAGAACCAGGCACCGCCACCATGGCAAACGAGCGCCTTTATGCCCTCTGCCACGGGAGACACTTAAGAGAAAAATGTGGTTCTAACAACTCCAAACAGCACAAAATATTACACACTCATACAGTGCCTCCCTTCTAAAGAACAGTACTTAAATATTTAAATATTTTAAAATATTTCAAACAGTTACGTGAATTCATAAAACTATACATATATATAAAAGTAAAAATAGTTTTAAAAAAACACACTTTTATAAATTTTATCATAAAATTCACGCCTAATTTCATGACGGCACTTTGTTGTTCCAAAATATGTGCGCGATAATACGTAAATGTGGCGTGGGCCCCGATTATGAAAAACTCCCCACTTTTATTTATGCTGGGTAGAAGTGGCAAACTAGTGAATTTATTAAATAAAATTTAATTTTTGCTCAGGTTTTATTTATTTTGTATGGCAGCAGTAAAGAAAGAAAAAGCATTTTTTATATTATTGAAAATGTTACTTTACATTATGGTGACAAACAAATAATTATTGTTGATTCAGGTGATGGTAGATTTTAAAATATCATGCCGGAAAATTGCTTAAACTATCTAGGATTTCTAAATTGTTTTCCCAATGTATAATCAAACTTTAATTAAAATTAAACTATTAATTGATAATTAAGTTCTGAAAATATGTAAATAGTGTATCATCATCGGGAACACACAACTGCTTAAAGTTTCTATAAATCTCGAACATCAGGAAGTGCTTGAAAAATCGATTACAAAATTCTACCTTTACATACATGAATCAAATTAAGTTAAATAAAAGAGTGTAAAAAAAGACACTGTTTTCTTTTTAAAAATGTAATTTTTTTAAATGATTATTTTTATAAATCCCAAAGATAGTTTGATATTATTGTTTATATTCTTAAAAATAAAAAAAATATGTAAAAAGAGTAATACACACATGTATACATAATTTTTATATTTTTAGCACATCAGGAAGCTAGAGAAAAATCGATTACAAAATTCCATCTTTACATACATGAACCAAGATAAATAAAGTCGTGTAATAGAGATTATCTCTATACAAGCAAAAATTTACCAAACAAACTTCCTCAAGTTTGCAATATAGATTCAACAATGATTCAGTCAATCAAATCTAAATCGGCAAACATAAATAATTTTCTGCTTCTATTATCATAATTTAATTCTGAAATTTTATTATTTTCATTCAATATTTCAATTTTATGCAGTGGTTTTTCCTTAGTATTTTTTCGGGACATACTGTATTCAAATAATGCTTACATAATTTGTCAAAAAATAAATAAACAAATAAACCCGCATTTTGTTTCCAATTGATTGTGAAATTATTTCTGTAATTTTGTATATTTCGACTATTTTATAATATTTTTTTAAATCTTTTATATGGATTATTATTGCGGAAAACTTTTCAAAACAAATATACATACGAAAAAGCAGATCTCCTATTAAGCATTGATATTCATATGCTTAATAGAGCTTTGCTTAGTGATTATTCTTTGAAAACACTTTCCAAAATACTCTCATATTTCTTTTTAAAAGTTCATGTATAGAATAAATGATGTATTTTTAAGAAAATCTAGGTGATTTTATAAAGATTTCGTGCAAATTCTAAATTACTTTATAAAGAAATGCGAAATGTGTTCATTTCGAATATTTTCTAATTTATTTTAATTAAATTGTTTACTGTTTAAAAAATATAAACAACTTACTACGCAAAAGTTAATTTTATAATGGTATTCCAGGCGAAGTTTATTTGCATGGGAATTATTGCCAACTATAAAACACACTAACTTTCCATTCATTTGTTCTTTTTTTAATTTTATTTCATACATAACTGACAGCTAAATTATAAGGTTTTGACGAAACATTTTAAATATCATTTCTAAATGTCCTATTTTTAATAAATTATTTTATTTTTCTTGTACAAGTTCATTTGAGTAAAATTCCTTTTAACATGGCAAACATTTTTTTTTTTTTCAGAATGATTTTTGACCTTTGGTATCTTTTCTTTCGTCCTCTAGTTCAAATACATTGGTCTCAAAACATAGGGCTTTAAGTTTGATCTATGCCAGTCATATTCAGATAGTCAAAACATGATAGACATATATGATAAATAAATAAAATAAACATTATATTGGTGACATTTATATGTCATGTAAATTTCACACTTAAAAATGCATTCAGAAAACAATTTTAAATTTTAAACTAGTACCAAATATAGAGAAAACTAACTTTACATTGATTGGTTCTTCTAAAATTTGCATTATGTATGTAACTGAATACTAAAATTTAATGTTTTATTGAAAATTTTCAAATATCATCTCAAAACGTTTTATAGTTAATAGATTTTTTTTTCGTGTACAAGTTCTTTTTAATTAAAATTTCCTTACGTTTTGTCTAGGCAATATTTTTCGTTAGAAAGTGACATATAAACATACACATTTTGCACACTGTCTTTTCTTCTGTTGGTCAACTATATTAAAAAATAATATCAAAACATCTTGTTTTAATTTTCATCTATCCAGTCACATTTAGATAATGAAAACATGGTACATATATATAATAGATAAATATGATAATTTTGACATTTATATGCTATGTAAATTTCACAGATAAAAATTAATTATGAAAATAGATTTTAATTTTATTTTCGTTATTAGTTAATTTTGTTGAATTGTAACATCATGTAATAAAACTATATTTTGCAGTTCCTTGTCTATGAATAAGTATGTAGCGATTTTAGATTTAATGTTATGATACACAAAATTATACTTTCTTGAAAACGTGTTTAATATTTTTAACAATGCATTATTTTTTTTTTGTTTTGAATGTAATAATTAAATAATTTCGAGATTCCTTTTTTTTCACATCTTTCTGGTAGCACATATGAAAAACATACAGAAATCTTAATAAATTTTCTTTCATTCAGTTTTATTGACTATAAAAGAGCTTGTTTTACCCATTTGTGTTATTATTTGTATGTGTTCTGTGTCCAAATCTCAAAAAAATTCAAGTTTTATACATGACAAATACATATTTATTCTGCACAGGAATCACATGAAAAATAAATGATAGGATATACCAGTGTTAATCATTTACATGTAAAATATGTATACTGATATCAACATTCTTTAAATTCGGGTGTAGACGTATGACACCGTTACCCATTAGTATTCTCAAATCTGATTAAAAACCTTATAAAAGTTTTTATTTAATGAATAAATATGTCTAAAAAATAAAATCGGAAAATGCAAAAAACAAAGGTTATGAAGTTTTAATTGTAAATTTCTTTGTTGAAAAGAAACTTCGTGTGACTGACTTTAAGCTTAATATTGGAGGAATTATTTCACATCACTATACAAGGAAATATTCAAATCTCTCAAAATCAAGTTTCAAGATATTTTCGGTATAGCCATCTATGAAGGCTATTTGATTGGAAATGTTGCCCTTTTTTATTAGTTACAATATCATTCTGCCACAAAATGATATGCGTAATTTTCTTCACTATTCATCGCTCAATTATCCGACACATTCTGTTAACCAACATTAACTTTTTTTAAGTCCGCTTTCAACCGCTTTTAATCTGTGAAATCAAACATTTTGCTCCCAAGTAAAGCCCAAATCAAGATAAAACAAAAACATAACACTCATTTTCTTAAATTTATCTTATTTTTACCTGGAATACATTCAACACTTACTCACAACTTTTATTTACATTAATTATAACGTATAGAGCAATGATGAACGTTTTTAAATATTTTCCTTCACAACTAGAAGGTTTTAGTATCACATCGGAAATAAGTTCCATTTCACATAAATTGTGATTTGTAAGTGCACTCAACAATTCTAAAATTATTTTCTTATTATCTGTAAAGATGTCTTAAATTAAAGGAAAATGGGTTTAAAATTGCAAGTATTATTTCGCAAAGACACTATTTTAATACATGTATTTTAATTAGATTTTCCTATGACAACAGCTTTATTTCAAATTTATAATTTATTGTCGTACTCTGTCGAAAGATGGACTCCTTTGTCTTGATGTAGTCATAAAATAACTTAAATTATTAACATAGATTTCAAACGTAAAATCATCAACCCTATAAGCAATTTACTCTATAAGCAGCAAACCTATTACAATTTATTTTTATTTATACGCGCAAGACGAATATTTTATTTTTAAAAATCATTGGACACATTTTATATGCTAAGTGTAAACTAATTTTCTATTTTTGCAATAAGTGTACTGCCATTAAGATATCCTTTTGATAATCATTATAAAGTTTTTACCACATACCTACCATAATTTATAATTTTTTTGTGGAATTGGGTACGAAATCTTTGAATTGTTTTAATACCTGCTATTTTAACTGTTATAACTGAAATAACAGTTGTATATCCAATTGTATTTCATTTTTATGAAAAGCATCTTTAATGATTATATTATATTTGCTCATCATAATTTTAATCAGCATTGTAAATGATGAAAAGTATAAATTTTATCATGCTTTTATACGTGTTATAAAATTTTTGTGTAATTCCATTTAATATAGGTGCTACCAAAGCACTAAATGTACAGTATATTTGTAAAGAATGCATATGAAATTATTTTGTAATGGATTGAAAATGTTATTTAATGGTATTTCACATGGTAGAAATAATTTTTTAAATAAATTTTTAAAAATTGATTGTATGCTTCTTTATTTTTATTACTCTGCAGTGAGCAGTTCTCTTTTTTTTTTTTTTTTTTTTTTTGCGTGTTGTGTGTATAATACTCATTTTTTTATGAAGTGGTGAAATCTACTGTCCTAGAAAAAAATGCACCCCCCTCTACTAACTCTGCTGAAAATTATCGCATTAAAATGTGATTGATACCCATCGATTAGTAATAAGTTCTAGTAATTAATGCTGTACTTAAATTTTGCTTAAGGGGTCATCTACATATATAAAAATTGTACCAAATTTGAAATTTTTCACTACTATTTTTGAATACCTAATTTTTTACATAATTTTTTTGATTTTTTGGTAATAACTTTCAGATACCAAACAAGAAGTAATTCGCTCATATAGTTTATATATTATACATGCTTTTAAAGCTTAGAACTCCTAGATTACAATGTTTTTGAACCACAACTCAGAAACTGATCTGTGGAATGAGCTGTAATTTTAGATTCGCATATTTCAAGCTTCTCGAAATCTATTTCTTTTACACAATTTATAAGTTAAAATTCATATTTATTTACTTATTATTTTTTTAATTAACTTCAAAAAATATATTTTTCGAAAACAATTTTTGAGAAAAATATTAATTGTAACCTATATATATTTAACAGGAATCAGTTTCTTGAAGCTTTATACATAAAAATTCAAAATTACAGATCATTCCACAAAGAAGTTTTTAAGTTATGCTTCAAAAATTACAGGCATTGAATTCTGTTTTGCAATTCTTAAAAATGAAGTTAACATCTGGAGTTCTATACTTTAAACCTGCATAATTCCTAAACTACTTGACCAAATGACTTTCCGTTTGGTATAACCTAAGGTAAAATGTACCGAAAAATCTATATATGCTTTCAAAAATAGGTGTTAGTATTGAAGATTTTAAAGTTTAGTACAATTCCCATATGTATACGACCCCTAAGCAAAATTTAAGTATAGCGTATTCATTAGTAGACGTTATTACTAATCAAATGGTACCACTCACATTTTTATACGATGATGTGAGACAGAGTTAGTAGGGGGTGGAGTTTTTTCAGAGTGTACAAAACAAAACACTTAATAGATGTACTATAAGACGTGTTTGCGTCGTATTGCATATACTGCAAATGAAACCATAACAATCCCTAAATTCATCTTTATTGGCGATTGCTATTTAAGAGAAAGGTGCGGAGCCGCGTAATCTCTCCCTGCTTGGGATAATCGAAATGACCTTTCCATAGAAAGCAAGACACATGCTACATGCATTCATAAAAACATGCTCCATATAAATGACAGATATGAATGAATATCAAAGAAGAAAAATATCAAATGTGCTAGTATCAGAAATAGCAATGCCTGTAAAAATTGTCAAAATTTCGAGAATTTCAATGCCAAATATTCTACCATCAGGAAAAAATTACATGTAAAAATTTTAAAAATTGTAAAAATTTCAGTGCCAACTATGCTATTATCAGACAAAAAATTTCCTGCAAAAATTGTGAATTGCAAGTAGAAAAACAAACAGGCAGTGGAAAAATTTTCAATTTTTTTTTCCGAAAATCATGTTTTTTTTGTCATCTATTCTTCCACTAATATATTTGTTTATTTTTTCCTTTCAATTCAAATTAATGTTCTATATTATAAAATATCATGATCAGGTTCGTCATACATATAATTTATGTTAGGTAACACCTTAACACCTCGTTCTGAAGAATTCGATATTCGTAAATTGAATATTTTTGCCGTTTTCTAAGAACATATTTGAAATAACTAAAATAAAAAATAAGAAAAACTGTGGAATAATCAGAATGTAGGATATGATCATGTTACTGACACAAGAATAGAAGATGGAAAAAAAACAATAAGACTTCTAGTTTCCCTTTTTTTTTTTTAATTGAGGCCTTACCTTAGCTGAGAAAACTTCAATTTACTTTAATTTTCAGTTACTAAGAATATAATGCACTCCAAAATAATTATTAAAATTAATACTGCATATATTCGACTTAATTTTTTAATAATAATCTCAATGCCCCCCCCCCCCGAAAAAAAAGAGAAAGTTTTGCATTTTATCACTCTCTAAATCTTTCTCTTAACCTTTTTTATATTCATAACAGCGACTATTTTTATATTCTATTTGTACGACTTTGGGAAAAAAATCTCTGCCAATGCACTTATACTAGGATGTTTTTAAGAAATATCTACAACAAAAAAAAATAAATAAATAAATAAAAATAAACTAAATTTTGATACTATTTATTATAAAAAAAAATCGTCAGTCCTGATCCGTAATCAAAAGGTTAAATAGGCAAATGTTTTGTCTTTATTTGACACCTTTTAGGGTAGTTAAATAATAAGCTTTATATGAGAAAGTTTTATGTTACATTCAGTCACTGTTATATGAGTATACTGAGTTCTGAACTAAATATGAAGAAATAAACTTTCATTGGGCTACAGTTCAAATGCCACATGGATGAACGTCTCATTCATTTGAAATAAAATCCGCCTTCAAGCGTCAATCTCTTCACTATATAAAATTTTTAAAAAATGAATAAAAATTTAAATTCTGAACACAATAAAATTATGTCTAAAGTGAACAGAAAATGACAAAACATTTAATTAAATATATAAAGGGCGATACAAAAAGGACACCGGAAATTTAAATCGAAATAATTCCTTAATTCTACCAACTATAAATGTAAAATAACTGGCATGCTTATAAGATAGCTCATAAATTTTGAATACAGTAGTTTTCCAGATATTTCAAATGGTAACGAATATTAGGCGCTGCACTGTCATAAAATTGTAAGAATGCTAAAATTAACAGCAAATCTTAAATCACAAACCTGTTTTATGTTTCGTTTTAAACTACTAAACAGAATGAGGGGTAAAAGAAAAGCGAGCTTTGATCCATCTTTTCACGTCAGTTTGAGCATTCTCATAAGTTGAAAATGCGCAACTCCATCCATTGGTGGAAATGTGCAATTTTAAATTTACTATAAACAAAATTTATGAGCAACCTTATAAACATGCTACTTATTTCACATTTATATTTATTATAGTTAATTATTTATTGAGTTTTAAAGCTCATACTTTTTTTTTTATCCCCCCCTTCTTTGCATTGGTGGCTTATGTTTGCCACAGATAACGATTGATTTATTTTCTCACTCAAAGCGATGGTATAAAAAGTTTCAGTTTGTCGAAAAGTTTCAGAAATCTGAATAAACTCTAACAATTAAAATTCAATTAATATGAATATAACAGAATTTTTTTTAACTCTACTTAAAGTAGACTCACTTAATTACATTAAAAAATAATTGTATATATACGTGAGTCATTCTCAAAATAAAAATTTAAATTTATACATGACACAGGTTGAACGAATAGCGTAAGTATGCTGCGAAAATCATGAAATTGAAAAAATATATGTATAACTAAAATTATTTTTTGATTAAATTAATTTTTAAGGTACATTTTAACTAAAATTGAACTGTATACGAAAGTACACTCTTAAAAAAATCTACCCAAAAATAAGAGCCTGAACAAACTTGTTTTTTAAACAAACTAGGGAATTCAATCCGGGCTTCTCAGGTTACAGAATATAGATGAAAACCGTTTTTTTTTTAATTGAAAAATTAATAAATTTAATATTTTTTTAGTTTCCCATTAACATCACCAAAACGCATTCTTATATGAAAAATATCAGTATGTATTCAAATGAAGTTTTGAAATTTATTAAAAGCGGTACTTTCGTGTTAGCTGTATGTCAGGAGTTAATAGAAGAAGAAATTGCCAAAGATTTCTCTACTTGCAGCGGCCTTTTTGATTCTCGTGGTTTCAGAGCGTAGTTCGATTACATGTCTGTTCAACTTGTGTTTTATTTATATTATTTTATTATTTTATTTATTTGTTCATGAAACTTTCATTCCGTCATAGAATAGTAATCGGAAACAAATGCTGAAGTATTTATATTGTTTTAAGTGCAAGCGGGTTACACTTTCGTTTTCGGGCAACACGCGATAGAGGTAGATTAACCCCAGTGTAGGCTACTTTTTTTAAAATTCAGATTGTTTGATTCCCACCAGTTTTTTAAAATAGTATAATTGGCCTTATTCTCGCATTATTTTATCTGTCATTAAGTAATCCTAATATTTCTACTTAAGAAAATTGGTGGCAATTAAGCAATCTTAATTTTTAAAAGTAGCCTTCGCTTATCGGTCGCGACGATTCAGGGGTTAAGAAAAAAAAATCATACTTGAAAATTATTTTTTAAACCTTGTTTTAAAATTAATTTTTAACCATAAAAAGTCAGCAAAGTGAGGTACAGTTTTCAAACAAACTGCATTTGAAAGAATTTTTTTTTCGGCGGTATAGAAATATAAATTGTGCGATGTTCAAAATTTTAAAAAATGCAGTAAAAGTGAAATTTATTAGTCAAGTATTGCCACCGCCGATATGACGTCAGCACTACTCACGTGCATGTTTTGGCTTTATAATATTATTTTATACACGAGTTCATGTCATAAGTAATGATACGCTCATAAGAATAAATCGATAAATAAAAATACAATCTCATATTATTCCGTGTTAAATATTATAAATTTTAGGAAAAATTGCTTAATGAATGTGCATTTGATTTTGGAAATATTTTGCCTAAATAGTTTAAAGAATAAAAGTTGCGCACTTCAAACTTAAATAACTATATCTTATGGTCGATGTATTGATTCTGTGCGTGACTTTTTGCGTGTTGTTTTATTTTCATTTCTTGTGGCGCATTGATTAATAATGAAAGCATTCTCAAAAGCGAAATATATAATTAACAGTATGTATGTTATCCGAAATTGATACTTAAATACTTGGAACTATTATAAGCCAAGAAAATATTTAATAATGAATACATTTTGCTTGTTTTTAAGTACTTTTTTTTAACAGTATAGTGTCTAAATTGAATAACATTCTCAAAAAAAAAAAAAAAAAAAAAAAACTACGTCAAAAAAAAAAAACGTAAAAAGTATAGGCAGCAAGTTGCCGGAACACCCCTGCGATTGGAAAAAAAAAATTTGAAGAAATTTCCGTATTTTGACAGGAGAACTTCAGAAAATTTTGAGCTTCGGTTTGCGAATTTTTCGTGTTTTGAAAGGAAAAGGGCATAAATAAAAATACCGTTTCTGATACGAAAATATAGCACAGTTGCCGGAACACTCCTGTGATTTGACGAAAATACAGCTTTAGATTGGAGGATTTCAGGTAATTTTTAAAGTTAGATTGGTGAATTTTCTGATTCTTTTTTCGGGGAAGGGGGGGGGGGGGGGGAATCAAAGCATAAATTTTCGTGTTTTAACAAAAAAATAGCAACGGAAAGCAGCGGAGTCTTATCCGCTCTTAGTTCTTATCTTACTTCTTATCCTGCATCTGATGGATATTCTTCAAAGTGAACAACATACAAAAATAAAAAAAAATTGTTGCGATTTTCAAATAATTAAAAAAAAAGACACAAAACAGGCATTATTTTACCCCGTAACTAGATACGCGTGCGAATAAATCTTTATAAGTATATCATGAATTGCTTAAAGTAACAGTGCGTGCAAACATACAATTTATGAATTTTATAAAATCCCATTTAAAGTTCGAATTATATTCATATTCACTCTCGATCACTCTCGATTCACTCATTTGACTCTCGATCACCTAAGCCTCACACGAGGCTCCTAAATCATAAAACCAGTTGTTTGAATATACCCCCTTATTCCAATTAACTTTTACCTTGAGTGACATCTTTTAAGCTTTTGGTTCCATGTGTGGCTGCAAATTTGTTTTAATTTTTAATGAAAATTGATAGCACAAGATTTGTTTTTAAACTGATATTTCCACCCAATATTTTTCCACATCATGAAAGCTGAATAATTATAATTGTAAAAGAAATTATCCATATAATAATACTAACCGGTCTTCGCCCGTCTAGCCGGTCGCTTCCGAGTGGGGCCCGTAGTGCAGCGTACCGCCCTGATTTCGCTTGGGGTCCAGAAAGTGCATTTTATATACAACCAGAAAAATATAAATAGAATATTTTAAATTAAAAGTATACGAAAATAACTAATAAGAATATAAAAAAGCAGTTAAATAAAGATTTCGCGACATAATTTTTTTTCATGAGCCTTCTGACAAAATACTACTGGGTCCTAACCTTGGTTATCTAGGGGTGGGGCTCAAGTAGTACTTTGTATCTGGGCTCCATTTGGAAGCGACCGGCTAGTATATAATAAAAAATCAGCAATAGTTCTGTTTTTCGTCTAATCTTCCGCAATCGGGTTCATAGCCGATATTGCCCACAAACTCGCTAGCTCTAAAATCGCTGAAATACATGATTAACTACTTTTTTTTGTAGACTTGTAAAGCGGAGTTTCACATTCTTACTTAAAACTGCTGCTGAGATATGGCACGATTACCTAAAATTTTCGACACACAGTGTGACCCCCTTGATGGATTATTATCTAAAATTGCTGAAATACATAGTTACCTATTTTCTAGTACATTTGTTATCCTAAATTTCACGCATCTACCTATTACTGAGATATCGCAAAATAACATAGGAAATCCGACCCCCATTTAAACCTCTTTAGTGGCTGAATTTCTAAAATCGCGCCTGTTTAACTACCTGTTGAACTAATTTTCAGTAGATTGGTTATCCTGAATCTGTGATTTCAAGCTCATAACTAAAAATGCTGCGAACATTCGAAATGACCTAAACTTTTCGACCCCCATTTACCCACCCCCCTTAATGGGTGAATTTCTAAAATCGCTGAAATATGTGCTTAATTATTTTTATAGCAGATTTGTTATCCTGAATTTCACGCTCTTATCCAAAACTACTGATGCGATATGATGAAAAGGTGAAATCATCGAAAATTATCGACCCCCTCCCATTTAACTCCCTTAGTAGTTGAATTTCTAAAATCGCCTAAAATGCATGTTTAACTATTCTTTAGTAGATTTGTTATGCCGAAATTCACGCTCCTAACTATAACTTCCACTGAGATATGGCAAAATGGCGTAAAACATTCGACCCCCATTTAACCCCCCTCCCCCCCCCGTAGTGTCTGAATTTCTAAAATCGCTGAAATACGTGTTTAACTATTTTTTCAGTATATTTGTTATCCTGAGTTTCATGATTCTACCTATAATTTCTACTGAGATATGGCAAAATGACCTAAAATATTTGACCTCCTATTTAACCCCCCTTAGTTGCCGAATTTCTAAAATTGCTGAAATATATGTTTATCTATATTTTTTGTAGATTTGTTATCTCGAATTCCGAGCTCCTAACTAAAAATGCTGCTGAGATACAGCGAACAGGCAAAATGACCTAAAACGTTCGAACCCCCATTTAATCCCCTTAATTGATGAATTTCTAAAATCGCTGAAATATGTGTTTAATTATTTTTTTAGTAGATTTGTTATCCTGAATTTCCCGTTCCTACCTAAAA
This sequence comes from Maratus michaelseni, assembly GCA_963931845.1. Classification (NCBI taxonomy): domain Eukaryota; kingdom Metazoa; phylum Arthropoda; class Arachnida; order Araneae; family Salticidae; genus Maratus; species Maratus michaelseni. The sequence goes on from OZ007586.1 coordinate 300,289,104, forward strand.
CTGCTGCTGAGATATGGCGAAAACGCGAAATGACTAAAAACTTTCGACCCCCATTTAACCCCCTTAGTGCTTGAATTTTTAAAATCGCTTAAATGTGTGTTTAACTAACTTTTAGTACATTTGTTATCTTGAATTTCGCGCTTTTAACTAAAACTGTTGTTGAAATATGGTAAAAAGGCAAAATGACCTAAAACTTTAGACCCCCCCATTTAACCCCCTTAGTGGTTGAATTTCTAAAATCGCTGAAATACGTGTTTAATTATTTTTTAGTAGATTTGTTATCTTGAAGCTCACGCTCTTACCTAAAACTGCTGATGAGATATGGCGAAAATGTGAAATCCCCAAAATTTTCGACCCCCCATAGTGGTTGAATTTCTACAATCGCCTGAAATACATGTTTAACTATTCTTTAGTAGAATTGTTATCCCAAATTTCAGGCTCCTACTTAAAACTCCTGCTGAGATATGCGGAAACACGAAATTATCTAAAACTTTTGACCCCCCATTTGACCCCCTTATGCTGTGAATTTTCAAAAATCCTTTCTTAGTACGCGCCTACATTGTGTAAAGAACATGTCTTCCAAATTTCATTGTTCTAGGACAAACGGTTGAAGCTCGGCGTTGATTATGAGAAAATCAAGCTACTCCTTTATAAGTATAGATTTTTGTTTTATACTACGAATAATGGTTTTGGAGCATGGTAAAGTAAAGTATCTATAACTAATCCTAAATTCTATTGCTGCCAATAAATGAGTATAACTAATCCTAAATTCTATTGCTGCCAATAAATGAGTATAATGAATTTTACAAAAAAGTTTTTTTTTTTTTTTTTTTTTTTTTGTGGTGTTCCGTCGGAGATAAATAGGATCACGCTAAACAAATTATTCTTTTCTATACAGCACAATTTAGAATAGCATTTTCTGTGTACCAATACGCAGAATGATTTTCTCTTTTCTATTTGAAAATTCGTTAGCGAGAGATTTGAATAAGTATTCATTTTACATAAAATTCCTAAAATTCAAGAACTTGTAATATTACTGCAATGGCAAGAAAAAATATGTTTTCGAGACCTACGGGATATTGTACTTTGAATGTACAAGATTATGAACAAAATAAAAAGAACCATTGTTGATTTTTTCAAAACATTTCTCGTGCTCTGTGATTTAAGTTTAAAACAGAACACGAAGAATTCTGTCGCATTTGACCAAAAGAAAAAAAAAGACCATCGTTAAATTAAGTTAGTTATTATTAGTATCGGTAGTTTAAATTAGTTTAGACTTTTATCGCTATTTTTTATTGATAATTCAGAAATATAAAGGAGTCTCATCACTTTTATATCTCCCAAAAATAGTTTTTTTTTTCATTTTTTTAAATGTATACAATTATCAATCGAACAAAACAAACCGCATGAAAATATTCAAATTAGAACAAGGTCAATTTGAAATTTAAAATGTGTACTTTAACACAGAATCCAATTGATTTTTACTTTGCATGAGCTTTTCTCAAAACTTTGATTTACTATTTGTGCACGTGGTGAAAAGAAAAAAAATCGTTTGCAGAAAGATAACTTCTTTTGCACAGATAGGTATAAAATATTCATACTTACAATCTCTATTTACTATTTTGTTAATTAAAAGACGCGAATTTTATTTGTTGCGATTAGAGCGGGGTTTTTTTTTTTTAACTTGATACACCTTAAAAAACACATTCTAATCGCAACAAAGGAAATTTGCGTTGTTTAATTGACAAAACAGTAGGTTAAGAGATTGTAGTATAATCATTTTACACGTATATCTGCAAAATAAATTACTTTCTGCAAATGTTTTTTTTTTAATAGTGCGTGCAACATTAAAAATCAATTGGAGTCTGTGTTACACATTTTCAATTTCAAATTGACCCGGCTCTAATGTGAATATTTTCAGGCGGTTTGTTTTGTTCGATTCAGAATTGTTTAAATTTTTACACAATCGGAAAAACAAACAATCTATTTTCTTGAAGATTTAAAACGGACAAAGTACTATATAAATGGTTACATAATTTGGAAGGCTGGGGAAAAAACTTATAGTCGAACGTATGCATAAACAGTATAAAATAATAACAATAATTTTTTTAACTCAAACTTATTTCTTAACTCGAAAACATCTCAGGAAAGTAAACCTTTTCATATGTATTCAATTATAATACAGTAAAAGCTGCTAAGACGGCATCGCAGTAAACTGGAGAAAAATTCCGTTTTTGGTTTCCGTCATTCCGTCTTAACAGATAACACCGATGTTATAGTTGCATCGTATTTTGATTCTCGCCGACATCATGAAATTTTCCGTTTAAATTTTCCCTGTCCGGAATCAAAGAGATCCTGTGAACCCAAACACAGGATCTATTTCCACACATTTTTCACATCATAAATAATATGAATTTTAATGTGTCACTTGTGTCGTTTTCCCCCTAACATTTTCCGTTCAAATGAGATTTCTGCTTTAAAGAAAAGCATAGCACTTGTTCATTTTCGGATCCATTTGCTAAAAAATAGCTTGTTTAGTTTTCTTTTTTTCTTTTTTTTTCTTGTTTCACAGATGAATGCTGTGTGTTAAAAGAGATATCTTTAAACATGTTGTTAATAAAATTATTACTGAAACTTTTGTTTTATAGGAAAAAAAACTGAAATTAATATTTAATATTAATTGATTTTAGACCTGTTTTGGAACAATTCTTACTCGTGCTTTGTGTTTAAACTAGTTTTAAAATTAACCTGATCTCCTGTTAAATAGTTTTTAAATAACATTCTTCAGATTTTTTAATCCTTTCAAATCTCTTTTCACATTTATGTTAATGTATTGGTATCTAATTTACTCTTCAGTAATAGTTTTTTATTTAAAAGTCTAGGATTGGCTATATTTGTTTTATGTTGTACTCCATTACCATAGCGTAATATGCAATTCACTCATATAGTAATCAAACTATAAAAATACTAAACCGAATATAGACCGACATCATAAAAAAGACATTATAGCATGCAAACAAGATTTCAACTTCACTTTAAATACGGTACATAGTCTTGGGGGAAAAAATTACCACCGCATACTAACTGTACCACAAACCATAATATAAAAATAAAATTGGTACCAATCGATTAGTCATAACGCCTACTAAATAATGCTATACATAAAGTTTATGGGGTCATCTACATATAGGAATTGTTCCAAACTTGAAAATTTTCAAACTTTGACGTAATATTTGGATTATCCGGTAACTTTTACCTTAAGATACCAAACAGCAAACTATTCGCCTAAGTAGTTTAGGAATTATGCAGGTATAAATCTTAGAACATATAATGTTAAATTAATTTTCAATCGTTGCAAAACATTGTAACGCGAATAGTTTTTTTTGTTTTTTTTTGTTTTTTTGTTTTTTTTTTTAAAGCATAATTCTGAAACTACTTGGCGGAACGAGGTGTAATTTTGAGTTCTCATATGTGAAGTTTCTAGAAATCGATTTCTGTTTTTAAAAAATAATACGTTACAAATCAGTTTTTTTTTTTAGGTAGATTTCGTAAGAAATACTACCTCTTACATTCTCACCTAAGTTGGAAATTTTGAAAAATTTTTGCAGATCTACGCCGATCATGACTCCCAGAACCCAAAACCACCCCCAGTTCAAAACTTTATATATATATATATATATATATATATATATATATATATATATATATATATATATATATATATGTCACTTTTTTCTGACCACGATAACTGGAAAAATTCTGCATAAATCTCTTCCAAACTCATACATAAGATCAAGGGTCATAAAATCTCGGTAAAGTTCGTTAATGGGCAAAATCGAACCAAGGGGGGGGGAATGGGGGGGCTTTTTGTAAAAACAGAAAAACCCTCATAATTTCTTTATTATTATACGTATCGAATCCATTTAAAGTTATTATTACTTCTAGGAAAAGGGCCGAAAATTTATGTATGACAGATTTTTGATATAATTAAAAATGGCCCCAAGGGGGGGGGGGAAAGGGGGGGGGGTTAGAAAAAAAATCATAGCTTCGTCAATTCACAAGATATCAAATCCGCGTAAATTTATTATTAATCCTCTTAGTATTATCTAAAACTTTTATATTGACAAGTTTTTTATAGGACCAACCGTTATAGCAAAAAAAAATTAAAAACAAAAAAATCCCTGCCGGCTCCGCCTGCAAACAAGTTATTTTTCGAAGTAGGCGGTTCCAACTCCCGCATCTTTTCGAAACTGATACATAAAATCAAGGGGCATAAAATCTCGGTCAAGTTCGTTAATGGGCAAAATCGAACCAAGGAGGGAGGGATGGGGGGGGGGGCTTTTTGTGAAAACAGAAAAAAACAATAATTTCTTAATTATGATACGTATTGAATCCGTTTAAAGTTATTATTACTTCTAGGAACAGGGCCAAAAACGTATGTATGACAGATTTTGATATAATTAAAAATTGCCTTAAGGGGGGGAGGGAAGGGGGGTTTTAGAAGAAAAAAATTCATAATTTCGTCAATTCCCAAGATTTCAAATCCGCTTAAATTTATTATAAATGCTCTTAATATTATCTAAAACTTTTATATTGACAAGTTTTTTTATAGGACCAACCGTTATAGCAAAAAGAATTAAAAACAAAAAATCCCTGCCGGCTCCGCCTGCAAACAAGTTATTTTTCGAAGTAGGCGGTTCCAACTCCCGCATCTTTTCGAAACTGATACATAAAATCAAGGGGCATAAAATCTCGGCCAAGTTCGTTAATGGGCAAAATCGAACCAAGGGGGGGGGGGGACTTTTTGTGAAAACAGAAAAAAACCCATAATTTCTTAATTATGATACATATCGAATCCGTTTGAAGTTATTATTACTTCTAGGAGAAGGGCCGAAAATTTATGTATGACAGATTTTTGATATAATTAAAAATTGCCTTAAGGGGGGGAAGGGTGGTTTTAGAAGAAAAAAATTCATAACTACGTCAATTCCCAAAATTTCACATCCGCTTAAATTTATTATAAAGCCTCTTAATATTATCTAAAACTTTTATATTGACATGTTTTTTATAGGACCAACTCTTATAGCAAAAAAAAAAAAAAAAAAAAAAAAAAAAAAAAAAATGCAAACAAGTTTGGTTTCGAAGTATGCGGTTCAAACTGCAGCATCATCGCAAAAAGGTCATCTCTTCCGCAATTCCCGACAAACAGGTGCCCCACGGTCTGCGTCTTCGAAATCTACCTGTGGCTGTAGGCCGAGCCGTCAGGGATTTTTTTTTTTAAGATAATTTTAAAGTACATCTAGTTTTAAAATTAATTTCCAAAAAAAATATTAACTCTAACCTATAATTTTTTTTTAACAGAAATCAATTTCTAGACGCTTCAAATATGCGAATAAAGTCTTGAAATTTATTAAAAGCGACACCTTCGTATGTCAGGAGCTAATAGCCGAAAAAATCGCTGAAGATTTCTCTACTTATTGCAGCAGCATTCTTGATTATGATTATATCATTGATTTAAGCGCGTAGTTACATAACATATCTGTTAAACGTCTATTTTATTTATATGATTTTATTGTTTACTTTACTTATTGGCGAAATTTTAATTTCGCCGTAGAATATTAGACGGAAACAAATGGTGAATTATTTATATTGTTTTAAGTGCAAACAGCTTAATCTTTCATAATCTGACTGCGTACGATAGAGATAGATTTTTAAGAAATCATGCTTCAAAATTACTTAAAAAACCATAAGAAAATCACTAAATTGAGATACGTTTTCAAACAAATTGCATTTGAAAGAACATTTTTTGTCCTATTCGACAGTGTAAAAATTTAAATTGTGCGATGTTGTTTAGAAGTTAGCAAAATAGCAGTAAAAACGAAATTTATTGGTCAGGTGTTGCCACCATTAATATGACATCAATGTTACTCACGAACATGATTTGCTTTATAATATGAATATTTCTTCACACCAATCATATGAATATGTCCAATTTCAACTACAGTACTACTCCAAAATACCTTTTCCAATATATTGTCATACATTTTTTTACCAATGATATGAAGCTTTCTAAGAAATCGTATTTCACGATTTTGATGAAAATGTCTTTTACGAACAACTTTTCATAATATACTATGCCTGAATCTTTCAATCAGAGTGTCGGTAATTTATGGGAAGTGAATCCTCAGGAATATACCCTTCAATTCTTAAAAGAACAGGAAAGTTCTTCACTTCAAATATGCTTTAAGTTCTTTTTACATTATAACGCAACATTAGAATCCTATTATCACCATGAACTCCGAAGTAATTTACCAAAGATAGTCTCCAGTAATTTACCAAAAGCATACTCAATTTTGACTAGAGGACAGACAATTTATGAATAGATAATTGAGAAACTTTATGCTCTATTTCTATTGTCGGTGTATCCAGAGCCAATGTCTGGTGCAAGACATTTGCTAGGCCCTTTCCTTCCAAACTAGTTAATCCTCTCTCCCTTCTTACTACTTAATAAGTTTTTGAAAAAACTTGCATGACATACGTACGCGTGTGGACAGGAACATGGATATCCGTATGACTAAAAGAGATACTTGATTAGACTATTAATTATTAAACTTAAAGGAAAACAGCTTTCGAAAAAAAGTAAAAATGTGTTATTACATTGAAAATATATCGTGTAATAATAATTGCCGTTTACCCAAAATCTACAGCTCTGACTAAACTGGAGAATCTTAACCAGTAGTTCCCAGTTGTAACTTACGATGATCCACAACGAGAAAGCGTACTCACTCACAACTGACAGTGAAACGAAATCGCGGCCTATTGCCGCGCAACCTCTACCGGCCGCCTCTGGAACCATCACCGCTTTGAAAACCGTGCACTCAGTAACAGCAGATACGCTTTCTCATGTGTGGGACGAGTTTGGCTATCGCGTAGATGTTTGCCGTGCAGCAAAAGGTGGACACATTGAACATTTATAATGTCTTAAAAAAACTTTGAAACTTCCTCTTTTCATTGGTATAAAGATTGTTCATTTTGGATTTGTACTTTAATAAATACAATTTTTTGAAAACGGGTCCATCGTATAGAATAACCCTATATATACAGGGTGCATAGGAAAGTCCCTTTAACCTGAAAATACTTGCGAACGGAGAGAGCTACAGCTATCCAAGTGAGGTAAAGGTATAGTAAAGCGACTACGTCCGACCTAATGCAAACGACAGCAGCGCCCCCTAGTGGCGAAATTTAGAAGATAACCATTGCAAATCAAAAACGAAAAGAGATAGAACAAATTTTCCAATTAGAAAGTTTTAGAACATCAATTAATTAGTACGAAACGACATTTGGTTCACGGGGATAAGATAAATCGTCGCCTGTATATCCAAAAATGTCCGAAATCGATGCGCGATGATTCAACTCTGCATATTCAATTTTTGAAAAAGTAGCAGTGCGCATTCGCAGATTGTGACGTTGTACTATACTGTAACGTCAGTAAAACTTTCATTTCCAATGCAATTAAAATTTTAGTTTAAAAGGTGTTGGCGCTCACTTAATACAGACAGCATAATCTCATAGCCTAAACTTATCGATGGCAGATGATAATTTGAATCCGAATGTGCGAGCGGTTTTATTTTAAAACTTTTATTTTCGGGTATAGTGGTAGTGTCGAATGGCCTCCACGATCGCCGGACCTCACTCCGTTGGCTTTCTTCCTGTGGGGTTACATAAAAGATAAGGTTTATTCAACTTCACCTACAAGTCTGCTGGATCTACGTCGTCGTATTGAAGATGCTTGCAATAGTGTGACACCTTCCATGCTGAGAAACGTGCATGCAGAATTACTCTCACGAATACAAATGTGTATCGTGGGCAATGGTGAACTTTTCGAACATACTGAACATTAACTTTTTATCACTATGAGACAGTTTGTCTTTTTTTGTTTTGTTTTTTTGTGTGATGTTATCAAAATGTATTGACGTAAGTACGTATTTATAGAATAGATTGTGCATATTTCTTCATACTTCTGACTATTCCTTTCAAACGTTTACACAAAATGGAGTGCATTGATTTCGGACATTTTTGGGTATACAGGCGACGATTTATCTTATCCGTGTGAAACAAATGTCTTTTCGTACTAATTAATTGATGCTCTAAAACTTTCTAATTGGAAATTTTGCTCTATCTCTTTTCGTTTTCGATTTTCAATGCCTATCTTCCAAATTTCCCCAATAGGGGGTGCTTCTGTCGTTTGCATTAGGTCGGGCGTAGTCGCTTTACTATACCATTACCTCACTTGCATAGCTGTAGCTCTCACCGTTCGCAAGTATTTTCAGGTTAAAGGGACTTTCCTATGCACCCTGTATATATATATATATATATATATATATATATATATATATATATATATATGTAATTTATCCAATTGTGAAATTTTTAAACATTTTAAAAGAAGGTATATATAAAAAAAAATTTATAACAATTAACTATAAACATTTAAAACAAGAAAATATTAAAACTACACAGGCAAAACACTCTCTGTTTCTCTTCAGTGGACGGATAGACAGAACTAACAATCTCCCCACACCCCCCCCCCCCCACACACACACACATACTATAAAAATTTGTAGGTTTCGAAACACGGGCTAGCCTTACATACAAAACAATTTAAAAAAGCTGAATTACTTTATTAGAAAACAATTTAAAATCAATTTAAAAAACTAAATTACTTTATTAGAAAACTAATTAAAAGCATAATACAAAATGCGCAAATTAAAATGTAAAAACAGTAATTACTTTAACATAAGCCAGTCTAAACAAAGCCTTAAACAAAAATATGAAACATGATAACCACGTAAGTTAAATTAAACGAAGGTATATAAATTAAACTTTAAAGTAAAATAAAATAAAAATGAATGCAAGACAGCCGGCCTCCGTCCATACCTACAATAAAAAGTTAAATTGACAAAAATAATATTAAATGGTGGTAACCAAAGTCCAAACACGATACCGAATTTCATTTAGTACCTGGGAGGCCTCAGAAGAATGTCAGAAAAGATTTCGTTTGAATCGGACCAAGATTAAATGCAAAATATTTTAGTTACATTTTCCACCGCCAGGGGGTGCACTCTGATCTAAAGAAACCTCTTTCCGAACGAAACTCCGGCACGTGTCCCCGCTGCTTATGACAAAGTATAGAAGGCGTTCTGTGCACGCGCAGAAAATCTCTTAGTACCGCTTTCCACCGCCAGGGGGCGCCAAATCTATGTCTTGATTAGTTCATGTTAAGTTGAATGAATCAATTGTCGTTGAAATCGGGTCCTTTGTTTGAATTGGACAAATTTTAAATGCATATTTTTTTAGTTTCACTTCCCACCGCTAGGGAGTGCACTCAGTTCTAAATTAAACTCTTTCTGATCGAAACTCCGGCACGAGTCCCTGCTGCCTATGACACCGTATAGCAGGCGTTTTTAGTTCCATTTTCTACCGCCAGGTGGCGCCAAATCTGTATCTTAATTAGTTATCTATATCTTAATTAGTTCGTATTAAGTGGAATGAACTATTTCTCATTGAAATTGGGCTCATTGAACCCAACCCGAGAAAATACCCCTGCCTGGTCATTAATTTTCAGAAATAGTGGTAACCAAGGGCTGAAAAAATGATACCGAAGTTTATCTAATACCTGGGTACCTGAGAAAAGGTTTCGTTTGAATCGGACTAATAATTAATTAGTTCTGATTAGGAGGTAGGGGGGGGAAGGAAGGCATTTCGATCAGAGCATTAACGCTATATTTAAACTACAACCAAACACTCACCCACAGAATTAAACCAATGACGTTAAAAAATTAGGAATTAGCATTAACTTTTGAAACAGAAACAAAATTACCTTTTTTTTTTATACATACAAAAATAGTAAGTTATTCTTGTTAATTTCTGAAATCAAATACATAAATGACGTATACATGAAAAAACTCTAAAAATCGCATAAAACAAATCGCAAAAATTCACAACTTGCTGTTCGAATTGCAAGCAGCTGACGACCTTTTCATATGCCAATCACAAATGCCCGGGTGACTTCCACATGTGCCTACAGTTCTATCAGCTACCAATCCAACTGCCCTTCAATGGCGTTTGACTTGTATTGGGCGATTTGTGACATCATTTGAAATAAAAAACGCTGCAAAACATGAAAAAAATGTTAAAAAACGCATAAAAAATGAAATTAAAAGGAAAAAATCTAATAAAAAAATCGGGGTAATAAATAATCCGCCCTTCCCTTTTAAAATTAATATTTTTTATCTGTAAAGAATTATCAACTTTCTCCAAGCTAAAAAGAGAAAAAAAATGACGATTCTGATCGTATCTGAAGGCTGAAATGGAATCGCAAGCACCGAACCAATCAAGCATTCTGGCAAAATTTCTTAGTGTCGAAGGAAAAAAAATCGCCAAACATTCAAAAATCGCTGTACGAATTTCGCATAAACTTTATTGAAAAAAGGATAAAATTTACTATATTGGGCTATAAGATTGGAACCGGATTCCCCTTATTAATGTGGAAAAATCGCATCAAAACGTGAAAAAACACTAAAAATCGCATAAAAAATTTAATTAAAAGAATCTATTCAAAAATTCCAAAATCTTGCTGCGAGGTGCAAAACTACATGCATAGAGGTACCTTCCCACCAATTTTTGTAGCTCTGCGTGCAGCGGTTTCTTCAAAACACGACGGAGAAACACACACACAAACACACAAACTTTCTTCTTTATTTATAGTTGGAGATAAAATAAAAATAAATTAGCTGTAGTACTAGAGTAATTTGTTCTCTTGCCTATACTAGATGACTGATTAAAAGTTTGATTATTGAAATATACATAATTGTTGCAAAAACAGAAATGACATAAACTAAAAAATAATTCTCTATTAATATTCAATTCATCTCCTGTATAAAACAAGTCAAAAATAGTTTTTAAAATTTTATAAAGCCTATCAATAGATATACTGGTGAATACATTTTCAAAATCAAATACTTGAATCTTCTGAGGAGTGGAATGTAATTTGTCCAAAACATCTATAGGCTATTGTCAATTGACCAAAAATAACTGGAATCTTTTAACTGTATATCTTTTAAGCATATTTTGTACAGACATATTGAAATTTCTTTTAATACTCATTGATGTACAAAAAATATATCTAACTTTTACTGGATTCTTATGAAATTTGGGCATCATAAAAATGAAAGGCAAACAATAGTGATTTGAAAGATTAACCCTCTGATTGCTCAATTTTTTTTTTCAAAATCCTTTCGACCAATATGTAATCGACCTTTATCTCCTATACTATTATATATTTCAAATCATCCTGTATATGAAAATTTTTAAAATTTATCATTTTCATCTTCAACCTTTGAGTGTGGAATTTTGTAATACAAAATTGCTTCAAAAATTGTAAATTACATAATTTTTTCTACAAATGTCTTGCTCGTGGAAATCGCGGGATAATCAGTCAGAGGGTTAATGTTATATAAAAATAGTGTTTTACATTTATTTTTACATGCAAAACATTTTTTAGCTATACGATCCTTATTTCCATCAATTTCATCATAAAAATTTGTATCACTCTATTCATTTTCTAGTTCTTCAATGTAAAATTTCTTACAAATTTTTGCATAATTATTAGTTGCTTTATCCACAGGGACAGTTACAAAATTATTTTGCAAATTCTTAACAAAAAGTACATATTCATTGCTAAAACTTTGATATTCATATACATCTGTATTCAAATTATTCTTTAAAATGTTTAAAGTGTCCCAATAGTTGAGATTTACATTCAAAAAAAGTTTCTAATGCCATACTGAATCTATAACTTTGTTTTTGTTTTTATAAAATTGTTAACATCTTCCATAAAATTTTTTAAAGCTTTGTCATAACTAATTTTACTATTAATTCGAAATCAGAGGTTTTTGGTACCAAAATTCATTAAATATTTTAAATTTTTATTTTAAATTATGTTTAAATCTTCCGTAATAACGTGACTATAAACATTATCAACAAAATCAATATATCACAATGACAAATTAAAGAAACATTAGAATCTGGAAAAGCAGTTTGTCAGTAATAAAAAATACTAACTTAAAAATTAGTACTTAATGTCTTACAGTAATTATATGCAATTTAAATTGTACAATCTTTTAGAGGAAAAAGGTCATAAATATCCCTTCAAATCTTATTTATATTTAATTTATTAAATCCTTTTTGCTGAAATTGTATTTTAAAATATATAAAATCTTTATTAACGTTATCTTTATTTAATAACTTAAAATTGGCTAAATCGTAAAATAAATCCTTAAACTGTAAATTTTCAAATTTAAAAGTATCAAAATTCTTTTTAATGTTCTTCAATACATTTATTACCAATTTAAAGACTTATGTTTTAACATTTTTTACACTATAAGTTGAAATAAATGTAATTTCCAAATCTTACTACAAGATACGGAATTGGTTTTCTTTTTGTTTCTACCAGGCGGGGGCTTCTGTTGTAAATAATTTGTAAGATATTTTTGTCCATTTAACTTTTTCTTGTACGTATGGATGGAGTTCGGCTGTCTTGCAACATTTTTATTTTATTTTACTCAAAAGTTTACTTTATATACCTTCGTTTAATTTAACTTACGTGGTTATCATGTTTTATATTTTTGCTTAAAGCTTTGTTTAGTTTGGTTTATGTTAAAGAAATTACTGTTTTTCCATTTTAATTTGTGCATTTTGTATTATGCCTTTAATTAGTTTCTAATAAAGTGATTTAGTTTTTTAAATTGTCATTAATTCGTTTTCTAATAAAGTAATTTAATTTTTTAAATTGCCATTAATACGTTTTCTAATAAAGTTATTTAGCTGTTTTTTTATTTGTTTTAAATGCAAGGCTAGCTCGTGTTTAGAAGCCTACAAGTTTGTATAGTGTGGGGGGATAGTTAGTTCTGTCTCTCTGTCAACTGAAGAGAAACAGACAGTTTTTTGCCTGTGTAGTTTTAATATTTTATTTTTTTAAATGTTTACAGTTAATTGTTATAAAAAAATTATATACACCTTCTTTCGAAATGTTTAAAAATTCCATATTTTGATGAATTATATTCTTGTTGCATATCTTATGATATGCTTTTGCTTCTACCTTCTACTTTTTTTTTTTTTTTTTTTGGAATTTTTTTATATTTATATTATTATATAAATCATTAAAATCAAATGATTTTATGAAATTTACAATTTGTAATTTGTAATTTATTTTATTTATAAGCTTAAAACTATTTTTTAAACAGTGTTGATTATCATGTTTAATCGTTATACTATTATATATCTGAATGAGAATATCGAGTAATAAATTGCTGCCAACATTATTATACGCATTAGAACCGATAGTTACAGTACGAGAATTAATCGGATTTTTATGAGATTCCATATGATAACAAGATAAGAATAATTTAGATTTTTACATTTAACTTTTAATAATTTATGATAACTTAATAATTTTCTGTTATTAATTTCAATTTTTAATAATGCTTTGTTTAAAATGTTACATATGAATTAATTGTTTATAGTATTCTTTACAAATAATAGCATAATTGTTTGGTGATGTATATCGTTCGCGTGGTCTTCTTAGGCGCCAGGCCCTGTGCGGTCGCACTTGTCGCATACCTTCTTAGGACGGCTCTGGGCCATTCATATAAAGATATCACATAATCAGATGGAAAGCTCATACTTGAGCAAATGATTTGGTAAAAGTTATCCTTTGCAATAGGCTTTTTTCCTACATTTTAAAGACTTTCTTATTATAAATAGATGACTACCACAAAAAGTATTATAAATAAAGTAAAGTGCGCAAATGCAATTACCGGATAAAAGTAATGGTTATCAGCGAAACATTTAATATTGGTCAAACTAACTTACCCATGGAATGTGTAAAAGACATTAACAACGTATTGAATTTTGCTTAAGAGGTTATCCCGATACAACTTTCATTTTAAAGAATTTTCTATGTATATATATATATATATATATATATATATATATATATATATTTTACATTGCACACAGATGATAATGGTTTCTGTCATTGAATTTGATAATAAACACACACACAAAAAAAAAAGGCTGGATTGAATATGACTGTATACAACGACAACTGAACAAAACATGGAACATTACATGTATTTATAAACTTAGGTGGAATTCTGTCAGAAAAAAGCGGACCTGGCAGAAAACTAGCTGAAAGATCTAATCGTGATGAAACAAACAAAATTGTATAAAACTGAAAACGGAAATAATAATAATACGGTGCAATGCTAAGATTAAAATATTCTAACACCAGCCCATAATCTAGCATTACACCAGAAAAACTGAAAGAAAATTAAAATAAACAAACAATAAAAATAATATTACACAGTTTAAACATTACTTATACAAAAAGCAAAGAAATAACAGTTCGTGAAGTTTGCTTTAAGTAATGTCTTTGTAAACACATCAGTAATTTGCCTATTTGTGGTAATATATTCAATCTTGATATTATTTTCTTTTACAATATTACGAACAAGTTTTAATTTTACATCTATATGTTTCACTCTAACATAATTGCTCTCATTACTGATACATTTTATGCATGACTGATTATTCCCAAAAATTACTATGTCCTTAATATTTACAATTTCACAAGCAATGTTTTTAAACCCCAACAGGTGTTGCAAACGTTTAGTTAAAGCAATAACTTTAACTTTAGTTGACGATAAGGCCCCCCCCCCCCCCAATCAGCATCAACATACATGGATAATTTAGGATCAGAATTCGGTTTTTTATACACAAGTTTTAAAGATAAAGTTTCTTTTAAATATCTTAAGATTTTCTTTAGTGCAATGAATGCAACTTCAGTAGGATTTTCCAGCATTTGACTCCAATAGTTAATGGCATGCAAAATATCAGGTCTTGAAATATGTGCTAAATACAATAAACAACCAACAAGTTCACGGTATGGACTATTAAATGGTTTTCCGTTTTTGAAATCAGATAGAGTGGACTTAGGGAAAATAGGAATATCATTAGGTTTACATTCTAGCATATTAAACTTACTTAATAATTTAATTATATAAGACTCTTGATCCATTATTAAACTATCAGGCTTGAATTTCATTCGAATATCTAGAAATTCTTAAACACTTTCTTACTTTGACATGTGAAACTCTTTAGACAGTTGAAAAAATAACTACATCAGTTTCATTTACACCTGCTTCTAACATATCATCTACATAAAGAGCAATAATTATTTTATGATCATTACTGTAACGAATAAGAATATAAGGTTCATTATCAAGATATTTAAAATTTAAATTTGAAACAAATTCAAGAAACCTTTCAACCATTGTCGTTGGGCTTGTTTTAGACCATATAAACTTCGTTTAAGCTTACATTTTAGTTCACTTCTGTCATAATAGATAGAGAGCCTTTCCGCTGATCTATACAAACGACTTCACTTAACTTACCATTCGGGAAAACAGTTTTTACATCCAATACAAATGCATGTAGGTCTTCATTTCAAATCACAACAAGCAATAAACGTAAAGCTGACATACTTATAACTTATATTTAAAGTTTCACTATAGTCTAGTCCTTCTTTTTGCATAAAGCAACGAACTACAAGACGCGCTTTATATCGTCCATCTCTTTTTATGGTAAACACCCACTTGCAGGAAATAGCTTGCCTGTCAGGTGGTAGTTTTCGAGATCTCAGACTCATTGATCTTCATGCTTTCCATCTCTGCATCCATAGCTTCCTTCTACAAACGTTGATCATAAACAGGAAGAAATTTTATATCACCAAAAGATAGTTTCTTGTTGGCAAAGTAATACTTCATATACATCAGGATCTGGATACCAAACTGGTTGTTTTCTTAATCTCTCGGATTTTCTCGTTTTATTTTCTTTCTCTTCAGAATCATCTGATTCTTCACTAGTACTTTCTTGAACATATGAGTTAATTTCACAATCAGTCAATTCTGAATTTTCAACGATGTATTGTTTTGATTTTATGTTATGCTTTTCTCGTTATCGAATTTGACACTTCTTGATACAGTAATGCGCTTTTTCTCAAGATATAACATTTGATATCCCATTGAAGAATAACCTGTGAATATTATCCGTTTAGACCTATCATCAAGTTTCTTTAGATGAGCGGAAGGAACTAGCATGTGGTGAACAATTATACGAAGAGTATCCACGATATTGCATGAAGATTCATGAAATAATAATTTAATTCGAGTTATTGAAGAATTTCAAGTTTATAATAATCAATTAAATACTCGAGGTAATAATTTTTTAGGAGAGCATTTATAATTTTCTAAATCAATATAAGCGTTCAGGTGCAGAACGAAAGTTCTTTTTTTGTGTGTGTTTGTAGATTTAAAAAAAAAAAACACACACACACAACAGGTTAAAAATTCTTGATTATATTACATAATATATCTCTATCTACAATATTTACAATTTTAAATTATATAACAGCTAAAAGTTTTAAAACTTTTCATTATTCCATAATAGGAATCAAGATACTTTATTTTAAATTCGTGTATCATTTTTACTGCCATTTTAAAAGTCAAGACAAACCACTTGTTTACATGACAACGGCCAAATTACTTCTACATTAAAAAATAAAATATATTTCAATTTGCCTCTCCGCTTCGAAATCACATGATCAAAAACGTCAGCAAGCACAAAGCAAGAGAGGCCCGCAAAAAGGGTTGCATACAAGATTGAAATATTCTTCCAACTCCCCCACCCCCGATGAACAATGGTTCATCAAAAAGGGGGATTCAGAATATTCAAGGTACAAGAAACAACTTTAGAAAAATCAATAATAATGGTATGTGCTATCTTGAATCAAGTAGAAGTGCTTCATTATCTAATACAAAAGACAAAATCCAATAAGACAAAATCCAATGTCAAAACAGCATTCGGTTGATTTTCTAAAGCAATCCTAAGATTTTCAAATTCTTGAAGCAACAACATGAAAATATAAGCAATCGTATCTGTTTCACTTACTTCCAGACAGTTTAAGTTTCGAAATTAATTTATTAATTTCGTCAATATATCACTTCTCATAGACACAACACGATCTTTCTTAATAGTTGCCAATCTCTTCCTAATCAAAATTTGATTCACTGCACGCTTCGTATCATAGGTTCGTTCTAATTTGTTCCACATTTTATGCGCAGTGTTTTCATCTTGAAGCGATGCAAGAACACCATCACTTAACGGTGATAACAACAGAGCATATGCCTTTTTTTTTTTGCTTTCACAATATCCGTAGCATTATCTTCAGCCGAGTCGTGTTACAAAAAGTTCTCTAATTCCTTAGCAACAAAAATTACAATTACTCACTCCTTCCAGACAGAAAAAAAGTTTTACTATCACCTTCAAAAAGTGAAATTCCATAAAGTTATTTTTGAGATTCTATTCTGCTCGGTAAAACACAAAAGAAAAAAAAATCACACAAAACCTCAGCAGAAAATGAAAAAACAAGAAACCCGTCACACTGTCTGTCTACACATATTAAATCAAACACCTGCGAAACCATGCTCTACTGATAATAAAAAGACAAAATAAAAAAGCAAGGAATCGAATATGACTGTATCGAATGTGACTAATCGAATATGACTGTATTGAGTTTCACATACAACGACAACTGAACAAAACATGGAATATCACATGTATTTATAAACTCAGGTGGAATTCTGTCGAAAAAATAGCGGAACTGACAGAAAACTAGCTGAAAAAACCAATCATAGTAAATTGTATAAAACTGGAAACGGAAATAATAATAATTCAGTGTAATTCTGAGATTACAATATTCGAACAGAATTTAGAGTACTTTCGTCAAAGCGTGTGAATATTGTCATATAAAAAATTTTATATTTTAATTGATCTAAACTCTTCCAAAGTTCATTACGCGCGACGTGCACAATAAATCGGTGTGTGTGATTGCGCTCTTAATAATCATCTGAAACAAACAATGCACACAGATTCTTGAAATATTTTAATTTAGTTGGATGCTAAACCTTAAATTGATAAGATAAATCAAAATTTCACAAAATGGCGGCTGTTTAAAGTTTGAGGTCACTTTTTGACACTTTTTGACCATTTTCAAAACGGTTTAAAAAAATCGAAATTATTAAAAAATATATTTTTTTAAGGTTTGTCCTTCGATTAAGAAAGTCTAGTTTAATTTGCAAAAACAAAATCCCATAGCTTAACGATTTAAGAGTGAGAAAGTACGCCAATTCAAAAATACTTCTTTCAAGAAAAACATATTTAAAGCTTTGATCAGACCTTTTGTTAAATGTAACACCGGTTCATTAAGCTGGTTGGCTTAAATATTGGGTGGAATGTATAACGGTTTTCAGAGCATTTTTAGACACTTTAAAAGTTTTAAAAATGCAAAATAAAATTGATTTTTTTTTAAGTATTCCAAGAGAACCTCCCCTTAAAGAACAAATCCGTGGTGATTTTTAAATTACCTCGCGGGCAGGGTTACCCACTTTTATCCGCACTCGACCCAACCCGCCTGCGGGTTGGGTTTGGTTGCCGCTATATTTTTTTGTTGCGGCTCGGGATCGTGTCGGTCTGACTTCTATCTTTTTTTCTGCGGGTCGGTTTCTGGTCGGGTTGACTTTCATTGTTTCGGGTTCGGGTCGGTGTCGGGATGGGATTTGACGCTTGCGGGTCGGTTTCGGGTTGACCCGCTTTTTCAAAAGAATGTCCACAGTAGTTTTTCAGATTAAAACAATATATACGATAACACCTCCATAATGGACACTCCCGAAAAGCGGACACCTCTATTTAGCGAACACTTTATCAATTCCTAACGCATATATTTGTGCGCTTATACCTTGGAATAGGAGACACCTCCAAGTCTACGCACACGTAGCATGTATCTACACACACATATGTGTGCATAAACTATCACAAATACGATACATTTGTTTTTGTGTGTATCATAAACGAAATGTTGCTAATGTTTTTCATATTATTCTGAGAAAAGAAAAAATGATTATTAACTGCACAGTAAAGAAATAATAATTTATGATTATATTTCATATATACATTTTATTTTTTTTCATGCAGTAAATTTAATATATACAGGGTGTTTTTTTTTTAAGTTGTGAAAGTAAAACACTATAACAAAAGAACCACTGATCCAAATGACCTAAAATTTCACGAGTGTGCTCCCAAAGCAATGGGTATTTTTTAGGCATGGTTAAAAAAACTTAAAATCGCACCGACAGATGGCGCTGTAAGGTAGCAGAAACAAAGAATATCGTCTGTGGGAGGAAAACAATGGACGGTACTTTGAGAAACCATCTTCCGTAAACCCTCTGTCGTCATTGGACCTTTTCTTAAATTCTTAAGTGTCCTAAATCTCCTAAGAGCAGTTGCTGCGCTGCCATTATTCTGATAATACAGTTTCACGAACAACGCACGGTCCGTCAATGGCGCAGTCATTGTGATGATTTCCCTACAATAATGAACACGAGATGTGCGTACTTCACGTTTTTAACGCCAATGTGTGTGTGCCGGGCGCAAGTTCGTCTCCCGACTTTACTGCATGTACAGCACATCTGTCGGTGCGATTTTAATTTTTTTTTAACCACGCCTAAAAAATGTCCATTGCTTTGGGAGCATACTGGTGAAATTTTAGGTCATTTGGATCAGTGGTTCTTTTGTTATAGGGTTTTACTTTCACAACTTTGAAAAAAATCACCCTGTACTTATTCATATTCAAGTGCGTATTTATTTTCATCTGAAACAGAGTTCTGTTCAAATTCTTTGTGAAAATCCCAGCATCCGACTTGCAAAAAACCTAACTATCATCCGAAAGAATTATACTAGGGTGAACCCGCCACGCATAAAAAAATTAGAGTCATCCCGACCCGAAAAAAATAGAAACAACCCGACCCGATGCTGGACTCTATTCAACGATCTCGAGGTGTCCGCTATTTAGAGGTGTAACTATATCTGAATATTAAAGAATATAGATATGCCCATTTTTCTATATAATATATAAAATTTGTATTAGAGATATAATTGTACATTACTTTTCATAGTAGCATTAAACCATGATTTATTGTCCTTTCATTGCATATTAGGGTCGGGTTGCGGGTTGAAGTATTTTGGGTTCGGGTCGGGTGTGGGTTGAAATATGTCGGAGTCAGGTCGGGTTGCGGGTCGCCGAAAATTATTTTGTCAGGTTCGGGTCGGGTTGCGGGTAAAGGAAATTTTTTTGTCGGGTTCTCGTCGGGTTGCGGGTTAACTTTAAATGGAATTTGCGGGTTCGACCTGTGCAAGAAAGTCCTCGTGGTAGGAAAACTGTCGAATTTAGCGTAAAATATTTAAGCTGAATTAATTTGATATTTGAAGATCACTTTTTAACTGATGTCAATTTATTTCATTCATTTTCGCATATAAAAGTATTTTCATTAAAATATTGTTGAATAAAATGTGAAATGTTATTGTTTTCACCAGAAAATACCGTTATCGGGACAATTGTATTAAGCGTAAACAAGGCAAACATGATAAGGTATTAAACCAATAATTCCATAACATAAGATTTAAAAAACAAATCTACGGCAAGTACAGACACTCTGTAATGTTCTTATAAAAACTTTGCTTGAAAAAAATTTACAATATTTAAAATAAAAAAATAGTATAATATAAAACCATTATATCTGTGTCGTAAAGGTATACGTACGTCTTAGAATTGCTCAAAATACGAATACATATATTGAATTATTGTATTCAATCCATTCATCATTAAACAAATGCCACGACATATGAACTATTCTCACTTTTTTATAGCTGAAGGTTTTAATACTCTTATAAAGCATCATGTTTTAAATAACTCTTCTTGTTTTTTTTTTATTGAAAAAACTGCTACTTTCATACATTAATAATGTTATGCAGACATATTGAAAAAGAAAAATCTACCCCTATGTTTCGATGATCGAATTGTGGGCATGTGAAGCTTGGAGAAAAAGATACATCTATTGATTAACTAGAGACGATAATTCAGCTATCCACAAAAGTCAATTTTGCCCCCACGCTCCATTTTTTTCAGCTTTTCGTTATTAGAACTCCTGTTGTGGTGCTTCTCCTCTTTCAGCGTTTGTTGCGTCACAGGGGGTAATGCTGTATGAGCACGATACATGTTACATTCTTTTTTTCACACCTTCTATTTGTTATCTTAAATATTTAGATATTCGAAATGTTTTCACCAAAGATTCTTATTTATGTAAATAAAATAAAAGACTTCTCCTATAAAAGCTGTATTCTTACTTTTGAACAATTAGCAAGAAAAATAAATATGTTTATATATTGTTGGTCCTATATGGAATTAATGATTAATAATAATAATAATAAGTTTCATACCGTCCTCCACGATTTTTTTCTACTGTTCGGGAAAAATGGAAAATATATATTTCAATTATGATTCCACATACGATAGGCTATATACATTCATGTAAAAAAGCTTAGGTAAGAGAGAGCTGATAAAAATAAGATTTTTTTAAAATTCATTTCATTTATTATGAATTGTGAGGTATTATAACGAATTCCATTAGCATAGGGAAAACGTTTTTAAATTATCAATAAATAATTTACTGATCGAGGTAAACAAAATATGACATTTTGATTGGCAAATACAAATTTTAGTGGATATTTCTAGAGAATATTAACATTCTTCTGAAAAAACATGTGCCTGGTAGTGCTGATTGATGCCAAGAATCCCGTTATCTTCAACGGTTTTGATATGCGCTCGATAAAGGAGTAGATGATACCTTTGACTATAAAGACTCTGTCTAGACTCCCAACACATGAAGTAAACCTCTTCTAAGCCTATCCCACCATTTGGTGTTCTAAACAGCAATTCGATATTTAGCAGCCTTTGGAATTCCAAATACTAAGTAACAATATGTGCTCTGTAAACTTGAGCATTATCATCCACAAGAACTGACATTAAAGCTTATTACCACAAGAATTAAGAGAATTTCTAAAAAACGAGATTTCAACGCAGCAATTAGATAGTTGTTATTGATTGTGTGGATCAAACTACCACTTATCTGCACAAAACACAACTGGCGTGAAGTCCAATTGAAGTGACTATACAGCTCAATTTTAGAAAGAGTCCTCTGTACACGATGTCACTAAGACACAAGCCACTGATCATCTTACATATCGAGGATGCCTCTATAACAGAGTGGCGACTTACGCATAGCGTATATGTTCAGACTGAAGGATTTGTCCAAACTATGGCAACTAATAATCCAGAACTTGGCGATAATCACCTGCACGAATTTTATTAGACGAGTGAGACAAGTCAACAAATATTAGCTTGGCGATAATTACAGGCTTTCCAAGAGGCTTTCCTTTTTATAACCAATTTAAAAAAAACTGTGCGTGAGTGTATGAGATCATAGCCGCAATTTTGAGCAAATATTAAAATTTTATATTGTTTTATTTGGAAATTGTAAAAAATTAGCTATCAAAACAGTTTTTCTTTTTATCATAGGGTCATTGTAATCTTTTTGACCCCGCTTTGCGGGTTTTAGAAGTAACTTCTTAGTCTGTTTTCAATAAAGCGTATATACCAAGAATAATTCTTTGTTAAATCCATTTTGTTTCTACTAATCTCAGTTTATCTTTCGAAATCTGCTTACGAAAGTTTAATATCCTCAGTTTTTTTATTCAAAATACAAACTATTTTTTTTTAATTCTAAATACATTAACTTGTATCTCATTTGTAGCATGTTCTATTTTTACTTTCTTCTATCTACATACAGTGGTGGACATAATTATAAGACACCTACCTAATTTGACATACAGTGAAAGAAAAGATTCAGAGCTTAAAAATGCTTTATCAAATACGACAAGAGCATAAATTTATTCTGTTATCACACGTAATTGTTTTACAGAAATGATATTTTTATAGCGTTTATTAAAAAAAATTAAAAAGACCATGGACAAAATTATAAGACACCCTAACATTTTAATTAAAACACCTGATTTTTTCCGAAATACTATGCAAATGTTCTGCACGCTGTTATGACGTCAGCAGTTAACTAAAGCAGACGATAACCGACTTCACGGATTTACAAACATGCCACGAGGTACAGAATGCCCCAGCACATTTATAGCATTCTGTAAGTCTTCGACACATGTAAACTGCCTGCTATTTCGGTAAACCTCACGAGCTAAGATCCCCCACTAATTTTCGTTGGGATTTAAGTCTGGGGAGCGAGAAGACCATGGAAGAACATTGATAGTTTGCTCTGAAAGCCACTTTTTTTTAGGTGTGATGTATGAATTGATGCGCTATCGTGCTGGAAAGTGTAGTTTTCGTCACAAAGAAGTTTACCATATATGGCTAGTTGATCTTTAAGAAGATTCTTATACTTTTCGGAATTCATTCTTGAATGCACAAAAACGGTATCGGTATTCCCTTCATCCGAAAAACCAGCACAAACCATTACTGAGCCTCCACCCATTTGGCGGCTCATTTGTACATCAGGAGACTTCCGTAAATCATGCCAATAATAGTGAAACCCGTCAGGACCATCCAAGTTAAACTTTTTTTCTTCAGAAAATAACACAGAGTACCATTTGGAGGTCCAGGCCATAGTTTGTTTAGCGAAGTTTAAACGGTCCATTTTGTGCCGCCTTAGAAGCGGTGGTTTTTTCTTCAATTTTTTTTAATTTCACATAGGAAGCATTGTGCAACACCCTGCGAATGGTTCTCCTTGAACAATTCAGTTTCAAAGCATTTTTAATGCTTGATTTGGTCATCTTATTCTGTGTAGCGAGCGAATGCACATGACGTCTGTCTCTCAAGGACAAGCAAGGAGTACGTCCAGATCTTTTAATCACCGATCCATTACTTCCTCTTTTCAAAACATTTTAAATTGCACATCTAGAGCGTTTAATAACTTTTGAAATATTATTAACTGAAGCACCAATTCCATTTAATCTCCAAATTTCGCGAATTTCACTTTCTTTTAATTCTGTACCTCGTGGCATGGTTGTAAATGCGTGAAGTCGGTTATCGTCTGCTTTAGTTAACTGCTGACGTCATAACAGCGTGCAGAAAATTCGCATATTTCGAAAAAATGCAGGTGTTTCAATTAAAATGTTAGGGTGTCTTATAATTTTGTCCATGGTATTTTTAATTTTTTTTTATTAAACTCTATAAAAATATCATTTCTGTAAAACAATTACGTGTGATAACAGAATAAATTTATGCTTTTGTCGTATTTGATAAAGCATTTTTAAGCTCTGAATCTTTTCTTTCACTTTATATCAAATTAGGTCGGTGTCTTATAATTATGTCCACCATTGTAATAGAAAGAAGTATTGTAATTGACATTTTTTTTGCTTCCGGTTTTCGACGGATTTATACATTTTAGCGTCAGAGGTCCCGAAAAACACGTTTTTATAAAATGTCTGCCTGTCCGTGTGTCTGTGTGTCCTCTTTGTATCATCGAAAAATGCATGAAGGTATGCATAGAACTGGATCAAAATTTATATATATATGTTTTTGACTATGGCCAGCATTTTCAGAGTTGAAATTAAGGATATTCCCCGGAAGGAGGCGCTGTGATAGCGATTTTTGTGCGATTTTTCTTTTGTATCATCGGGAAGAGTATGAAGTTAGGGATAGAACTGAACAAAACTCCATATATACGTTTTTGACTATGGACGTCAGGTCCCAGTTGAAAATGGGGATATTCCCCTAGAATGGGCTGCTGGTGGTTTTTGTGCGATTTTCTCAATTTTTAGCAGTTTAAGTGAAGAATTTATGAATATTTTTCGACAATTTATTTTTATTTCGTCGTTGTAATCACAAAAGCCGAGGTTTGTATAAAATTTTGGAGAAAATCGGCATGAAAATGCAGCTGTAATAGCGAATTTAGGTCCGATTTTCTTTTGTATCATTGGAAAGAGTATGAAGTTATGGATAGAACTGAACCAAATAGCCAGAGAGCTAACAGTCAATTTCGGACAGGTATTTGATAAAAGCTGAAAATTGGTAGCATAGTATTTCTATCTTACCGCTTTATGAAATCTTTGTTCTGCCAACTAGCTGAGGGATTCGCAACTTGCAATTTTTCGATGAACAAAAGGGGTTCTTGATAAAAACTACAATTTGCAAATAAGAAAATACGTTTTTTTTAATGTAAAAAAATAGTTGGCAGACGAATCTGCCGTGACTAAACACATGGCAGACGTCTTCAAAGTTGATAAAAAAATAATTGAAAAAAAGTTTTTTGATAACAATAGTTACAAAAACAATTGTTATTTTAAAAACTTTTTATTTTTATTAAAACATACGATTTTATATATAAAAACGAAAATGCGCAAGAAAGATAATGAGAGCCTCTTTTAGCGGAGAAGATGAGAACTAAAATAAATGGGAAAAAATGTGCTTAATAAATTACGTAAAATGGAAGAAGCACTAGGAAAAGGAAACCAGATGCCAGCAAAATAATAAAAAAGAAGAGGAAGAGCTCCCTCTAGCGGAGAATTTTGAAACTAGAATGAATTGGAGGAGGAAATGATTACAAATACAATGGTAAAATCTGTATGAAACTCAGATAATTAGAAGACAAGAAAACTGGGATAAACTATGTGTATAGTAACAAAAGCGCCACATGGTGGAGGGGGGGAAACTCTGCTAAAGCTTATAAAGGTTGTTCGAATGAGAAATTTATGGAAGGATAGGGCATAGACTCAGGAACCTAAACAGGTAAAACGCAGAATAGAAAAACAATATAAAGAATGAAAGAGGAGAAAAATTCAAAATGACTGGCAAAAGTATTTAATATCTCAGAAACTAAGGCCCCTATCGAAAAAATAAAGCCAGAATTAAGGACGACGCTTTAATGGTACTACTTTTGGATAGTTATTATAGATCAGTGGTTCCCAAACTTTTGCGCTCGCGGAGCCCTTTTTGGCAAGAATTTCTAAGGCGGAGCCCCTTAACAACACGGTTCTCTATGGTTTACAAATTAATATTTTTATGCCTATGGAGCAGAAAAAGATCTGCTGGATAAGACTCCGAACCAGTAGTTTCCAACATGGGGCCAAGGTTCTCAGTTTGGCCCTTTTCTTGATACAGTAATTCTGAATTCATACTAGAAATTTTGAAAATCAAATTTTCTATTATTTAACCCTTTACAAGTTTTATTTAATATTACTATTATTGAACACAATAAATTAAAAATAAGGACTAAAAACCACTTTTTTGTATTAAAATATCTGCCTTGTATAATCGAGATATGTCCGCCAAATACAGCAAAAATTACAGTTAAAAATTTGTGGTTTCTGAACAAACTCTTCTTACCCAAGCGACGTTCCAGCAATACTGTTAACCCATTCGCTGCCAACCACGAGTATACTCGTGGCTTTTAAATCTAAAATTATTAATTCGTACCGGAAATTTCGAAAGAAGAGTTTTATCTTATGTAATCACAAAATATCTGTAATTAAATAATGTAAATATTGCTACTAGTATTTTCTGGTAGGAATTCGAACTTTCTAAATAAAATAAAATTTCGGTAACTTTAACCCGGCAGTGAACGTGTTAAAGGGTAATTGACATCCATTTTTAAAATAAAGAATATTCTTTCGAGATTTCCAGAATGAACTCGGAATTAAGGATCAAAATGGTAACACTGTCTGAGTCATGCATTGCATTGGGGATTACGTGAAACTATTTTTATGGCGAAAACCACACACACACAAAAAAGAAGGTAAGTTGTACAGTTTTCTTTCACAAAGAGAGACTTCTGTATAATCCCAATAGGCTACCCGCGAAAAGAAAGAAAATGCATAGGCAAAATCGCTCAGGTGATTACGGATTCTTCTTTTGTTCCTCTTTACGTTTCTAGTACTTCTAAACATGCAACAAAAACTAATCGCGTCTGAACTTCTTTTTATGAACCATTTTTTAAAAATACATTTAGAAGCAGATCAACGTTTTAGTGTTTAAGTGGGCGGGAGAAAATCTATAACCTGTATTGTTAGGTTACAGCGCCTAGAATGCATAGTGTGAAAACGGTTTTACCGTTTTTTAGTTAAAAATTTTCGAATTCAAACCGGAAATTCTGAAACAATAATTTTTACTTTTAGAAGTCACGAAATATATGTCATTAAGT
Source organism: Maratus michaelseni (assembly GCA_963931845.1). Lineage (NCBI taxonomy): Eukaryota > Metazoa > Arthropoda > Arachnida > Araneae > Salticidae > Maratus > Maratus michaelseni. The sequence continues at coordinate 300,316,337 of OZ007586.1, forward strand.
AACCAAAAGAGCATTATAGGGAATTTCTGGTATGAATGTGATATTTCGGAATTTAAAAATGGCCAAACTGGTAATGCTTTAAAAAGTTCTGAAAAATTGTAGCCGATAAACGTGCAACGATGCAGTATAATAATAGGGCAATCGCAGCGACATCTGCTTTAAAAATAGATTTACCTCTAGCAAAAGTAACAGTTTCACTATTGACAACATGAACATAATTTCTATTAATAAAATCTTCTTGTAAGTGTATATTTCAGATTCAACGGATTTTGAAGTTAGTTTTTTATCATATCAGGGAGTTAATCTTTTCCACTCTTCTAGCAGAGATTCATCCTTTGGTATGGTAAATAGGGATAGTTTCTAGTTTGCTGTCTTATATCGAGTACTGTAACCAGACACAAAAGAATACGTATCACGGTTTTTGGCCATGATCAATATCATTCACATTTTCAAAGCTTATGAAAATCACTATCCAAATCAAAGGAAATAGGGTATAATTTAATTATTTAAAATATTTACCACCAGCTGAAAAGTTTTCTCAGTTCGATTCTTATACAATGTTTGCGTTGAAAACAGCTAGCAGACAGTGGCGTAGCCAGAGAGGGGGGGAGGGTCCAAATGCTCTGGAAACCAGTAATATTATAAAGTTTTCTTCGCCTTCAATATCGCAGAAAATTCTCCGATTAGATAAGGCAAAAATATTTTTATAAAATTCGTGGTAACCGAACCATTTGGACCTCCACCCTGTCTATGCCAGTGCTAGAAGATGTCGCTGAGATCGACCCATTATCTTTTCAGTATCGTTCTACATTTATCGGATTCAATTTTTTAGTACTATTTTGTAGCCGTTTTCCACACTATGTATTCTGGGCGCTGTAGTTAGGAGCAGCATCGTTCACTTTTTTGGATGTTTTATATGAAGTATTTAGCTATTAAATATAGTTTTGAAAGAAACATTCTTTCACCATTGTTTTAGCCTCAAAATAGATATACGGTTAAAAACTACACATGTTAAAAGAACTGCAACTGGTAGAAGAACTTCTAACAAACTTAGACAAACTTCTAACAAACTGGTAGAAGAACTTCTAACTCTACTAACAAAACGGGATATATGGGTGGGGTTAAATTTATATCAGGGCGGGTACTCATCGATGAAAAGTCTAAACAAAGGGTGGAGCTGAGCAAAAGTTTAGATTGTGAGTATCATGGCAAATGTAAAGAACCAATATATTTTTTTAATTGCTACAGCCTTATTTCTGATAGGAAAATGTGGCATCATAAGATAAGGGTCTTAGCCAATGCCGAGACCACTATATTTTTTAAATTGCTACAGCCTTATTTCTGATAGCAAAATGCATCATAAGATAAGAATCTTAGCCAATACCGAGACCAATTAAAACAAAATTTTAAAGAGGGGTTGTTTAGAGATAGAAGATGTAAAAAAAAAGCATTTTCAGCAACATACTTTGATTTAAATATTAAGTACAGTGTAAAACAGAATAGAAAATTTAAATAACTAATAATTAAACATATGAATAGGCGGATCTCCAAAGAACAAAACTGTTCTCCCTTGTGTTCGGCAAGCAGAGATAACAGCAGTGGCGCGCCTTTGCTCTTTCGATTCACGTTGTGCATTCGATTCAGAATACTATTCTTTATGCTTATTTTGAATCGAATTTTTAAAACACATTAAATGCAGAAACATAAAATAAAATAGTTCAAACCAAAAATATTATATAGAAAATAAATACACGTATAATGCAAATTTTTATATGATTTCACAATTATATTATGGCAGAATTTCTATACCCAGTGTTAGATGTACTTATGATTGTATGTATTTATGATTTTTGACACACACACACGCACACAAAAATTCCTACATACTTTCGAAACAATTTTTCTTGCAATATGATAATTTCTTTCATGTTTTGTTTGTTTTCCTGGAACGCCGCGGAGCCCCTGAAAAGTACAGGCGGAGCCACAAGGGCTCCGCGGAGCACACTTTGGGAACCTCTGTTATAGATAAATGGGAACGATATTATCATCCAATTAAATTTTCAATAAACTAAATAATTGAATTAAAATGGGGTTGCAGTTAATTTAATTTCAATTAATTGCATACTAGAACTATACGTAATTGCAATTGAAAATATATCGTGTAATAATAATTGCCGTTTACCCAAAATCTACAGCTCTGACTAAACTGGAGAATCTTAACCAGTAGTTCCCAGTTGTAACTTACGATGATCCACAACGAGAAAGCGTACTCACTCACAACTGACAGTGAAACGAAATCGCGGCCTATTGCCGCGCAACCTCTACCGGCCGCCTCTGGAACCATCACCGCTTTGAAAACCGTGCTCTCAGTAACAGCAGATACGCTTTCTCATGTGTGGGACGAGTTTGGCTATCGCGTAGATGTTTGCCGTGCAGCAAAAGGTGGACACATTGAACATTTATAATGTCTTAAAAAAACTTTGAAACTTCCTCTTTTCATTGGTATAAAGATTGTTCATTTTGGATTTGTACTTTAATAAATACAATTTTTTGAAAACGGGTCCATCGTATAGAATAACCCTATATATACAGGGTGCATAGGAAAGTCCCTTTAACCTGAAAATACTTGCGAACGGAGAGAGCTACAGCTATCCAAGTGAGGTAAAGGTATAGTAAAGCGACTACGTCCGACCTAATGCAAACGACAGCAGCGCCCCCTAGTGGCGAAATTTAGAAGATAACCATTGCAAATCAAAAACGAAAAGAGATAGAACAAATTTTCCAATTAGAAAGTTTTAGAACATCAATTAATTAGTACGAAACGACATTTGGTTCACGGGGATAAGATAAATCGTCGCCTGTATATCCAAAAATGTCCGAAATCGATGCGCGATGATTCAACTCTGCATATTCAATTTTTGAAAAAGTAGCAGTGCGCATTCGCAGATTGTGACGTTGTACTATACTGTAACGTCAGTAAAACTTTCATTTCCAATGCAATTAAAATTTTAGTTTAAAAGGTGTTGGCGCTCACTTAATACAGACAGCATAATCTCATAGCCTAAACTTATCGATGGCAGATGATAATTTGAATCCGAATGTGCGAGCGGTTTTATTTTAAAACTTTTATTTTCGGGTATAGTGGTAGTGTCGAATGGCCTCCACGATCGCCGGACCTCACTCCGTTGGCTTTCTTCCTGTGGGGTTACATAAAAGATAAGGTTTATTCAACTGCACCTACAAGTCTGCTGGATCTACGTCGTCGTATTGAAGATGCTTGCAATAGAGTGACACCTTCCATGCTGAGAAACGTGCATGCAGAATTACTCTCACGAATACAAATGTGTATCGTGGGCAATGGTGAACTTTTCGAACATACTGAACATTAACTTTTTATCACTATGAGACAGTTTGTCTTTTTTTGTTTTGTTTTTTTGTGTGATGTTATCAAAATGTATTGACGTAAGTACGTATTTATAGAATAGATTGTGCATATTTCTTCATACTTCTGACTATTCCTTTCAAACGTTTACACAAAATGGAGTGCATTGATTTCGGACATTTTTGGGTATACAGGCGACGATTTATCTTATCCGTGTGAAACAAATGTCTTTTCGTACTAATTAATTGATGCTCTAAAACTTTCTAATTGGAAATTTTGCTCTATCTCTTTTCGTTTTCGATTTTCAATGCCTATCTTCCAAATTTCCCCAATAGGGGGTGCTTCTGTCGTTTGCATTAGGTCGGGCGTAGTCGCTTTACTATACCATTACCTCACTTGCATAGCTGTAGCTCTCACCGTTCGCAAGTATTTTCAGGTTAAAGGGACTTTCCTATGCACCCTGTATATATATATATATATATATATATATATGTAATTTATCCAATTGTGAAATTTTTAAACATTTTAAAAGAAGGTATATATAAAAAAAAATTTATAACAATTAACTATAAACATTTAAAACAAGAAAATATTAAAACTACACAGGCAAAACACTCTCTGTTTCTCTTCAGTGGACGGATAGACAGAACTAACAATCTCCCCACACCCCCCCCCCCACACACACACACATACTATAAAAATTTGTAGGTTTCGAAACACGGGCTAGCCTTACATACAAAACAATTTAAAAAAGCTGAATTACTTTATTAGAAAACAATTTAAAATCAATTTAAAAAACTAAATTACTTTATTAGAAAACTAATTAAAAGCATAATACAAAATGCGCAAATTAAAATGTAAAAACAGTAATTACTTTAACATAAGCCAGTCTAAACAAAGCCTTAAACAAAAATATGAAACATGATAACCACGTAAGTTAAATTAAACGAAGGTATATAAATTAAACTTTAAAGTAAAATAAAATAAAAATGAATGCAAGACAGCCGGCCTCCGTCCATACCTACAATAAAAAGTTAAATTGACAAAAATAATATTAAATGGTGGTAACCAAAGTCCAAACACGATACCGAATTTCATTTAGTACCTGGGAGGCCTCAGAAGAATGTCAGAAAAGATTTCGTTTGAATCGGACCAAGATTAAATGCAAAATATTTTAGTTACATTTTCCACCGCCAGGGGGTGCACTCTGATCTAAAGAAACCTCTTTCCGAACGAAACTCCGGCACGTGTCCCCGCTGCTTATGACAAAGTATAGAAGGCGTTCTGTGCACGCGCAGAAAATCTCTTAGTACCGCTTTCCACCGCCAGGGGGCGCCAAATCTATGTCTTGATTAGTTCATGTTAAGTTGAATGAATCAATTGTCGTTGAAATCGGGTCCTTTGTTTGAATTGGACAAATTTTAAATGCATAATTTTTTAGTTTCACTTCCCACCGCTAGGGAGTGCACTCAGTTCTAAATTAAACTCTTTCTGATCGAAACTCCGGCACGAGTCCCTGCTGCCTATGACACCGTATAGCAGGCGTTTTTAGTTCCATTTTCTACCGCCAGGTGGCGCCAAATCTGTATCTTAATTAGTTATCTATATCTTAATTAGTTCGTATTAAGTGGAATGAACTATTTCTCATTGAAATTGGGCTCATTGAACCCAACCCGAGAAAATACCCCTGCCTGGTCATTAATTTTCAGAAATAGTGGTAACCAAGGGCTGAAAAAATGATACCGAAGTTTATCTAATACCTGGGTACCTGAGAAAAGGTTTCGTTTGAATCGGACTAATAATTAATTAGTTCTGATTAGGAGGTAGGGGGGGGAAGGAAGGCATTTCGATCAGAGCATTAACGCTATATTTAAACTACAACCAAACACTCACCCACAGAATTAAACCAATGACGTTAAAAAATTAGGAATTAGCATTAACTTTTGAAACAGAAACAAAATTACCTTTTTTTTTATACATACAAAAATAGTAAGTTATTCTTGTTAATTTCTGAAATCAAATACATAAATGACGTATACATGAAAAAACTCTAAAAATCGCATAAAACAAATCGCAAAAATTCACAACTTGCTGTTCGAATTGCAAGCAGCTGACGACCTTTTCATATGCCAATCACAAATGCCCGGGTGACTTCCACATGTGCCTACAGTTCTATCAGCTACCAATCCAACTGCCCTTCAATGGCGTTTGACTTGTATTGGGCGATTTGTGATATCATTTGAAATAAAAAACGCTGCAAAACATGAAAAAAATGTTAAAAAACGCATAAAAAATGAAATTAAAAGGAAAAAATCTAATAAAAAAATCGGGGTAATAAATAATCCGCCCTTCCCTTTTAAAATTAATATTTTTTATCTGTAAAGAATTATCAACTTTCTCCAAGCTAAAAAGAGAAAAAAAATGACGATTCTGATCGTATCTGAAGGCTGAAATGGAATCGCAAGCACCGAACCAATCAAGCATTCTGGCAAAATTTCTTAGTGTCGAAGGAAAAAAAATCGCCAAACATTCAAAAATCGCTGTACGAATTTCGCATAAACTTTATTGAAAAAAGGATAAAATTTACTATATTGGGCTATAAGATTGGAACCGGATTCCCCTTATTAATGTGGAAAAATCGCATCAAAACGTGAAAAAACACTAAAAATCGCATAAAAAATTTAATTAAAAGAATCTATTCAAAAATTCCAAAATCTTGCTGCGAGGTGCAAAACTACATGCATAGAGGTACCTTCCCACCAAATTTTGTAGCTCTGCGTGCAGCGGTTTCTTCAAAACACGACGGAGAAACACACACACAAACACACAAACTTTCTTCTTTATTTATAGTTGGAGATAAAATAAAAATAAATTAGCTGTAGTACTAGAGTAATTTGTTCTCTTGCCTATACTAGATGACTGATTAAAAGTTTGATTATTGAAATATACATAATTGTTGCAAAAACAGAAATGACATAAACTAAAAAATAATTCTCTATTAACATTCAATTCATCTCCTGTATAAAACAAGTCAAAAATAGTTTTTAAAATTTTATAAAGCCTATCAATAGATATACTGGTGAATACATTTTCAAAATCAAATACTTGAATCTTCTGAGGAGTGGAATGTAATTTGTCCAAAACATCTATAGGCTATTGTCAATTGACCAAAAATAACTGGAATCTTTTAACCGTATATCTTTTAAGCATATTTTGTACAGACATATTGAAATTTCTTTTAATACTCATTGATGTACAACAAATATATCTAACTTTTACTGGATTCTTATGAAATTTGGGCATCATAAAAATGAAAGGCAAACAATAGTGATTTGAAAGATTAACCCTCTGATTGCTCAATTTTTTTTTTCAAAATCCTTTCGACCAATATGTAATCGACCTTTATCTCCTATACTATTATATATTTCAAATCATCCTGTATATGAAAATTTTTAAAATTTATCATTTTCATCTTCAACCTTTGAGTGTGGAATTTTGTGATACAAAATTGCTTCAAAAATTGTAAATTACATAATTTTTTCTACAAATGTCTTGCTCGTGGAAATCGCGGGATAATCAGTCAGAGGGTTAATGTTATATAAAAATAGTGTTTTACATTTATTTTTACATGCAAAACATTTTTTAGCTATACGATCCTTATTTCCATCAATTTCATCATAAAAATTTGTATCACTCTATTCATTTTCTAGTTCTTCAATGTAAAATTTCTTACAAATTTTTGCATAATTATTAGTTGCTTTATCCACAGGGACAGTTACAAAATTATTTTGCAAATTCTTAACAAAAAGTACATATTCATTGCTAAAACTTTGATATTCATATACATCTGTATTCAAATTATTCTTTAAAATGTTTAAAGTGTCCCAATAGTTGAGATTTACATTCAAAAAAAGTTTCTAATGCCATACTGAATCTATAACTTTGTTTTTGTTTTTATAAAATTGTTAACATCTTCCATAAAATTTTTTAAAGCTTTGTCATAACAAATTTTACTATTAATTCGAAATCAGAGGTTTTTGGTACCAAAATTCATTAAATATTTTAAATTTTTATTTTAAATAATGTTTAAATCTTTCGTCTTATGAAATTTGGGCATCATAAAAATGAAAGGCAAACAATAGTGATTTGAAAGATTAACCCTCTGATTGCTCAATTTGAGTGTGGAAATTCAGAGAAATTTGAGTGTGCACAAAATTCCACACTCTAATGTTTAAATCTTCCGTAATAACGTGACTATAAACATTATCAACAAAATCAATATATCACAATGACAAATTAAAGAAACATTAGAATCTGGAAAAGCAGTTTGTCAGTAATAAAAAATACTAACTTAAAAATTAGTACTTAATGTCTTACAGTAATTATATGCAATTTAAATTGTACAATCTTTTAGAGGAAAAAGGTCATAAATATCCCTTCAAATCTTATTTATATTTAATTTATTAAATCCTTTTTGCTGAAATTGTATTTTAAAATATATAAAATCTTTATTAACGTTATCTTTATTTAATAACTTAAAATTGGCTAAATCGTAAAATAAATCCTTAAACTGTAAATTTTCAAATTTAAAAGTATCAAAATTCTTTTTAATGTTCTTCAATACATTTATTACCAATTTAAAGACTTATGTTTTAACATTTTTGACACTATAAGTTGAAATAAATGTAATTTCCAAATCTTACTACAAGATACGGAATTGGTTTTCTTTTTGTTTCTACCAGGCGGGGGCTTCTGTTGTAAATAATTTGTAAGATATTTTTGTCCATTTAACTTTTTCTTGTACGTATGGATGGAGTTCGGCTGTCTTGCAACATTTTTATTTTATTTTACTCAAAAGTTTACTTTATATACCTTCGTTTAATTTAACTTACGTGGTTATCATGTTTTATATTTTTGCTTAAAGCTTTGTTTAGTTTGGTTTATGTTAAAGAAATTACTGTTTTTCCATTTTAATTTGTGCATTTTGTATTATGCCTTTAATTAGTTTCTAATAAAGTGATTTAGTTTTTTAAATTGTCATTAATTCGTTTTCTAATAAAGTAATTTAATTTTTTAAATTGCCATTAATACGTTTTCTAATAAAGTTATTTAGTTGTTTTTTTAATTGTTTTAAATGCAAGGCTAGCTCGTGTTTAGAAGCCTACAAGTTTGTATAGTGTGGGGGGATAGTTAGTTCTGTCTCTCTGTCAACTGAAGAGAAACAGACAGTTTTTTGCCTGTGTAGTTTTAATATTTTATTTTTTTAAATGTTTACAGTTAATTGTTATAAAAAAATTATATACACCTTCTTTCGAAATGTTTAAAAATTCCATATTTTGATGAATTATATTCTTGTTGCATATCTTATGATATGCTTTTGCTTCTACCTTCTACTTTTTTTTTTTTTTTTTTTGGAATTTTTTTATATTTATATTATTATATGAATCATTAAAATCAAATGATTTTATGAAATTTACAATTTGTAATTTGTAATTTATTTTATTTATAAGCTTAAAACTATTTTTTAAACAGTGTTGATTATCATGTTTAATCGTTATACTATTATATATCTGAATGAGAATATCGAGTAATAAATTGCTGCCAACATTATTATACGCATTAGAACCGATAGTTACAGTACGAGAATTAATCGGATTTTTATGAGATTCCATATGATAACAAGATAAGAATAATTTAGATTTTTACATTTAACTTTTAATAATTTATGATAACTTAATAATTTTCTGTTATTAATTTCAATTTTTAATAATGCTTTGTTTAAAATGTTACATATGAATTAATTGTTTATAGTATTCTTTACAAATAATAGCATAATTGTTTGGTGATGTATTTCGTTCGCGTGGTCTTCTTAGGCGCCAGGCCCTGTGCGGTCGCACTTGTCGCATACCTTCTTAGGACGGCTCTGGGCCATTCATATAAAGATATCACATAATCAGATGGAAAGCTCATACTTGAGCAAATGATTTGGTAAAAGTTATCCTTTGCAATAGGCTTTTTTCCTACATTTTAAAGACTTTCTTATTATAAACAGATGACTACCACAAAAAGTATTATAAATAAAGTAAAGTGCGCAAATGCAATTACCGGATAAAAGTAATGGTTATCAGCGAAACATATAATATTGGTCAAACTAACTTACCCATGGAATGTGTAAAAGACATTAACAACGTATTGAATTTTGCTTAAGAGGTTATCCCGATACAACTTTCATTTTAAAGAATTTTCTATGTATATATATATATTTTTTTTTTTTTTTTTACATTGCACACAGATGATAATGGTTTCTGTCATTGAATTTGATAATAAACACACACACAAAAAAAAAAGGCTGGATTGAATATGACTGTATACAACGACAACTGAACAAAACATGGAACATTACATGTATTTATAAACTTAGGTGGAATTCTGTCAGAAAAAAGCGGACCTGGCAGAAAACTAGCTGAAAGATCTAATCGTGATGAAACAAACAAAATTGTATAAAACTGAAAACGGAAATAATAATAATACGGTGCAATGCTAAGATTAAAATATTCTAACACCAGCCCATAATCTAGCATTACACCAGAAAAACTGAAAGAAAATTAAAATAAACAAACAATAAAAATAATATTACACAGTTTAAACATTACTTATACAAAAAGCAAAGAAATAACAGTTTGTGAAGTTTGCTTTAAGTAATGTCTTTGTAAAGACATCAGTAATTTGCATATTTGTGGTAATATATTCAATCTTGATATTATTTTCTTTTACAATATTACGAACAAGTTTTAATTTTACATCTATATGTTTCACTCTAACATAATTGCTCTCATTACTGATACATTTTATGCATGACTGATTATTCCCAAAAATTACTATGTCCTTAATATTTACAATTTCACAAGCAATGTTTTTAAACCCCAACAGGTGTTGCAAACGTTTAGTTAAGGCAATAACTTTAACTTTAGTTGACGATAAGGCCCCCCCCCCCCAATCAGCATCAACATACATGGATAATTTAGGATCAGAATTCGGTTTTTTATACACAAGTTTTAAAGATTCTTAAAGATTTAAATCTTAAGTTTCTTTTAAATATCTTAAGATTTTCTTTAGTGCAATGAATGCAACTTCAGTAGGATTTTCCAGCATTTGACTCCAATAGTTAATGGCATGCAAAATATCAGGTCTTGAAATATGTGCTAAATACAATAAACAACCAACAAGTTCACGGTATGGACCATTAAATGGTTTTCCGTTTTTGAAATCAGATAGAGTGGACTTAGGGAAAATAGGAATATCATTAGGTTTACATTCTAGCATATTAAACTTACTTAATAATTTAATTATATAAGACTCTTGATCCATTATTAAACTATCAGGCTTGAATTTCATTCGAATATCTAGAAATTCTTAAACACTTTCTTACTTTGACATGTGAAACTCTTTAGACAGTTGAAAAAATAACTACATCAGTTTCATTTACACCTGCTTCTAACATATCATCTACATAAAGAGCAATAATTATTTTATGATCATTACTGTAACGAATAAGAATATAAGGTTCATTATCAAGATATTTAAAATTTAAATTTGAAACAAATTCAAGAAACCTTTCAACCATTGTCGTTGGGCTTGTTTTAGACCATGTAAACTTCGTTTAAGCTTACATTTTAGTTCACTTTTGTCATAATAGATAGAGAGCCTTTCCGCTGATCTATACAAACGACTTCACTTAACTTACCATTCGGGAAAACAGTTTTTACATCCAATACAAATGCATGTAGGTCTTCATTTCAAATCACAACAAGCAATAAACGTAAAGCTGACATACTTATAACTTATATTTAAAGTTTCACTATAGTCTAGTCCTTCTTTTTGCATAAAGCAACGAACTACAAGACGCGCTTTATATCGTCCATCTCTTTTTATGGTAAACACCCACTTGCAGGAAATAGCTTGCCTGTCAGGTGGAAGTTTTCGAGATCTCAGACTCATTGATCTTCATGCTTTCCATCTCTGCATCCATAGCTTTCTTCTACAAACGTTGATCATAAACAGGAAGAAATTTTATATCACCAAAAGATAGTTTCTTGTTGGCAAAGTAATACTTCATATACATCAGGATCTGGATACCAAACTGGTTGTTTTCTTAATCTCTCGGATTTTCTCGTTTTATTTTCTTTCTCTTCAGAATCATCTGATTCTTCACTAGTACTTTCTTGAACATATGAGTTAATTTCACAATCAGTCAATTCTGAATTTTCAACGATGTATTGTTTTGATTTTATGTTATGCTTTTCTCGTTATCGAATTTGACACTTCTTGATACAGTAATGCGCTTTTTCTCAAGATATAACATTTGATATCCCATTGAAGAATAACCTGTGAATATTATCCGTTTAGACCTATCATCAAGTTTCTTTAGATGAGCGGAAGGAACTAGCATGTGGTGGACAATTATACGAAGAGTATCCACGATATTGCATGAAGATTCATGAAATAATAATTTAAGTCGAGTTATTGAAGAATTTCAAGTTTATAATAATCAATTAAATACTCGAGGTAATAATTTTTTAGGAGAGCATTTATAATTTTCTAAATCAATATAAGCGTTCAGGTGCAGAACGAAAGTTCTTTTTTTGTGTGTGTTTGTAGATTTAAAAAAAAAAAAAACACACACACAACAGGTTAAAAATTCTTGATTATATTACATAATATATCTGTATCTACAATATTTACAATTTTAAATTATATAACAGCTAAAAGTTTTAAAACTTTTCATTATTCCATAATAGGAATCAAGATACTTTATTTTAAATTCGTGTATCATTTTTACTGCCATTTTAAAAGTCAAGACAAACCACTTGTTTACATGACAACGGCCAAATTACTTCTACATTAAAAAATAAAATATATTTCAATTTGCCTCTCCGCTTCGAAATCACATGATCAAAAACGTCAGCAAGCACAAAGCAAGAGAGGCCCGCAAAAAGGGTTGCATACAAGATTGAAATATTCTTCCAACTCCCCCACCCCCGATGAACAATGGTTCATCAAAAAGGGGGATTCAGAATATTCAAGGTACAAGAAACAACTTTAGAAAAATCAATAATAATGGTATGTGCTATCTTGAATCAAGTAGAAGTGCTTCATTATCTAATACAAAAGACAAAATCCAATAAGACAAAATCCAATGTCAAAACAGCATTCGGTTGATTTTCTAAAGCAATCCTAAGATTTTCAAATTCTTGAAGCAACAACATGAAAATATAAGCAATCGTATCTGTTTCACTTACTTCCAGACAGTTTAAGTTTCGAAATTAATTTATTAATTTCGTCAATATATCACTTCTCATAGACACAACACGATCTTTCTTAATAGTTGCCAATCTCTTCCTAATCAAAATTTGATTCACTGCACGCTTCGTATCATAGGTTCGTTCTAATTTGTTCCACATTTTATGCGCAGTGTTTTCATCTTGAAGCGATGCAAGAACACCATCACTTAACGGTGATAACAACAGAGCATATGCCTTTTTGCTTTCACAATATCCGTAGCATTATCTTCAGCCGAGTCGTGTTACAAAAAGTTCTCTAATTCCTTAGCAACAAAAATTACAATTACTCACTCCTTCCAGACAGAAAAAAAGTTTTACTATCACCTTCAAAAAGTGAAATTCCGTAAAGTTATTTTTGAGATTCTATTCTGCTCGGTAAAACACAAAAGAAAAAAAAATCACACAAAACCTCAGCAGAAAATGAAAAAACAAGAAACCCGTCACACTGTCTGTCTACACATATTAAATCAAACACCTGCGAAACCATGCTCTACTGATAATAAAAAGACAAAATAAAAAAGCAAGGAATCGAATATGACTGTATCGAATGTGACTAATCGAATATGACTGTATTGAGTTTCACATACAACGACAACTGAACAAAACATGGAATATCACATGTATTTATAAACTGAGGTGGAATTCTGTCGAAAAAATAGCGGAACTGACAGAAAACTAGCTGAAAAAACCAATCATAGTAAATTGTATAAAACTGGAAACGGAAATAATAATAATTCAGTGTAATTCTGAGATTACAATATTCGAACAGAATTTAGAGTACTTTCGTCAAAGCGTGTGAATATTGTCATATAAAAAATTTTATATTTTAATTGATCTAAACTCTTCCAAAGTTCATTACGCGCGACGTGCACAATAAATCGGTGTGTGTGATTGCGCTCTTAATAATCATCTGAAACAAACAATGCACACAGATTCTTGAAATATTTTAATTTAGTTGGATGCTAAACCTTAAATTGATAAGATAAATCAAAATTTCACAAAATGGCGGCTGTTTAAAGTTTGAGGTCACTTTTTGACACTTTTTGACCATTTTCGAAACGGTTTAAAAAAATCGAAATTATTAAAAAATATATTTTTTTAAGGTTTGTCCTTCGATTAAGAAAGTCTAGTTTAATTTGCAAAAACAAAATCCCATAGCTTAACGATTTAAGAGTGAGAAAGTACGCCAATTCAAAAATACTTCTTTCAAGAAAAACATATTTAAAGCTTTGATCAGACCTTTTGTTAAATGTAACACCGGTTCATTAAGCTGGTTGGCTTAAATATTGGGTGGAATGTATAACGGTTTTCAGAGCATTTTTAGACACTTTAAAAGTTTTAAAAATGCAAAATAAAATTGATTTTTTTTTAAGTATTCCAAGAGAACCTCCCCTTAAAGAACAAATCCGTGGTGATTTTTAAATTACCTCGCGGGCAGAGTTACCCGCTTTTATCCGCACTCGACCCAACCCGCCTGCGGGTTGGGTTTGGTTGCCGCTATATTTTTTTGTTGCGGCTCGGGATCGTGTCGGTCTGACTTCTATCTTTTTTTCTGCGGGTCGGTTTCTGGTCGGGTTGACTTTCATTGTTTCGGGTTCGGGTCGGTGTTGGGATGGGATTTGACGCTTGCGGGTCGGTTTCGGGTTGACCCGCTTTTTCAAAAGAATGTCCACAGTAGTTTTTCAGATTAAAACAATATATACGATAACACCTCCATAATGGACACTCCCGAAAAGCGGACACCTCTATTTAGCGAACACTTTATCAATTCCTAACGCATATATTTGTGCGCTTATACCTTGGAATAGGAGACACCTCCAAGTCTACGCACACGTAGCATGTATCTACACACACATATGTGTGCATAAACTATCACAAATACGATACATTTGTTTTTGTGTGTATCATAAACGAAATGTTGCTAATGTTTTTCATATTATTCTGAGAAAAGAAAAAATGATTATTAACTGCACAGTAAAGAAATAATAATTTATGATTATATTTCATATATACATTTTATTTTTTTTCATGCAGTAAATTTAATATATACAGGGTGTTTTTTTTTTTTAAGTTGTGAAAGTAAAACACTATAACAAAAGAACCACTGATCCAAATGACCTAAAATTTCACGAGTGTGCTCCCAAAGCAATGGGTATTTTTTAGGCATGGTTAAAAAAAACTTAAAATCGCACCGACAGATGGCGCTGTAAGGTAGCAGAAACAAAGAATATCGTCTGTGGGAGGAAAACAATGGACGGTACTTTGAGAAACCATCTTCCGTAAACCCTCTGTCGTCATTGGACCTTTTCTTAAATTCTTAAGTGTCCTAAATCTCCTAAGAGCAGTTGCTGCGCTGCCATTATTCTGATAATACAGTTTCACGAACAACGCACGGTCCGTCAATGGCGCAGTCATTGTGATGATTTCCCTACAATAATGAACACGAGATGTGCGTACTTCACGTTTTTAACGCCAATGTGTGTGTGCCGGGCGCAAGTTCGTCTCCCGACTTTACTGCATGTACAGCACCATCTGTCGGTGCGATTTTAATTTTTTTTTAACCACGCCTAAAAAATGTCCATTGCTTTGGGAGCATACTGGTGAAATTTTAGGTCATTTGGATCAGTGGTTCTTTTGTTATAGGGTTTTACTTTCACAACTTTGAAAAAAATCACCCTGTACTTATTCATATTCAAGTGCGTATTTATTTTCATCTGAAACAGAGTTCTGTTCAAATTCTTTGTGAAAATCCCAGCATCCGACTTGCAAAAAACCTAACTATCATCCGAAAGAATTATACTAGGGTGAACCCGCCACGCATAAAAAAATTAGAGTCATCCCGACCCGAAAAAAATAGAAACAACCCGACCCGATGCTGGACTCTATTCAACGATCTCGAGGTGTCCGCTATTTAGAGGTGTAACTATATCTGAATATTAAAGAATATAGATATGCCCATTTTTCTATATAATATATAAAATTTGTATTAGAGATATAATTGTACATTACTTTTCATAGTAGCATTAAAACATGATTTATTGTCCTTTCATTGCATATTAGGGTCGGGTTGCGGGTTGAAGTATTTTGGGTTCGGGTCGGGTGTGGGTTGAAATATGTCGGAGTCAGGTCGGGTTGCGGGTCGCCGAAAATTATTTTGTCAGGTTCGGGTCGGGTTGCGGGTAAAGGAAATTTTTTTGTCGGGTTCTCGTCGGGTTGCGGGTTAACTTTAAATGGAATTTGCGGGTTCGACCTGTGCAAGAAAGTCCTCGTGGTAGGAAAACTGTCGAATTTAGCGTAAAATATTTAAGCTGAATTAATTTGATATTTGAAGATCACTTTTTAACTGATGTCAATTTATTTCATTCATTTTCGCATATAAAAGTATTTTCATTAAAATATTGTTGAATAAAATGTGAAATGTTATTGTTTTCACCAGAAAATACCGTTATCGGGACAATTGTATTAAGCGTAAACAAGGCAAACATGATAAGGTATTAAACCAATAATTCCATAACATAAGATTTAAAAAACAAATCTACGGCAAGTACAGACACTCTGTAATGTTCTTATAAAAACTTTGCTTGAAAATAATTTACAATATTTAAAATAAAAAAATAATATAATATAAAACCATTATATCTGTGTCGTAAAGGTATACGTACGTCTTAGAATTGCTCAAAATACGAATACATATATTGAATTATTGTATTCAATCCATTCATCATTAAACAAATGCCACGACATATGAACTATTCTCACTTTTTTATAGCTGAAGGTTTTAATACTCTTATAAAGCATCATGTTTTAAATAACTCTTCTTGTTTTTTTTTTATTGAAAAAACTGCTACTTTCATACATTAATAATGTTATGCAGACATATTGAAAAAGAAAAATCTACCCCTATGTTTCGATGATCGAATTGTGGGCATGTGAAGCTTGGAGAAAAAGATACATCTAATGATTAACTAGAGACGATAATTCAGCTATCCACAAAAGTCAATTTTGCCCCCACGCTCCATTTTTTTCAGCTTTTCGTTATTAGAACTCCTGTTGTGGTGCTTCTCCTCTTTCAGCGTTTGTTGCGTCACAGGGGGTAATGCTGTATGAGCACGATACATGTTACATTCTTTTTTTCACACCTTCTATTTGTTATCATAAATATTTAGATATTCGAAATGTTTTCACCAAAGATTCTTATTTATGTAAATAAAATAAAAGACTTCTCCTATAAAAGCTGTATTCTTACTTTTGAACAATTAGCAAGAAAAATAAATATGTTTATATATTGTTGGTCCTATATGGAATTAATGATTAATAATAATAATAATAAGTTTCATACCTTCCTCCACGATTTTTTTCTACTGTTCGGGAAAAATGGAAAAGATATATTTCAATTATGATTCCACATACGATAGGCTATATACATTCATGTAAAAAAGCTTAGGTAAGAGAGAGCTGATAAAAATAAGATTTTTTTAAAATTCATTTCATTTATTATGAATTGTGAGGTATTATAACGAATTCCATTAGCATAGGGAAAACGTTTTTAAATGATCAATAAATAATTTACTGATCGAGGTAAACAAAATATGATATTTTGATTGGCAAATACAAATTTTAGTGGATATTTCTAGAGAATATTAACATTCTTCTGAAAAAACATGTGCCTGGTAGTGCTGATTGATGCCAAGAATCCCGTTATCTTCAACGGTTTTGATATGCGCTCGATAAAGGAGTAGATGATACCTTTGACTATAAAGACTCTGTCTAGACTCCCAACACATGAAGTAAACCTCTTCTAAGCCTATCCCACCATTTGGTGTTCTAAACAGCAATTCGATATTTAGCAGCCTTTGGAATTCCAAATACTAAGTAACAATATGTGCTCTGTAAACTTGAGCATTATCATCCACAAGAACTGACATTAAAGCTTATTACCACAAGAATTAAGAGAATTTCTAAAAAACGAGATTTCAACGCAGCAATTAGATAGTTGTTATTGATTGTGTGGATCAAACGACCACTTATCTGCACAAAACACAACTGGCGTGAAGTCCAATTGAAGTGACTATACAGCTCAATTTTAGAAAGAGTCCTCTGTACACGATGTCACTAAGACACAAGCCACTGATCATCTTACATATCGAGGATGCCTCTATAACAGAGTGGCGACTTACGCATAGCGTATATGTTCAGACTGAAGGATTTGTCCAAACTATGGCAACTAATAATCCAGAACTTGGCGATAATCACCTGCACGAATTTTATTAGACGAGTGAGACAAGTCAACAAATATTAGCTTGGCGATAATTACAGGCTTTCCAAGAGGCTTTCCTTTTTATAACCAATTTAAAAAAAACTGTGCGTGAGTGTATGACATCATAGCCGCAATTTTGAGCAAATATTAAAATTTTATATTGTTTTATTTGAAAATTGTAAAAAATTAGCTATCAAAACAGTTTTTCTTTTTATCATAGGGTCATTGTAATCTTTTTGACCCCGCTTTGCGGGTTTTAGAAGTAACTTCTTAGTCTGTTTTCAATAAAGCGTATATACCAAGAATAATTCTTTGTTAAATCCATTTTGTTTCTACTAATCTCAGTTTATCTTTCGAAATCTGCTTACGAAAGTTTAATATCCTCAGTTTTTTTATTCAAAATACAAACTATTTTTTTTTTAATTCTAAATACATTAACTTGTATCTCATTTGTAGCATGTTCTATTTTTACTTTCTTCTATCTACATACAGTGGTGGACATAATTATAAGACACCTACCTAATTTGACATACAGTGAAAGAAAAGATTCAGAGCTTAAAAATGCTTTATCAAATACGACAAGAGCATAAATTTATTCTGTTATCACACGTAATTGTTTTACAGAAATGATATTTTTATAGCGTTTATTAAAAAAAATTAAAAAGACCATGGACAAAATTATAAGACACCCTAACATTTTAATTAAAACACCTGATTTTTTCCGAAATATGCAAATGTTCTGCACGCTGTTATGACGTCAGCAGTTAACTAAAGCAGACGATAACCGACTTCACGGATTTACAAACATGCCACGAGGTACAGAATGCCCCAGCACATTTATAGCATTCTGTAAGTCTTCGACACATGTAAACTGCCTGCTATTTCGGTAAACCTCACGAGCTAAGATCCCCCACTAATTTTCGTTGGGATTTAAGTCTGGGGAGCGAGAAGACCATGGAAGAACATTGATAGTTTGCTCTGAAAGCCACTTTTTTTTAGGTGTGATGTATGAATTGATGCGCTATCGTGCTGGAAAGTGTAGTTTTCGTCACAAAGAAGTTTACCATATATGGCTAGTTGATCTTTAAGAAGATTCTTATACTTTTCGGAATTCATTCTTGAATGCACAAAAACGGTATCGGTATTCCCTTCATCCGAAAAACCAGCACAAACCATTACTGAGCCTCCACCCATTTGGCGGCTCATTTGTACATCAGGAGACTTCCGTAAATCATGCCAATAATAGTGAAACCCGTCAGGACCATCCAGGTTAAACTTTTTTTCTTCAGAAAATAACACAGAGTACCATTTGGAGGTCCAGGCCATAGTTTGTTTAGCGAAGTTTAAACGGTCCATTTTGTGCCGCCTTAGAAGCGGTGGTTTTTTCTTCAATTTTTTTTAATTTCACATAGGAAGCATTGTGCAACACCCTGCGAATGGTTCTCCTTGAACAATTCAGTTTCAAAGCATTTTTAATGCTTGATTTGGTCATCTTATTCTGTGTAGCGAGCGAATGCACATGACGTCTGTCTCTCAAGGACAAGCAAGGAGTACGTCCAGATCTTTTAATCACCGATCCATTACTTCCTCTTTTCAAAACATTTTAAATTGCACATCTAGAGCGTTTAATAACTTTTGAAATATTATTAACTGAAGCACCAATTCCATTTAATCTCCAAATTTCGCGAATTTCACTTTCTTTTAATTCTGTACCTCGTTGCATGGTTGTAAATGCGTGAAGTCGGTTATCGTCTGCTTTAGTTAACTGCTGACGTCATAACAGCGTGCAGAAAATTCGCATATTTCGAAAAAATGCAGGTGTTTCAATTAAAATGTTAGGGTGTCTTATAATTTTGTCCATGGTATTTTTAATTTTTTTTTATTAAACTCTATAAAAATATCATTTCTGTAAAACAATTATGTGTGATAACAGAATAAATTTATGCTTTTGTCGTATTTGATAAAGCATTTTTAAGCTCTGAATCTTTTCTTTCACTTTATATCAAATTAGGTCGGTGTCTTATAATTATGTCCACCATTGTAATAGAAAGAAGTATTGTAATTGACATTTTTTTTTGCTTCCGGTTTTCGACGGATTTATACATTTTAGCGTCAGAGGTCCCGAAAAACACGTTTTTATAAAATGTCTGCCTGTCCGTGTGTCTGTGTGTCCTCTTTGTATCATCGAAAAATGCATGAAGGTATGCATAGAACTGGATCAAAATTTATATATATATGTTTTTGAATATGGCCAGCCTTTTCAGAGTTGAAATTAAGGATATTCCCCGGAAGGAGGCGCTGTGATAGCGATTTTTGTGCGATTTTTCTTTTGTATCATCGGGAAGAGTATGAAGTTAGGGATAGAACTGAACAAAACTCCATATATACGTTTTTGACTATGGACGTCAGGTCCCAGTTGAAAATGGGGATATTCCCCTAGAATGGGCTGCTGGCGGTTTTTGTGCGATTTTCTCAATTTTTAGCAGTTTAAGTGAAGAATTTATGAATATTTTTCGACAATTTATTTTTATTTCGTCGTTGTAATCTCAAAAGCCGAGGTTTGTATAAAATTTTGGAGAAAATCGGCCTGAAAATGCAGCTGTAATAGCGAATTTAGGTCCGATTTTCTTTTGTATCATTGGAAAGAGTATGAAGTTATGGATAGAACTGAACCAAATAGCCAGAGAGCTAACAGTCAATTTCGGACAGGTATTTGATAAAAGCTGAAAATTGGTAGCATAGTATTTCTATCTTACCGCTTTATGAAATCTTTGTTCTGCCAACTAGCTGAGGGATTCGCAACTTGCAATTTTTCGATGAACAAAAGGGGTTCTTGATAAAAACTACAATTTGCAAATAAGAAAATACGTTTTTTTTAATGTAAAAAAAATAGTTGGCAGACGAATCTGCCGTGACTAAACACATGGCAGACGTCTTCAAAGTTGATAAAAAAATAATTGAAAAAAAGTTTTTTGATAACAATAGTTACAAAAACAATTGTTATTTTAAAAACTTTTTATTTTTATTAAAACATACGATTTTATATATAAAAACGAAAATGCGCAAGAAAGATAATGAGAGCCTCTTTTAGCGGAGAAGATGAGAACTAAAATAAATGGGAAAAAATGTGCTTAATAAATTACGTAAAATGGAAGAAGCACTAGGAAAAGGAAACCAGATGCCAGCAAAATAATAAAAAAGAAGAGGAAGAGCTCCCTCTAGCGGAGAATTTTGAAACTAGAATGAATTGGAGGAGGAAATGATTACAAATACAATGGTAAAATCTGTATGAAACTCAGATAATTAGAAGACAAGAAAACTGGGATAAACTATGTGTATAGTAACAAAAGCGCCACATGGTGGTGGGGGGGAAACTCTGCTAAAGCTTATAAAGGTTGTTCGAATGAGAAATTTATGGAAGGATAGGGCATAGACTCAGGAACCTAAACAGGTAAAACGCAGAATAGAAAAACAATATAAAGAATGAAAGAGGAGAAAAATTCAAAATGACTGGCAAAAGTATTTAATATCTCAGAAACTAAGGCCCCTATCGAAAAAATAAAGCCAGAATTAAGGACGACGCTTTAATGGTACTACTTTTGGATAGTTATTATAGATCAGTGGTTCCCAAACTTTTGCGCTCGCGGAGCCCTTTTTGGCAAGAATTTCTAAGGCGGAGCCCCTTAACAACACGGTTCTCTATGGTTTACAAATTAATATTTTTATGCCTATGGAGCAGAAAAAGATCTGCTGGATAAGACTCCGAACCAGTAGTTTCCAACATGGGGCCAAGGTTCTCAGTTTGGCCCTTTTCTTGATACAGTAATTCTGAATTCATACTAGAAATTTTGAAAATCAAATTTTCTATTATTTAACCCTTTACAAGTTTTATTTAATATTACTATTATTGAACACAATAAATTAAAAATAAGGACTAAAAACCACTTTTTTGTATTAAAATATCTGCCTTGTATAATCGAGATATGTCCGCCAAATACAGCAAAAATTACAGTTAAAAATTTGTGGTTTCTGAACAAACTCTTCTTACCCAAGCGACGTTCCAGCAATACTGGTAACCCATTCGCTGCCAACCACGAGTATACTCGTGGCTTTTAAATCTAAAATTATTAATTCGTACCGGAAATTTCGAAAGAAGAGTTTTATCTTATGTAATCACTAAATATCTGTAATTAAATAATGTAAATATTGCTACTAGTATTTTCTGGTAGGAATTCGAACTTTCTAAATAAAATAAAATTTCGGTAACTTTAACCCGGCAGTGAACGTGTTAAAGGGTAATTGACATCCATTTTTAAAATAAAGAATATTCTTTCGAGATTTCCAGATGAACTCGGAATTAAGGATCAAAATGGTAACACTGTCTGAGTCATGCATTGCATTGGGGATTACGTGAAACTATTTTTATGGCGAAAACCACACACAAAAAAAAAAGAAGGTAAGTTGTACAGTTTTCTTTCACAAAGAGAGACTTCTGTATAATCCCAATAGGCTACCCGCGAAAATAAAGAAAATGCATAGGCAAAATCGCTCAGGTGATTACGGATTCTTCTTTTGTTCCTCTTTACGTTTCTAGTACTTCTAAACATGCAACAAAAACTAATCGCGTCTGAACTTCTTTTTATGAACCATCTTTTAAAAATACATTTAGAAGCAGATCAACGTTTTAGTGTTTAAGTGGGCGGGAGAAAATCTATAACCTGTATTGTTAGGTTACAGCGCCTAGAATGCATAGTGTGAAAACGGTTTTACCGTTTTTTAGTTAAAAATTTTCGAATTCAAACCGGAAATTCTGAAACAATAATTTTTACTTTTAGAAGTCACGAAATATATGTCATTAAGAAACCAAAAGAGCATTATAGGGAATTTCTGGTATGAATGTGATATTTCGGAATTTAAAAATGGCCAAACTGGTAATGCTTTAAAAAGTTCTGAAAAATTGTAGCCGATAAACGTGCAACGATGCAGTATAATAATAGGGCAATCGCAGCGACATCTGCTTTAAAAATAGATTTACCTCTAGCAAAAGTAACAGTTTCACTATTGACAACATGAACATAATTTCTGTTAATAAAATCTTCTTGTAAGTGTATATTTCAGATTCAACGGATTTTGAAGTTAGTTTTTTATCATATCAGGGAGTTAATCTTTTCCACTCTTCTAGCAGAGATTCATCCTTTGGTATGGTAAATAGGGATAGTTTCTAGTTTGCTGTCTTATATCGAGTACTGTAACCAGACACAAAAGAATACGTATCACGGTTTTTGGCCATGATCAATATCATTCACATTTTCAAAGCTTATGAAAATCACTATCCAAATCAAAGGAAATAGGGTATAATTTAATTATTTAAAATATTTACCACCAGCTGAAAAGTTTTCTCAGTTCGATTCTTATACAATGTTTGCGTTGAAAACAGCTAGCAGACAGTGGCGTAGCCAGAGAGGGGGGGAGGGTCCAAATGCTCTGGAAACCAGTAATATTATAAAGTTTTCTTCGCCTTCAATATCGCAGAAAATTCTCCGATTAGATAAGGCAAAAATATTTTTATAAAATTCGTGGTAACCGAACCATTTGGACCTCCACCCTGTCTATGCCAGTGCTAGAAGATGTCGCTGAGATCGACCCATTATCTTTTCAGTATCGTTCTACATTTATCGGATTCAATTTTTTAGTACTATTTTGTAGCCGTTTTCCACACTATGTATTCTGGGCGCTGTAGTTAGGAGCAGCATCGTTCACTTTTTTGGATGTTTTATATGAAGTATTTAGCTATTAAATATAGTTTTGAAAGAAACATTCTTTCACCATTGTTTTAGCCTCAAAATAGATATACGGTTAAAAACTACACATGTTAAAAGAACTGCAACTGGTAGAAGAACTTCTAACAAACTTAGACAAACTTCTAACAAACTGGTAGAAGAACTTCTAACTCTACTAACAAAACGGGATATATGGGTGGGGTTAAATTTATATCAGGGCGGGTACTCATCGATGAAAAGTCTAAACAAAGGGTGGAGCTGAGCAAAAGTTTAGATTGTGAGTATCATGGCAAATGTAAAGAACCAATATATTTTTTTAATTGCTACAGCCTTATTTCTGATAGGAAAATGTGGCATCATAAGATAAGGGTCTTAGCCAATGCCGAGACCACTATATTTTTTAAATTGCTACAGCCTTATTTCTGATAGCAAAATGCATCATAAGATAAGAATCTTAGCCAATGCCGAGACCAATTAAAACAAAATTTTAAAGAGGGGTTGTTTAGAGATAGAAGATGTAAAAAAAAAGCATTTTCAGCAACATACTTTGATTTAAATATTAAGTACAGTGTAAAACAGAATAGAAAATTTAAATAACTAATAATTAAACATATGAATAGGCGGATCTCCAAAGAACAAAACTGTTCTCCCTTGTGTTCGGCAAGCAGAGATAACAGCAGTGGCGCGCCTTTGCTCTTTCGATTCACGTTGTGCATTCGATTCAGAATACTATTCTTTATGCTTATTTTGAATCGAATTTTTAAAACACATTAAATGCAGAAACATAAAATAAAATAGTTCAAACCAAAAATATTATATAGAAAATAAATACACGTATAATGCAAATTTTTATATGATTTCACAATTATATTATGGCAGAATTTCTAGACCCAGTGTTAGATGTACTTATGATTGTATGTATTTATGATTTTTGACACACACACACGCACACAAAAATTCCTACATACTTTCGAAACAATTTTTCTTGCAATATGATAATTTCTTTCATGTTTTGTTTGTTTTCCTGGAACGCCGCGGAGCCCCTGAAAAGTACAGGCGGGGCCACAAGGGCTCCGCGGAGCACACTTTGGGAACCTCTGTTATAGATAAATGGGAACGATATTATCATCCAATTAAATTTTCAATAAACTAAATAATTGAATTAAAATGGGGTTGCAGTTAATTTAATTTCAATTAATTGCATACTAGAACTATACGTAATTGCAATTGAAAATAAATCCAAGTAGATACAAGAATTGAAATTAATTTGGAATTAATTTCATTTAGTTACATTTCGCAATTAAATTAATTTCAGTTAAATTAATTGCAATTAAATTATCTGCAATAAAGTCGATTTTGGGTACATATGAAGAATTGTACACTTGTTTGTTTTATACACCATACTCAAGCTACAACAGGAAGAACTGTTCCAACCCAAATTTTCGCCCTCTAGCCGGATAAAAGAAACAAAATATATTAAAATTGATTTTTTATGTTTTCTGGAATGGCAAACGAACCAAAAATATAAATAATTAATGACAGATTCAACTCAAGGCACGTTTACGTTGCTAACGCCACCTATCGGGAAATAGAGAAAATAAAATAATTGAAAATCATTTTATGCTTTCTTATCCGGGATGCTGTTTCAGGTTTGGAGTATTTTATTTTCTTTCTTTTCTATCTAGCTTCTTCTGATTTTATCACCATGGGTCGCTGCCCACAGTAGATTTATCCTTAAGTTGAATGCATATGCATTTTCTATAGGGAGCCTCTTTCATATTTCGGCGTTTGCCCCGTTTCTGCCAGTTGTTTTTCAGTTCTTCAATTCCCTTCCCCTATATTTTTTCTCTTTCTCGCCTCTCCCCCTTTTCTACTTACCCGCCTTCCTTTAATTCTGTTATCACGCCCTGGCAGCTTCCCCCCTCCATACCTTATTTTCTCTTGCCCTACCCTTATTCATATTTTAACATATTCTTTACCCTTCGCTCCACTCTGCTTGTGGGGTATCCTAAGCTAGTAACTTTAGGTCGTCGTCCTTAAATATGGCTTATTTTTTTATATAATATACAGTGTGCCCGCCATTGTCATCCCAATAATTTCTGAACGTCAAGAGCTATAGTCATAAAAGTGAGGTTTGGGTATAGTAAAGTTGCCATGCGCTACGCAAGGAAATCGCTTACACCGCCACCTGGCGGCTAAATTTAGAGTTAGCGTTCTTATTTCAAAAACGGTTCAAGATACGGGGAAAAAGTCAATTACAAAATTCTTCATCATCATCGATTTAGTAAGAGAAGACACTTCCCGTAAAGTAATGTTAGAAATAGAAGGCATAAAATTCATATTTATTTGGTTCGTAACACCCAAAATTGTAACGCGACATAACGCGGAAGAAAAGAGAAAAGGTCACACTCCAGAGCATCCCTTCTTGAGGTACAATGCTAGCGTGCCTGATTACAATACGAGAGAACCCCGGTTCAAGTCCCGGTTGGTGCATGCTGTTCTTACAACTTTCGTAACAAAAGTAGAAGACGATGCGGATTGTGCAATATCGTTTAGCAAGCGCATCAACTCAACGCTCATTTGGTATGCGAATCGCATAAATTTCGGTATTATGCAAATAAATATGACACGTCATACCTCTGCGCCAGACACAAGTATAAAAGAAAGAGTTCCCCGTGGGTTGTATGCTGAAACTCGTAATCATGTCGACATTTTCTACCAATAAGTATTGCGAGATGGTCTTGATTGACGTTGAATGTGGACGCCAGGAAAGAGCAGCAGAGCGATTATATCGTAAACGTTTTCCTGGCGGGTCACATCCTTTATGGCAGGTCATCGTAAAGACAGTGAAACGATTGAGGGAGACGGACAGTGTGAAAAACAGACCTCGATCCGGCAGACCAAGAAGAGTAGGACAGCAAGTGCAACCTGAAGAAATATTAGCATTTGCCCTCGCCCATCCTCAGAGCAGCAGAAGAGAGATCAGTGGACACCGTGGCCGTCTCTAAAAGCCGCATTTTGACTATCTTGAATGAACTAGGTGCTTATCCTTACCGGCCTACATCTGTGCAGGCACTAATGGCAGGGATGCTCAGAGACGCTATGATTGGTGCAACTCTATGATAAACCGCTTAGATGTCCAGCCAAAGTTTCTTGCCGACATCATATGGACGGATGAGGCATGCTTTTCGTGTAATACTATGTACAATAAGCAAAACATCCATTTGTGGTCGCTGGATAATCCTAGATGTGCTGTCGAAGTTCGACATCAAGTTCGCTGGTCAATAAATATCTGCTGCGGAATATTAAAAAACAGACTGACTGGCCCAGTATTTTACGAAAGCACGTTTACGGGATCCCAATACTTGGAACTTCTGAAGGATGTAATATCTGATTTTCTAGAGAACTTGCCTTTGTGTGACCTCCGGAATGTATGGTTCCAACACGATGGCGCCCCGCCGCACAAGGCATCGTGTGCCCAATAGCACATTCGGGACACATTCCAGTAAGTCATCGGGTATGGTGGTTGCGTAGAATGGCCTCCACGTTCACCTGACCTGATCCCTTTGGACTTTTTTCTGTGGGGATACATGAAACAGCTAGTGTATGCACACCCTTCATTAACACTGCAGGAACTTTGAAACCTTATTACGGATTCTGGTGCCAGCGTATCACCTGCTATGTTGTACAATATGCACCGGGAAGTGAAATCCCGTGACCAGATGTTTCTTGTTGCTGAAGGACACCATTTTGAGCATCACAGATAGATGAGCCTTATTTGCGATGTGCAGTTTTGTTCAACGCGATCAAACACATGTGCACTTTGTGCTTTTCATTTGTATCAGTTTTGTGAGCAAGATATTTTTTTGTAATAAATCGATGATACTGAACAACTTTGTAATTGACTTTTTCCCCGTACCTCGTACCGTTTTTTAAATAAGAACTCTAACTCCAAATTTAGCTGCCAGGTGGCGCTGTAAGCCGTTTCCTTGTGTAGAGCATGGCAACTTTACTATACCTAGACCCCACTTTATGACTATAGCTCAGAAATTATTGGGGTGACAACGGACTTTAGCGGGCACACTGTATATTGGAGCCTTAGTTTCTGAGATATTAAGGGCTTTTACCAATTATTTTGAATTTTTCTCCTCTTTCTCTCTTTATATTGTTTTCTATTCTGCGTTTTTACTTTTTTAGGCTCCTGGGCTTATGCCCTATCTTTCCCTAATTTTCTGTTAAAGTCGACTTTTATAAGCTTTAGCAAATTTTTGCCCCCCACCACCATGTGGCGCTTTTGTTACTATACGCATAGCTTTTGTTCTAATCTCTCTTTCTTCTACTCTCTCTTCTAATTATCTGATTTTCATGCAGGTTTTACCATTGTATTTGTAATCATTTCCTCCTCCAATTCGCTTTAGTTCCAAATTTCTCCGCTTGAGGGAGCTCTTCTTCTTCCTTTTTCTTATTTTATTAGCATCTGGTTTCCTTTTGCTTTTGCTTCTTGCATTTTACGTAATTGATTAAGCATATTTTCCCCACTTATTTTAGTCCTCATCTTGTCCGCTAGAGGGCGCCCTAATTATCTTTCTTGTGCTTTTTTATTCTTTATATATAAAAACTGAATTTTTAATAAAAATAAAAAGTTTTTAAAATATTTTTTTTTTTTTTGTAACTATTGTTATCAAATTTTTTTTCAATTAATTTTTTATCAACTTTGAAGACGTCTGCCGTGTATTTAGTCACAGCAGATTCGTCTGCCAATTATTTTTTTACTTAAAAAAAAAAAAACATGTATTTTCATATATGTAAATTGTAGTTTTTATCAAGAACTTTTTTTTTATCATCGAAAAATTGCAAGAGGCGAATTGCGTAAATCGCGAATTCCCCACCAGCTAGCTGGCAGACCAACGATTTCATAATGTGGTAAGGTAGAAATACTATTGTACCAATTTGCAGCTTTTATCAAATACCCGCTGCAAATTGGCTGCTAGCTCTCGGGCTAAAACTTCATATATATGTTTTTGACTATGGGCATCAGGTTCTAGTTGAAAATGGGGACATTTCCCCGGAAAGGGGCATTGTGATAGCGATTTTTTTTGCAATTTTCTCGATTTTTTTAAGTTTAAGGGAAGAATTTATGAATAATTTCATAATTAGACGAAATTTCATAATTAGATGTAATATAATAGGCCAAGGTTTGTATAAAATTTTGGATAAAATCGGCCAGAAGGTGGCGCTATGATAGCGAATTTTGTTCGATTTTCGGGACGGGCGCGGTAGCTGTGAAAAAAAAATCATACTGAATCACACAATTGTCCAATCTTGGTCTAATTTACATATTTGTAATAAACAAAAATTTTCACTTTTTTTTACATATACAGGGTGTCCGAGATGAAACGCCATAACTTTAAACACTTATACTGCAGATATAAACAATCAAGATAGTTTTGTTAGGTGGTAATAGCAATGATTTTTAGCTCACAGGCTATCAAAGCCTGAGAGCTAATGTGCGCGCCGGTTCTGTATGTACGTATGTATGTACGTATGTATGTACGTATGTATGTATGTATGTACGTAACGCGATAACTCTTGATAGAAATAACCATTTTGCTTCAAATTTTGTTTATAGGTTCATTGTGATAAGGCACTTCCCTGATTAGTTTTGGGGGTTCATTGGTTAAGTATAAAGTGGGGGACGAGGCGGCTAACTCCCCCCCCCCTCCCATTAATTTCGATAAACGGGTTTTTCATGCAGAATTATCCGATTGCCTTCAAATTTTGTATTTAGGTTCATTGTGGTAAGGGGCTTCCCTGATTAGTTTTGGGGTTCATTGGTTAAGTATAAAGGGGGAAAGGAGGCTAATCTCCCCCTCCCTAAATTTAGATAAATGTGTTTTTCATGCAGAATTATCCGATTTCCTTCAAATTTTGTATATATGTTCATTGTAATAAGGCGCTTCTCTGATTAGTTTTGACGGTTCATTGGTTAATTATAAGGGGGTTACGGGGGATGATACCCCTTAATATATTGTCTATTTCTTTATTTTTCGATGGTTTATTTCAAATTCTTTGAAATAAGAGTATAATAGGGAATTAGTGTAAATAGCATGTGAGCTCAATGCACTCAGTTTAACTGGGCAGTATTCTTTTTATGTACTTCTTTTCTTCTTTAAGTCAAATAAACGTAGTTTAAACCAGAAAATTGTTATTGCTTTCATGTAGTTATTTATTATTTCAGGTGGAAAAGTTGAAAATTGAAAAATGACAACGAATTCTAAATAAGCGCAAACCGTGTAATGGTTTGTAGAATTGGTGTCCATTGGCAGAATGGAGCACTTCCACACTGGCATTTGGGAGCCCGGAACACATTGACTGCCGAATTCCCACAAAGATGGATTGGGAGAGCTGATCCAATTCTGGCAATTCTTTCTTAAACATCCTCTGTACTACTCGTGGGGCACATGTAGAAATGGTGTGATTGCACAAAGCAAACTTTATAACTATGTGCATCCATTGTTGTTTCAATTTTCTTAATGTAACGATTACATGTTGTATTAGAGACTGTTCAAATTGGGGCGTTTCGTCTTGGACACCCTGTCTATTACCCGTTTATTAGACTTCATTACGAATTTTTCTTTCCCCCCCCCCCTCCCCTCATGGTTTTGAAATAGTTATTGACAAAAACCTTGAAGTGTAATTTTAAAAAAAAAGAAAACTGCCCAGTTAAACTGAGGGCATTGAGCTCACAGGCTATTCACATTAATTGTATATTATACACTTATTTCAAAGAATTTGAAATAAGCCCCTCGAAAAATAAAGAAATCGACAATATAATAAGGAGGGATCATCCCCCCGTTCCCCCACCCCCTTATAGTTAACAATTGAACCCCCAAACCTAATCAGGGAAGCCCTTGATTACAATGAACATATATACTAAATTCGAAGCAAATCGGATAATTCTGCATGAAAAACCCATTTATCTAAATAAAGGGGGATTACCCCCCCCCCCGCATCCTCCTTTATACTTAACCAATGAACCCCAAGACTAACCAGGGAAGCTCCTTACCACAATGAGCCTATATACAAAATTTGAAGAAAATCTGATAATTCTCCATGAAAAACACATTCATCTAAATTAAGGGGGGAGGATAACCCCCCCCCCTTTACCCTCTTTATGCTTAACCAAAGAACGCCCTAAACTAATCAGGAAAGCGCCTTATCACAATGAACCTATATACAAAATTTTAAGAAAATCGGATAATTCTGCATGAAAATCGCAGTTATCTAAATTAAGGGGGGGGGGCAGCCCTCCGTTACCCCCTTTATACTTAAACAATGAATCCCCAAAAGCAATCAGGAAAACGCTTTATCACAATTAACCTGTATACAAAATTTGAAGAAAATCGGATAATTCTGCATGAAAAACCCATTATCTAAATTAAGGGGGGATTAGCCCCCCCTTTCCCCCTTTATACTTAACCAATGAACCCCCAAAACTCTTCAGAGAAGCGCATTATCACAATGAACCTATATACAAAATTTGAAGAAAATCGAATAATTCTGCATAAAAACTCAGTTATCTAAATTAGGGGGGGGTATCCCCCCTTTCCCCCTTTATACTTAACCAATGAACCCCCAAAACTATTGACAGAAGCGCATTATCAAAATGAACCTTTATACAAAATTTGAAGAAAATGGGATAATTCTGCATGAAAAACCTATTTAAATTATGGGGGGTTAGCCCCCCATTTCCCCCCTTTATGCTTAACCAATGAACCTCCAAAACTAATCAGGGAAGCGCCTTATCACAAGGAACCTATAAACAAAATTTAAAGTAAAACGGTTAGTTCTATCAAGAGTTATCGTGTTACGTACATACATACATACGTACGTACATACAGAACCGGCGGGCACATAAGCTCTCAGGCTTTGATAGCCTGTGAGCTAAAATTTACGCTTTTTGAAGTATTAACATGTATGAGATAAAAGAAAATTTTGGGATTGGCACATCCGACTATCTATACTAATATTATAAAGGAGTAAAGATTGTTTTTTCGTTTGTTTGTTTGTTTGTTTGTTTGTAGGGGGTAATCTCTGGAACTACCGAACCGATTTCAAAAGTGATGGTGGCAAATTGATGGTGACAACCCCTGCTCCAACATAGGCTATATTTTATGTCGGTGCCACTACCCCAGGGGGGTGCAGGAGCGAAAAACGTTCTAAAATTGCAATCTTTACTATACTGAAGCAGCTAGAAATTTGAAATTTGGCGTTGTAGTTACTTATAAGATGTAAATGCTCTCTAAGAACAAAATAAAAAAAAATTCGAAATTTAAAAGGGTGAAATGAGCGAAAAGCGTTCTAAAAACATTCTGAATTACAATTTCTATGGAATCTCTAGAACTACCGAACCGATTTGAAATTTGGCGTTGTAGTTACTTATAAGATGCAAATGTTCTCTAAGAACAAAATTAAAAAAAATTCGAAATTTAAAAGGGTGAAATGAGCGAAAAGCGTTCTAAAAACATTCTAAATTACAATTTCTATGGAATCTCTAGAACTACCGAACCGATTTGAAATTTGGCGTTGTAGTTACTTATAAGATGTAAATGCTCTCTAAGAACAAAATAAAAAAAAATTCGAAATTTAAAAGGGTGAAATGAGCGAAAAGCGTTCTAAAAACATTCTAAATTACAATTTCTATGGAATCTCTAGAACTACCGAACCGATTTCAAAAGAGATGGTGGCAAATTGATGGTGACAACCCCTGCACCAACATAGGCTATATTTTATGTCGGTGTCACTAACCCCAGGGGGGGGGGGGTGTGCAGGAGCGAAAAACGTTCTAAAATTGAGATCTTTTTTATACTGAAGGAGCTATAAATTTGAAATTTGGCGTTGCAGTTACTTATAACATGTAAATTCTCTCTAAGAACAAAATAAAAAAAAATTCGAAATTTAAAAGGGTGAAATGAGCGAAAAGCGTTCTAAAAACATTCTAAATTACAATTTCTATGAATGTTCTGGAACTGCCGAACCGATTTCAAAAGAGATGGTGGCAAATTGATGGTGACAACCCCTGCACCAACATAGGCTATATTTTATGTCGGTATCACTAACCCCAGGGGGGGGGGTTGTGCAGGAGCGAAAAACGTTCTAAAATTGAGATCTTTTTTATACTGAAGGAGCTAGAAATTTGAAATTTGGCGTTGTAGTTACTTATAACATGTAAATTCTCTCTAAGAACAAAATAAAAAAAATTCGAAATTTAAAAGGGTGAAATGAGCGAAAAGCTTTCTAGAAACATTCTAAATTACAATTTCTATGGATGCTCTGGAACTACCGAAGCGATTTCAAAATTTATGGTGGCAAATGGATGGTGACAACCCCTACTTCAACATAGGCTATATTTTATGTCGGTGTCACTAACCCCAGGAGGGGTGCAGGAGCGAAAAAAGTTCTAAAATTGCGATTTTTTTTATACTGAAGAAGCTAGAAATATGAAATTTGGCATTGTAGTTACTTATAAGATGTAAATGCTCTCTAAAAACAAAATAAAAAAAATTCGAAATTTAAAAGGGTGAAATGAGCGAAAAGCGTTCTAAAAACATTCTAAATTACAATTTCTATGGATGCTCTGGAACTACCGAACCGATTTCAAAATTGATGGTGGCAAATTGGTGGTGACAACCCCTACTTCAACATAGGCTATATTTTATGTCGGTGTCACTAACCCCAGGGGGGGGGGGTGCAGGAGCGAAAAACGTTCTAAAATTACGATTTTTTTTTTATACTGAAGGAGCTAGAAATTTGAAATTTGGCGTTGTAGTTACTTATAACATGTAAATGCTCTCTAAGAACAAAATAAAAAAAATCGAAATTTAAAAGGGTGAAATGAGCGAAAAGCTTTCTAGAAACATTCTAAATTACAATTTCTATGGATGCTCTGGAACTACCGAACCGATTTCAAAATTGATGGTGGCAAATGGATGGTGACAACCCCTACTTCAACATAGGCTATATTTTATGTCGGTGTCACTAACCCCAGGAGGGGTGCAGGAGCGAAAAACGTTCTAAAATTGCGATTTTTTTTATACTGAAGAAGCTAGAAATATGAAATTTGGCATTGTAGTTACTTATAAGATGTAAATGCTCTCTAAAAACAAAATAAAAAAAATTCGAAATTTAAAGGGTGAAATGAGCGAAAAGCGTTCTAAAAACATTCTAAATTACAATTTCTATGGAATCTCTAGAACTACCGAACCGATTTCAAAAGTGATGGTGGCAAATTGGTGGTGACAATCCCTGCTGCAACAGCCTCTTTAATAAAAAACTATGCGTTTCTGACGACTGGGTTTTTCGCTAATTGTTGCCACAGATTTATCTCGGAAAATGAAACTTTTGAAGTTACTGAAAAAAAATAGCAGCTCGAAAAGTATTTGTCAGAAAATTGTTAGGCAAACTGCGTTTGAAAGGTAAAAAATTGTATTTTTCTTGATATAAATTTCAAATCAATGGTTATGCCATTTTTCAAATATTGACCTTGAAAAATTACCAAATTTCACAATGGAGTACCATAGCGAAACCTTCATGCGTAAAAAGATAATGATAAGGGCGACGTGTCCTGGCGTGTATAGTGGCTATAGCACGAGTCACAAATTATAGTAGCCTTATTATTCTGTTAAAATATAAAAGTGAATTATGAAATGTCAATATTTTGTTGGATTAAAAGTTCGTTATAAGAAATTGACCAGCGTAGCGGGCGTAGCTTGCTAGTAGTTAATATATGAACACAAACATTTATTTTGTAAAAAATAATTATGAAGCAAATCGAAAGAGAAAATATATCAATTTATACTGAAGTTTTAAAGTTATAGCAAAGATTTAGAAAGTCCAAATGTAAGCACAAAATTCAAACATAAACGGAAATGCTAATGAACAAATTTAGAATCATGGATTCTAATATCTC
Organism: Maratus michaelseni; assembly: GCA_963931845.1. Lineage (NCBI taxonomy): Eukaryota > Metazoa > Arthropoda > Arachnida > Araneae > Salticidae > Maratus > Maratus michaelseni. The sequence goes on from OZ007586.1 coordinate 300,351,066, forward strand.
TAATCATGAGTTTAGAGGACTTTTTTTTATTATTATTTTTATTTCACAAAGTATAGTTTCGGAAGAGTTAATTTCGTCATGTTTTTTTACCCCTGTTTAGAAAAGTATCTGCAAGATTTAGAGAAAATGTGAATGCATTTTAAAGATAATATAAAAATAATCAAATCATTTACCAGAAAAATCAGTTACCAGAAAATTAATTAGGAAGTCATTTCCGTATGACGCATGTGGGTCTATGGAAAACGTTACGTTCTAAGCGTAAAATTTTACAAAAAAAAATTCAATCAAAAACTTTTGTATTAATATGTATAGCTCATATTTTACCTCTTTTACGATTCATATACTATGTGGTCGTATATTATTACCGTTACTTGGTGCTTAATTTATTTTCGAAAGTTATAGGGGTAATTTCCTTAATAATAATGTAACGAAAGATACAAATACACATTGTTTTGCTTTATAATGCCATGTTTATTTATGTTGGGATGTGAATCTTTTAGTAACTCAAAAAAGCTTTATGTACTTTTATATGAATTAAAAACTTATTTTTATTAAATAAATGATGCTTACGTTTTAAATCAAAAACGGAGGGTACATAAAATTTATGACCATTTTTAATTCACTGAGAATATTTCAAAATTAATGGCAAATGACAATGTGGACATTCACGGCTAACAATTGAAATTAAATAGGGATGCCTCTTGTCTCTCAATTTTTCCGTTAGGTGATGAACGACACTGTATTTTGGAAATTATTGCACAGAATTTTCTTGTAATGAAGGATACAAGAAAGGTTTGTAAGAGTTGTTCAAACATTTTTTTTTCATATTAAAATTTAATTTACAGAAAAAGGCATTTTCAGAGAAAAAAAATACATTATTGAATAAATAGTATATTTATCACATTCATAAGATAAGTGAAGATGCTAACAGAGGAAATTTCAAGTGTAACATGCATTGGAGATATATATACAAGTATACTTCTGTTCATTAAGGAAAACAAATTAAAAAAAATTCCAAATCATCAATCGTCACAAAATATGTATTTTTAATGTGTTCTAATTGTGTAAAACCTCGAAAACATTTTTTGTTAATGTATTCTGTCAAAATTTAACGGACAGTACCTAAAAGTAACGTTTTTTGTAAAATGTAAAATATATTTTTTAACATTTTCAACAAAAACATATGCATTTGGTGTCATATTTCAAATATGCAACAACATTTGAATTTGGATGCAAAATTCTACCTATTTCCTAAAATGTTACTCTTTTCTGTACAAATAAGCTAATATAGAAAGCATTTTCTAAGGTACCAGTTTTAATCATATCGCATATAACTAGTTGCACATTTTAACTTGTTTTTGGATAACATAAATGACAGTCATTATTTTTTACTAAATTTGAGGTGCACATTTCACCTACGATCTTAAAAATATAAGTATTTTTATGTTTTTGTTATCATAATCATGGCATTCTGCTTCCCATATCTGTTACAAGTCACATACATAATTTCTGTGGTGATTTTACTAAAAAATAATTTTATAATGATTTTACGATTTTTCTACGAGATATAATGATTGAAGTATATGGCTTGGAAAAAATTACACAAATTTTTTTTTCTCCAAAATAATAGAGGTTCGTGCTGGAAAAATTCCAGATATGCATCTAAATTCTGAGTAACACTTAATACAAAAATCAGTTATTTTAAACCAAGTTGCAGGAGCCCCGCTAACTAAGTTTGTTCACTAATTCTACTGAAGACAATTGCTATGCCAAATACATAGGAAGCTGCACAAAATCGGTTTCCTTCAGAACACCGAAATTTAAAAGGCACATGGAACGCGATCAGTACTTTGAAAGATGACTCCTGGGAAAGATGGGCTGCTGTTGGTGCCGATTCGACGCCAGAGACCAGTACGTAAAATCTGTGATGTCGAATGTCTTATCTCTGGGAGTTCGGTAGGTGAGAGAGAGGTACCGAGCCAGCATTGTTTCTCCTTCTGGTTAGGATAAAAAACGTGGGAACGTGCGCTTAAGGCTACTCTCAAATCCAAACTGACTACTTTATGATTCATTTTTAAATTCCTTTTTGTTCGCTAATGTATCAAATTGGCAGGTGCTCTTATTAAGAATCTTTGTAATCGAATCACGTTTTCCCTTTTTTCATAAAGACAGAAGATCTTTCAGAAAATACTATCAAAGTCAGCGTTTTGAACCGATTTCACAACGCGACAACAGACGAAGCGGAATAAACTTGTCGTCACGTGACCAGAATCCCGTATAACTCGATAAGTAATTTATTTATCAAAAAATGAAAAACTCATTTCGATTCCAAATCGCTTCAATAGTCAGGCCAGTCAATTTTATGCATTTGCGTTTAAAAATGAGTCAGAAAATGTGTCAGAAAATTTCCCGTTGTTGAGCTGCTCATTTGAGAACCACCTTAAGCATTGAAACCTTTTTTGAAGCTTTAGCGCTCCTCTTTTGCGCCGTGATACTTTTCTGAGCACAACACCAGACAAAACATTTACTGAACATACCTAAATAATATACATTTTATATTTTACATAGTTTTTTAGCTTGAAATATAAAATATAAAAAGGCACAACAGAAAATAAGAGACTATGTACATTTTTGTAAAAAAATATTTATAAAATCTCTCATATCCTTATTCTACATATATTTTAGCTTTTATTCATGCTGCAGAGAATTTTCTAAAAATTTAAATAACCAGTTATCTTAACGATTATTTGGAAGGATGCTTATTAGGTGACAACAGCAAAACAATATGATGTGAGCATTGTTTTTTGTTAAAAAAATATTTTCAAAATTAAAATATATAATATCGGTCAAACAAATATCTCAATTAATGTTACCGATTCTCATCAGCTTAAACCGTTCTGATTGGCTTCCATGTTAAGTCCACCGCTTAATGTAACAAATATTTTAATTCAAGACCGATTGAAGGATATTTTTTGAATTTTGTCATAATCAAATTTGTTTTATTTCTAAAATTCTACGTTATAAATAACACTTTTAAAACTCTATCAATTTCATTGATGTACTTAAATCATGGTCGTGTATACTCACAAATAAACACGGCTTGATATACTAATTCGATTCTCTTTCCTTAGAGGCTGTAGATCTTTTAAGATTAGAGTATTTTAAATCCAAAAATTCAATTGAAATAGCGGAAATTATATACTTGTATATAGCTGTATCACAACCTATACTCGGATAAATTCAAAAAAAAAAATTATAAAAATGTATTTAATCTTATCTAAACATGATATGTATGGATAATACGTCTGGCTGTGTAACTTCCGCAATATTTGATTTGAAATACTAAGGTAATGGTAATACTACTTCCGGAGCTACAAGTAAAAATGAATAAGAATTCTGCGTGAATAGCATGCTGATTTAAAAGCGGGAGGTTTATTAATATTTCGTCAAATCATTATATGTTGCAAGTGGAAATAAAAATTGCTTACTAGTAAATGTATATTCTTTCTGTTAAATAAGAAAGTCTTCGCAATTTCTTTTTCATTTCCTTTTTTAAAGTGATTGATCTTTGATTATATGCTTTTATTGCATTTTCTCCGACTTCAAACTGTTGCTTCTCTTGTTGACATTATTGTATTTTGGTTATTATCTATGTTATTCAAAAAGGAGAAAATCTAATTTCATACAAAAACAGCAGCAAAAACTATAAAACATTCAATTTTCAATTGATGCTTTAGACTAGAAGTTCTCAAACTTTTTCAGTCACGGAGCACCTTTGAAATTGGAAATTCTACGCAGAACACTAAATTTTATCTCGCAGCTATATACTGTACTTAGTAAATATAACGATAAAATAGCATTGACGATTCAATGTATTTTCGTCATTTAAGCTTGCAGGATATTAGATTTCACCGTTTTTTTTTCTCTACACTAATTTCCCATTGCAGACAGAAAATACATACATGAAGAAACAAAAACTGAAAAAAAAACATTTGAAAATAAATTCAGGATAATATTGCAGATCCACAATTTGTTATTTTATTAATTTGGCATTATTACATTTGTTACAAATTTTTACTTAGTTTCGTGAAACAGAAATTTAATTAGAAGTATGAGGTTGTTTTGATTTACACAATAGATTTTATCTAGCTGAATTTCGGATAGTTGCAACTGAACATCTTTCTCTGCATTGAGACGTGATCGGTATTTTGTTTCAGTAGCGACAAATGCGGAGATTCTTCTTTCGCATAAATAAGTGATAAGCTTATATAAAGTGAGTATAAATAAGCTTAGGGCAGGAGAATAAGTTTCGCTTTATCTGATAGGATTTTAAATCCATCTTTTAGCGTAAACCAAACATCTAAGATTGATTTCTCAGTTTCAGACTTTGATCTTATAGCTGTATCTCATGTCAAATCAAGCAAGAATTCATATTCCTATGATGTCAGAGGGGATGGGGTTTTTTATACAGAGTATGGTGTTACAACCTAAACGTTTTCTTTTATGTTTTCATGCAATCCATTTGGAAAATAACAGTTCAAAGTATCAATCAAATGCAAAAGATGAACTGCAAACTCGTTTAAGATATCCGCAGGAATATCTGATTCAAATTCTTCTCCAAATCCTTTTGTTAGTGGAAAACAATCCAGACTTCCGTTTTTGATTGACTCTACTCAATATTTCAGTTTCTTTTTCAATCCTTCCACTTTATGAGTAGCATCAAAAACAGTTACTACTTTTCCTTGAAGTCAGAGACATAAATCAAACTTTTGTAAAATTATCTGCCAAATACGCCAATTTCATTAGCCAACGATCATCATACAACTTCTCTCTCATAGCAAAATCATTGTCACTCATGAATATTCCGACTTCATTCTTTAGTTCAGAGAGGCTCATTAAACTTTTACCACGGGAGAACCACCTCATTTCTGTGTGAAGAAGTAAAGACGCGTGCAGTCTCCGCATGTCATCACATAAGATTTTGAACAACCTGGTATTCTTAGGTCGTGATTTTATAAAATTAATTATTTTAACAGTTTCATTCAACACTTCTTTTATAAAAGGTGGTATTTTCTTCATTACAAGAGTATGTCAGTGAAGTACGCGGTGGCTACTGCTGCATTCCTTGGCCTGTTTCTTTTATTTTTGCGATTACACCAGACATCTTATCAGCCATAGCTTTCGCTCCATCTGTGCACACATCAACACAATTATACAATAGGATGCTATTCTCTGCGAAAAATTCATCTAATAATTTAAATATTTCAGTACCACTTACGGTAGTCGGTGATGGCTTGCAGAGAAGTAAATCCTCTTGAAAAGAGTCCAAATATGGATAGCGCACAAATAGCATTAATATTGCCAAACCAGCAACATCGGTTGATTCATCCATTTGAAGCGAAAATTTAGTGGATTATATACGAGAAATTAAAGTAGCTTTCACATTCTCTCCTTAGTCCCTGATTCGTTGCGAGATTGAGTCATTTGACAAAGGAATTGTGTCTATCACTTTTGCAGCCTTTTCGTCAAACATGTATTCGATAATGTCTTTCATGCAAGGCTTGATATGGTTTTCAGCAACAGTATGGGTTTCGCCAACCTAAGCCATTCAGTAGCTAAGTAAGATGCAATCAAAGCCTTTTCGTTGACAATTTTTGAATGATACGATATACATTTCTGGACTTTCCTGAGTTCTTTATACTTCCTTCTGAAAAAATCAGTTGGTTTATCCTTGCACTCTGGATGGACCCCCCCCCCCCCCCCCTGAAAATGGCGACGCATTTTTGCTGGAAACATTGAACTGTTCGACAAAACTTTGTCACAAATTACGCACTGGGCTTGATTATCAATGGTCTCAGCAAACTTAATATCCAAATAAGAATCCTGATACTTTCGTTTTAAAGTTTTTTTTAAAGTTTTTTTAATTGTGGAACTTGTATCCGAGTAAGTAGAGCTATGCAAATTGTTCGAAAGTTAAATTAATACTTTGTATTCGCAGTCACTGATTCATCCGAAAGACCAGCTTGTACAGCAACAGTAGCACCTCTATCGTCTTCCACACTGCAATTAGAAAGTAATATGAACATTGGCTGTATAGAACAACAGCATAAATTTGGTAAAAAGTTTAAATAAGATATTGCATCTAAAAAGATTCATTGGGACAAAATAATTGTTTACTTTGTTATGATTACTTAATTTAAAGATTTAATTTGTTTTTTTCCCTTTTTAAAAAGAAATAATTTTAAAAAATCTTTTCTCTTTTAAAAATACATAATCTGACTTTAAATTTTTATAATTGATATCTTGAAACTAGAAAAAAATAATTTGAAATTGAATAAATGAAAATTTCAACAATTTTGGGATCTTTAAAGACAACAAGAGGCAGAAAAAAAAGAGACAAAGTCACCCCGGTTGACGGTGTACCGAAATACAACTTAAGAACTATCTTCTTCCGCACTGCAATTAGAAATTAATAATCTGAACATTAGCTGTATATAACAACAGCATAAATTCAGTAAAAAGTTTAAATAAGATATTGCACCTAAAAACCTAAAAAGACTCATTGAGGCAAAATATTTTTTTACTTTAAGATTACTTAATTTAACGATTTAATTTTTTTTTAATCCCACTAAAAAATTAAAATAAATAAATAAATAAATAAATTAAAAAGAATATATTCTATAAAAATACTTAATGTGACTTTTAAAATTTACAGTTGTTATATTGAAACTTAGAAAAAAAGAATTTGAAATTTAATAAATGAAAATGTCAACAATTTTCCACCTTTTTATATAGTCAATGTTTCACCTGATCGGTGACAAATGATTTATACTCGATTTTTTGCTACACACTAAGAGCGCAAATGTCATAATATTCAAATTTTTTTCGTGAAAAATATTTTTAATTTTTAATTTTAAAATATGTTTAATAAAAATATTTTTAATTTTAAACACGGCCTACCTTTTCGCGGAGCACAGTTTGAGAAACGCTGCTTTAGACAAAAAAGAACGTGGCAGGAGATTTGAAGGATGTGCAATAGAAAAATAAAACAGAGGGTAATCATATTATTAGAGCCACCTTCAATAACACTATGTAAAAAATTTTCATACAATTTCTGTTTCTGGTTTGATAGTATTGGTTTCTGTCTAATTGAGCAAAAAATATGTAGAAAAGAGTAGTTATACCCTTGAAACTTCGCTTTTGTGACTTTCACAGTGGTATTTACATAGCTGCAAATTTAAAAAAAAAAAATTATTCTTTTGGTATCACTCTTTTTTAATAGATTTTTTCTAATTGTCGAAAAGTCTGATTTGAATATAAATTACTGTTTGTTTCATAAGTCTGATACTAATAAAGATTTCTTTTCAATTTTCAAAATACCCACAGTCGGTGAGATTTTTCCAACAACTGTTTGACTGTTGATTCAACTCAGATATGGCTTCAAAAAGTTGCAAACATCCAGCAGATGATTTCTGTTTTATTTGTGGGGAATTTATTAAAACGAAAGGGAAAAAATCTCCATTTCATCATTAGTTAGGATGTGTGATGCTTACAAGGTTTACTTCGGGTTGCCTGTTGGAGATCAGGACAAATCCTGGGCTGCACATGTAACTTGTACGACCTGTAAGAACACTCTGAAAGGATGGTAACGAGGGGAAAAGAGGGCTATGAAGTTTGGTGTTCCAAGAATTTGGCGAGAACCCACGGACCATTCTACGAACTGCTACTTCTGCATGGTGGACCCTTCTACACGACGGACTGGCAAGAAAGCACCTGCAGTCATTTATCCAACATACCATCATCCATTGCGCCTGCGCCCACATGGCCCTGAACTTCCTGTTCCTAATCCTCCACAAGGGGATGAAACTGGTGATGACAGCTCGAAATGTGTGGAACATTTTGATGACCCTAATTACAGTGCTTAAGGTGGAACCAATGAAAAGAAACCATACTATCCCAACCAAAAGGACCTTAATGATTTGATCAGGGACCTTCGTCTTACAAAGTCCAATGCTGAGCTCTTAACATCCAGACTGAAGCAGTGGAACTTGTTAGATGAAACTGTGAAAGTGTCGAATAAGAGGAAGCGACATAACAATTTTTCCACATTTTTCATCAAAGAAGAAGAACTCTGCTATTGTCATGATGTAACTGATTTGTTTGAGAACATTGGAATTCCTCTTGCTAAAATATGCATTGAAATATGAAGAATATGGTTGAGAAGTTATTAGAGAATTCAAAATGGTTACCTTCTTGATAGGTCTTCAAGGAGGTTTTACTAAGTTTCCATGCTATCTCTGTCTGTGGGATAGCAGGGACACTAAAGAACACTACCATAAACGATAATGGTCTAAACGTACTGAGTTTACTGTGTGGAAGCACAACATTAAATGGGAGCCACTTATAGACTCTCGCAAGGTACTAATGCCACCTTTTCACATAAAACTGGGACTGATGAAGCAATTGTGGCAGCGTTGGACAACGAATCTGCAGCGTTCAAGCATCTTCAACATCTGTTCCCAAAGCTTTCCGAAGCAAAATTTAAAGCTGGCGTTTTCGTTGGACAATCAAGAAAGTTATTAAGTGTCAAGAGTTTCCCAAGCTTCTCAGAGCAAAAGAGAATGATGCATGGATTAGTTTTGTTAAAGTAGTTAAAGGCTTCCTTTGAAATCATAAAGCTGAGAACTATGTTGAATTGGTTGACACCCTGGTTAAAAGTACAGCAAAATGGGCTGCAGGATGTCACTCAAAGTACATATCCTTGATACCCACCTTGATAGCTTCAAAGAGAACATGGGTTCCTATTCCGAGGAGATAGGAGAGCGCTTTCATCAGGACATGCAACATTTTGAACGTCGCTACCAGGGAACCTACAATGAACACATGATGGGGGACTATATTTGGGGACTAATTTGTGAAAGTGATATGACATACACCCGCAAATCTCGCAAAACTACACATTTCTAGGTTCCTTGTCATCAATTGGTAGAATTCTGGTTAAAATATACTATTGATTTGAAATATAATGTTCCCTTTTTGTCTTTAAATAAATATAAACCCAAAAATTTTTACGTTTCCTTAATGACAGTACGCAAATTTCAACTTTTCGTTGTCCTGACCATAAAAGCAAAGTTTTTGAAAGGAAGTAAAGTTTTTTCATGTTTTTATGATAGATCCAATTAGAAAATGATATTGATTACCCAGAAACAGAAATTGTGTTACATGGTGTAATTGAAGAATATCTAGAATACTTATTTTTCTGCAACTTCACAGATGTAAAAAACATAATGGATCTCATATTTTTCCGGGAAGATTTAGTCATGAGGTTAATTAATGGACCAACAACTAATTGAATAAAAAATATATTTCCGATCACCCTGAAAAATAAAATGTTAGTTGTAACAAATGTGGGTCTTCTGCAATATTTGTGTTCATTTGTGTAAGAATAGCACTCAAATTCGTGAAAATATAAAAGTTCTTTTAAAATTTCAAAAAACTTTCGCATGTTTTTTACTTATAGCATGCAGAGTTTTCATTTAAATTTAACGCCGCTTTCAGAAAACGTGACAAAATGTAATAGAAGCAAATATACTACCAATTAGAATTTGAATGTGAGCATTTGTGTTAAATAATTTTTAACTGCGCATGCGCAAACGATAACAGTTTATATATATATATATAAACTGTTGTATTTGTTTGTATGTATTTGTTGTATGTATTGTTATTTGTTTTTGGCTATATAGTGTGGTTAATGTAAATGTATAATTGTGTTTTAGTAGTAGGTATATATATATATATATATATATATATATATATATATATATATATATATATATAATTTGGCAGTCAAATATATAGGGCAACTGATATGAAAAGGCCAGTCGAATATCTTGAAATTCCAAAAGATATCGGCGATATAAATGAGCTGAATTTTAGTTGCTTATGTATATTTGTGTTGAAACGTTTAAAAGCAAATTACTTCTCAGAGCATATTAACTAGTAGTATACGACATCTTCCACAAATTTTCAGAATTTACTAGATATTGGAGCTAATACAAAGGAAAAATGTTATTAATTCGACCTCAGAAACTAGAACTATTTTTGAACTATAGAAGTATTTTGTATCGTATTTCCAGTATTTGATTTCAAATCTTACATTAAGAAACAGAAATGTGTTCTGATCTATGAAGAAGATTTAAAAAATATATAATATAACCTCTTCCGAGTTACCCACGATTCCGAAAAGCGTATCCAAAAGATCCAAAAAGTATTTCTGGATATGACATATGACTAAAAATGAATGTTTGGAGCACTGAGAGAACCTTAAACTGCACGATTACTTGATTTGCGTGACTCGGATATTTGTAAGAGGTTACTTGGTAACTATTTTGTTCTTGAATCGGCTAGGCTAACATGAACCGAGCATTAAACTAACGGTCAGTTGGTTGTAACTTCTGTTCATTAATTTGTATTCATCATGTTCAATGTTTTCTGAGCACCCCAAGCTTTTATTTTTAGTCATGTGTCCTATCCAGAAATACTTTTCTTATTCTGGCTATGAAAAAATTATTTTTTAATTTTTAGTGCACTTTAAATTAAATAAAATCTTGGTTGTTTATGTTTTTGTGTTTTAATTATTTTTATACATCTACTTTTGTTGTGATGACATTTTTGGTAAGTATCAAATATTGTATTATTTTTATTTAAAATTGTAAAAATTAAAAAGAACTTGCATCAAAATAATTTAACACATGAAATTGTGTATATACAAACAAATTTATTTGAAACAATAAGTATTATACTCCTTTTTTCTTTGTTTAAAAAAAATGTCTGTTAAACGTTAGTGGAATATCTTCTAATTATTTATTTATTTTTATGTTTTTTAACCGACTTCAAACAAATTATATTATGCAATTAGTTTGCATATTTCTTTATGCAAACCCACGCATGATGGCGCTTTCGGTTTTGATAATGATTTTTTTTGTTGTTGAAAACGGCTTATTTCCCGGCGGTGGTCCCGTATAAAATTTCATTTGGATCTAAAAATAATATGTTTGTCTATCTGCCTGTTTTCTGTCCTTTATTATTATTGTTATTATTATTATTATTATTATTATTATTATTATTATTATTATTATTAATTTCTAGGTTCTATGTTTTAAAAATTGACCAATCACCATAATGTTTTAATATTTTATTCCGGTACAACTTTACATTTTAAAAATATTCATCGCATCGAGCAAAGTTTTTTAATCACATCAAAGAATTAATGTATGATCGTCTGCTGCACGTCAAAAATGAGCATTGGTGGAAACAATGAGGTTTAAAATGTGAATATAACAATAAAATGCTGTCACAAAAAACCTTCTGATGTTCCGCACCACTCTTCCTAAAATTCGGCAATTGTTGTGCAATCAGTAAATAAAAGGCCAGGTCATTATCCGTAGGTCTATAATGACATGGTTGTCAATGCTCGAAGTTGCGATGCAAATATTGGCTAAAAAGTGGATTAAATAATGATAATGGAATTCAAATCCGTATTTTTTTTTAAATAATAATTACTTGTTTCTTTCTATTTAACGAAAAAGGTATAACGAACGCACATTCGTTATTAGCTCTCCCACAAATAAAGCTGAAAAAATTATCATAATTAAAGACAGTGCCTGGCGTTCTTTGAAAATAAAAGTTACCCTTTGATCTTGGCTATTTTTGCCTAAATTGATTGAGAGGAATGCTTTCAAAAAGAGCTTGTGAATAACAGAGGAACCAAATTTGCATTTTTAACCAAAGAAAACTTTAAAATTGTCACACAGCCACTCCGTGAATACATCGTGGGATCGAACCCACAAACCTCATCTTCAATATCCCCGTTCCTGCAAAGCAAGCGACTATTTACTAGGCGGAGTTAGCTTTTTAAAATATTAAAAAATAAAGATACAAATAAAATTCTTCATATTTTAAATGGATTTTTTTAAGGCTTTCCAACAGTTTATTTATCTTACTCTATTTGTATTTGTCAATGTGGCAAAATGCGTCAAAATTGCATGTGTCACATTAAATTTACAATGCGCGGTTATTTTTTTCTGATTATACATCATATTTTTACAAATTTAACTACGTGAAAGTTTATCCTATCATTCCTGTTAGTCTATGATGAGATAAAACATAAAATTATCATCAGACAACAGTAAAAACATATTACTTTATTCCACTTACTTTAAAAGTCTTAAGTAAACGAAAATTTATTTATTTATTTGCTTGTTTGTTTGTTTATTTATTTATTGCTAACTTCTTTTGTTTATTTATAAATTATTTGGATTTCTGCAAGAAAAAGCACTCTGGTTTAAAAATTACAATTAGAAGTTTTATTGAGTGTATATAATTTAGGTCACAAAAGAATGCACCTTTTTTGGAAATTTAAATTCATATCATGCATATATAATTAACGATCCATATTAAGTTTCTACTAAAATTTTAAGCCTCTTTCTCTGTAGTGCCTACATAGATGTCTACTATCTACTAATATTTTCGAATTTGCTATGCATGCCATATTAGACATCGGATAAAAGGCATAAGGCATTGTAATAAGTTTTAGCTGTTAGATCCTATAATTACCTCAACCTGTTCCCGGGGGCCACCAAGCTAGAACTATTTTAAAACAGACAAATTTGCCTTATACAATGACTGAAACTTTACGATTAAATAAGGAGAAGATTACCTTTCGGAATTTGTGGTGGCAAACGATTTTCAGGCAAAAAAGTTGAAGACCCCTATTCTAAATAGAAGAATAGTTTTCAAAATTTTTAACGGAAGCAGTTTTATTTTCACTACTTTTAAAACGCATATAAAGGAAATGAAATAAGCTGTTTCGAGATAACCTAACTTAATAAAGAATCAAAGCCTTGTTAAATCTATTGCTGCGCCGTGCGACAATATTATAGTATTAATTGTTTTATTATTATTAATATAAGATTGCTATTAATTATTATTATTATTATATAATATTAATAGCGATATGGTATTTTAGATCGTATTTCAGATGCATTATAAAGAGCCTATGGACTTTTTTTTTCGATTTTAAATGTAATGTTTATTTTTTAGATAGAGTATAAAAGATTTATACGTAATAAAAAATTAGGATATCATTGCGAATATATGAAACTTTATACCTTTTATTTCTATGTTAATAAGATATACTCAACCATTATATAATTTAGCTCACGTAATTTCTCTACTATTTATCATCTAAAAAAATAACAATGATGAAAAATCTCTCCCTTTCTCTTTTTTTTAATATTTTGTTTTAACAAGTTCAATTTTCAATTTTTTTACCCACATTTGTAACTCCTTGTTAAAATAGATAGAAGACGATATCCCTTTTCTCTACTAATACTGTTCTTAAGGGGCAAATTAAAGCTTCCACTAAAGGTAATAACGCCGGCCGTTCCTACGTGGAGAATGGCAGTGGCAGCGCTCTGCAGGGTTTCAAGAGGAGTACAGGAGAAGCGGCCCTCCTGCCGAGCTCTCTCGCTTGCCAATAATGGGCTATCCAGGGATTCGGCGCACCATCTTAGTAATTTCCTAAACTCCGGGAGTTCCTCGGAGCCAGGAGTTTATTCAATGGCGGGGACCTGCCAAAGACAGAACGGGGGGCACGCAGCCGCAGAGTCATGCCAAAGACAGCCAGTTGGGAAAACCTGCTGCTTCTGACATGCATTGAGGTAAATAAAATGTACACATAAAAAATAATAATAAGTTCAAGCGATATAGTTTTCCAAGTGGTTTTTCTCGGTTAGCCGAATTGCTTGAACAAAAAGCATTTACTTTTCATCTGTCTCACTCCTTTATATTTTATCGGGGACAATTTTTAGTAAGAAATCTCCCGTCAGATATACTTTGTCGAAGGTTGAATAAGAAAATCTCAAGTAAAAGAAACATTTACGAGAATTACGGAAACGTGTAATCATGATGAGAACTTTATTATAGTCAAAAAGAATATCTTTACGCTAAAAATTAATTTAATATTTTTTGGCCGATTTTGAAAAAAGTTTCTCTTTCTATATATAACACATGGACTGATAAGTTCCCGGTCTAATAAAGAAAACACAACTTTTTAACACAGCTTTATAACTTTATGACTTTATAACTTTATAGCTTTAATAAATAACATAACTTTAATAATAAATAATAATAATTTAATAATAATAATAATAATTTTATAATAATAATTTTATAATAATAATTTTAAAATAATAATTTATAATAATAATTTTATATTAATAATTTTATAATAATAATTTAATAAATGAATAATAATAATAATTTAATAATAATAATTTTATAATAATAATTTTAAAATAATAATTAATAATTTAATATTAATAATTTTATAATAATAATTTAATAAATGAATAATAATAATAATTTAATAATAAATAACATAATTTTATAACGAAAAAGCTCCAAACAGTGCTCAGAACTCGTTGTTCTTTTTGGTCAAAAGTCAACACGCGCGGCAGCCACTTTGACAACAGCTTTTTCATAGACAAGTGTTCATTCAAAATAAAACCTACACGTTCCTTGGATATCTTCAGAGTCTGAGCTATCTCCTGCAACTTTACTTTACGGTTCCCCAAAACGATTTTGTGGAGTTTTTTTATGTTTTCCGGAGTAACCACCTCTTTTGCGTGGTGCATCACTGGTGTCCGTACGACCACGTTTAAATTCAGCGAACCAGTCAATAATGGTTGATTTAACTGGTGCAGTGTCCGGATAACGCTTATCAAGCCAAGCTTTTGTTTGAACAGTGTTTTTTCCCATCAAATAACAATTCTTGAAATTCTTGTTTATCCATTTTTTTGTTTATCAACAAAGTCGTTCAACTGAAACCACTCTAACGTTTTATCCACACGGCGAATCGTCATGACATTTTTTCTGCTATCTTTTAAAGGTTAGTATTTACTAAAAAAAAACATCGATTCGACGATTGCAACGCCATCTGTGTGCCAGACTGGGAACTTATCAGCCCATGTGTTATAGAGGATGCGAAGCAAATGTATGCAACTTAGGCTTATAATAAAAGACCCATTTATGCGAAGCGTCTGACAAGCTTGAGGATCCCAGCACATGAAAGAGGCTTTTTCTCGTCTTCAATTATTTTACCTTGCGGAATTTTCGCAATGCGCCAGTTACTGATTCCCCGTTCTTGTAAAAAAGTTTAACCGACAGCGCTTGATCTAGTAATGATAGTATACGGCTGGTATCGAATGAAGAATCTGTGTGCATTCGGGATTTTTGTTGACAGCCTGACTTGTATAAATTTGCTTCACATTATGCATGCAGCGCCATCTACCGGTAATTTTTTTAACTTTTTTTTTGTTGTTGTTGTTAAAAAATCCGATCTTCCTCTAATCCCATTCCTGCAAAACTCAATTTTTTAGCATCATTTCTTTCGTTGTTAAGTTTTAAAGAAATTATGACGTACCCGATATGCACATATAATTGTCTATTTGGTTTGATAAAATTAATTTTTATGGTTTATATGTGGGTTAATATAGATATATTTATTATTTAGTCAATTAAATGACCGTTCCTATCATTTTGCACCCCGGTGTATATATATATATATATATATATATATATATGTGTGTGTGTGTGTGTGTGTGTGTGTGTGTGTGTGTGTGTGTAAAATGAAATCACATGTGTGAAAATAAATAGACAAATAAATAAAAAAATATTAAACAATGGAGAGTCAAAATACAAAAATACAAAACTATGAATATGATATTGAATATTCAGAGGAGCTTCGTATGCATAATTTATAATAAAGATGTGATATTTCATTGAATATTGTCGGCATAACGTCATAAGGCTTAAAATGACATTATTAAGCTCCTTATAACATATCGAAATCAACAAAAATGATTAAAATATAATTAGATAACCAAGAAACTAATGAAAATTCAACAAAAGTAGAAAGTTCCACCAGTAGCTGAGAGGTTCTGCTCTCAAAGCTGGTAGACGGGAGGTGCTGGGTTCAAACCCCTGTCGTGCTCGTCGACCGAACCGTTCGGAGTTTCCCGTGGTTTTCTTCGAACCTTGCCGTAAATATTGGTTAGAAGGACCTCCATGGAGGACGCTCCCCCCGGGGCCTATATCCCTCGTGTAGATAATCGGCCGTCATAAAATGAACCAACCAACCAACAAAAGTAGAAAAATAACATTATATATATCAGTGGCACTGGGGGATCCTCTGGGTATGCTAGTCATGCATCGCACACCCGGTAAAAGTTATTTAAACTACAAAATATTTTAGTGAAGATATTCATTTAGCAACTTATTTTTAAAAATATAGTTATCCCTAAGTTTTCGAACACTATACTGAAAGCAACTAGAATTTCATCCTAGGAAATGGCGGAAATGGCGGACCATACGCTAATTTCAGTGCATCCGTCGCGTCGTAGGTAATGTGATAATGGTCAGAGACCCTGTCTCATTACAAAGTGGGCATTTTCCCTTTTTTAAGGGATTATTAATAACTATAATGTCCCTTCTCATTATCTCTCATAGAAAGTATGGGGGGGGGAGGTTGCTAGTTTTGGCAATCAGGGTATTGGTATGTATAGAAGGGGAAATTTTTCTGAAAAAAAATAAGTTGTGAAAAACGATTAGACACTGCCCAAATATTTCTCTTCTGAGATTATGGAATTTAGCTTGCAGGTGTAATGAAAAATAAGAGAATATTTCAGACATTACTTTCCTTCTTTTTAATGTAATTTGGGTATAAATTTCTATTTGGGCATTAATTTCTATTTATAATTTAAAAAAGTTCTTCCGGCCTGTACCGGGAGGAAAAGGTAGCTTTCCTATATCTTCGTTTTAAAATTTTAGCTAATGTTACACGAAAACAGCAAGCTAAAATGCAAAGAAACGTTTACAAAAGATTCGTTAATACTGAATTTGAATAAGAAATTCGCCAAATTATTGAGCAATAGCCAAATTGGCTTCATTTTTGAAGACTTATTTTGGTCGCCAAATTTGGCGATATTTCGTCAAATTTGGCATATTTCGCCAAATGTCGCCAATTTTGGCGAGAATTTGGCACTAACGGATATGAATATATAGTTTTATGCGTATGATTTGGAAAATTATTACAACAATGAAAGAAAATAATTTGCGAGTAATCGCGTTAATGTGCTGTTTTGTTTCAAAATGTCAGCCGCCCTAGAATTTAAAACTGCTCTATCTCAGCCATTTTTTAAGATAGAGGTTAACCAAAAAATGCTCTGGAATCCTTGTATTAAGGCCTAACACGTAATTAAAAAATAAATTAGATTTTTTATTTTTTTTGTATATTTATTTTAGTTTTAAATTTTTAAATGGCCGCCATCTTAAAACAAAATGGCGGACCAAGCTGGCCAACGAACTTGGTCGAGACATTAGTGACCTTAATACACACAATTAGTTTCATCAAAATCGATTCATAAATACGGGCGTTATCGTATGACATAGGTCAGATATATATATATATATATATCAACATTTGAACGGAGGGTGGTTTTGGGGTCTGGGGGTCATAATCGGTGAAAATATATCGAAATTTTCCGGAACTGCTTTCCTCCGAACGGCTGCAATAGGTAACTTTATACTTTTTTATATTGAAAGCTACCTAAAACAGTAGCGCAGCGCATTTCCGGGAGAGGTTTCGCCTAAGAGGGGCTTTGAATAATTATTATTTGTAAAATGTATTACTTGTCCAAGAAGTATTTTTTAGTAAATACGTGATGTGTAAAACCAATGTAATGAAAAGCACAAGCAACAAATCCCCCCCCCCCATACTTCCCAAGTATAAAAAAACAATAAAGATTTGGTGGGGTACGATTTTTCGGTGGATGGCTTCTATAGCATACTCATGTTCGAATAGCAGGATACGCTACTGATTATATATATATAGCATACCCATGCTCGAATAGTAGGATACGCTACTGATTATATATATATATATATTGTATAATTAAAATGAAATCGCATGCGTAAAAATCAAAGGAAAGGACAATGCAAAAATTAAACCCTGTAAATTGAAAATGCAAATATGAGAAACTATGAATATCTTATGGATTCGTTAGAGGAGTTTCATATGAATAATTCATAGTATAGATATGTTATTTCGTCGAATATTGTCAGCATTAAGCCTAAAAATGACAATATGAAGCTCCTTATAGCATAACGAAAAACCAATAATTGAAAGAAATAAATGATAATTCAACAAAAGCAAATAATAAACGTAAAGATATATAAAACAACTCACCAAATAAAAAAAATTCTAAAAAGGAATCGAAATCTGATCGAATACATGTGACCTTTTCAAGCAAGTTAGCATGTGAGATGTTGAAGAAAGAGTAAAAAATGATATGATAAAAGAACCTGTGCTGCCATCTAGAAACGGTATACATAACTACTTTACCTAAATGTGGGATAAATGGACAGACACTTGGTTAAAAATTGAAGAATGGAATTACATTATTAAAAATCTGTGTAGAAGTGAAAAGAGGATAAAAGAAGTATGGGGTAAAATACCACTACTACTAATAATAATAATAATAATAATAACAATAATTAAAGAAAAATTCATAATGATTGTTAAAGAGATGTTAATTATTAATAAATAATTATTTAAATAAAATATTGAAATATATATTAATTAGTAATAAATAATTATTAAAATTATTAAATATATTAAAAGAGATACTAGTATAGCCAAGAATAAAGTGCCATATGTAAGATAATGTATGATAAATAAATGGGTAATAATAAACAACTTTTCTATTTGTTTGTTTGTTTGTTTTTTAATGATTTAAACTTTTTTTTAGTATTCGCGACCTCAACCCATTCAATTTTATAAGTTTTATGGACATGTTTGTATATGTTTGTGTGTGTGCGTGTGATTTTTGATAGGTTTTTATATTTTTTTTCAATTAATCCCTTCCTCTCTCTCTCTCTCTCTCTCTCTCTCTCTCTCTCTCTCTCTCTCTCTCTCTCTCTCTGTATATATATATATATACATATATATATATATATATATATATATATATATATATATACATATATATATATATATATATATATATATACATATAACTACAATAGGTAACACACATTGTATAAAAACAGCTTTCAACTAGTCAATATTCACAACGATCTTAAATGTGTAAAAAATATAACAGCATATGATTTCACAGATATTTTTAATAACATAATCTTATTACATCTCATAATATAATAAATGTATTATTTTAAAAAAAATCAAAAACAATTGACTCTTTCTATACATGTGGATGCAGAGTACTTTCATACACTGACAAATTTTATTATATATACTGTAACACCTCCTCTAAGCCGACCCGATAATGTTGGTAAATGGTAGCGAATCGAATCAATGGCAAAGAGAATTTTTGTAGAATTAGAAAATAGAACTTTTATTATGAATAATATCGATTCTAATATTAATATATACAAGGGGTAGTCACATCATTTAATTATTTTTCGTGGGTCATCAACTTTCAATTAAAGATCCCTTGACTCGGAGTTTAACTCACATAACAAAGTCTTCTGCACATCACAGTCTGCCGTATTTACTGTATTAGGTTCGCTCGGGCCGAGATGTACCCGTTCCGTTCCTCGGAATATCTTCGTTGCTACGATGAATCAGGGTTAAGAACTCCTTCACTTGCACTTTTCGTGCCTTCTCTTAATCGGGGCTTTCTTGGATAAGTGATGTATCCCCACAACAGAGGATCGACCTCTCTAGCGTCTCTACGCTAAGACCGAAACAGATGTTTCTTACCCTCTCACCTAAAGAGCAACTTCTCTTGTTGAGATCTTTTCTAAAACTGATCTCTCTAACTTTTAATCTCTCACAGGGGATTTTTCACTCGGGGCAGGGATTTGGTCGAGGCGGAGCATCTTGAAACTCCTCAGCCTCTAAGCAACTTTGGGATACGTCACTCCCATTTATAACAAGTCCGTTATTGGATATTCTATGACAAAGGGCATAGAATCGTGTGCAGACATAAATTCGTGTGCAGAGTTCGTCTCCCCTTGCAGATGCTATCTCTGCCCCAGCTCCGGCATAGATCAAAGCATTTGGCCCCTACTTGGGTGACCCTTTTCCGGTGCATCAATGTCCGAACGTTTCGCTCGTAGCACAAAAGATATTCGGCGTTTTGCCTTTCTTCAAAGCTACGCACGCTAGCGTGGGAAGGTATGCAAGAAAAGTTTCCTTCTAAGCGTTCTCACAGGAAAGACTAGGATGACACACACTGCACCTGGGTGAAGAGACTCAATTCTTTATAGCACCCTCTCCTCAAACGATTCTTAAGGGTGGAACACTAAGAATCTCTAAGTGACGGATAAAGAATTGCAAGCTCAAATTACATCAGAGTGGCAAGAGATAAAACATACAGGAATAAAATAACACTACTTTCATTTTCTTTTTGCGCGATCTGATATGAAACATGAACATATATTGAAATAAAACACAGTTAAATAAAAAATAAAAAAAATACCTTCAAATAATTATGTACAAAAGTTTATCCAGAAATCTCATTAAACTCGACTCAGACAATCAACATGTGGAATGTCTCTGCCTGGGCGATGAGAAATTGCTTATAAGGTTGCAGAGCCAAGGACCACCTTAACAATCTAGGATTATTTCCAGAATTTCTTTTTAGAAATACCAAGGGATTGTGATCGGTTTCGATAGAAAAGTTTTGTCCATCAATATAATGCCTTAATTTTTTTATCGCGAAAATGATTCCAGTACACTCTCTTTCAGTGGCGCAGAAACTTTTCTCACTATCGGTAAATTTGAGGCTTAAATATATAATGGGGTGTTCTTCCGATCCCTCTCTTTGAGCCAAAACAACGCCAATACCTAAGTCACTAGCATCAGTTTGTACTATGAATTCTTTCTGAAAATTAGGAGCGTATAGCACCGGTTCTTCCGTAAGTTTCGTTTTCAAAGTCTCAAAGGCTTTGCCCATTTCGTCGCTCCATGCGATCCGTTCCTTTTTATTTTTCCCTTTTAGTGCTCTAGTCAACGGTTCTACAATCACTGCATAATCTTTTATGTAACGGGAATAATATCCAGCCATTCCCAAACATCTACGAATTTCAGTTTTCGATTTCGGAACCGGTAATTCCTTAATTGCCTTTACTTTTGCCTCAGCTGGCCTCCGACGTCCCTCTCCTACTATATGCCCAAGACATTTTACTGTTTTCTGAGCGAACTTGCATTTCGCCAATTTGATTTTGAGTTTCGCGTCATTAACCCTTTTAAGTACAATTTCTAGATGACGCATATGGTCCTCCCAACTATCCGAAAAAATCGCCATATCATCTAGATACGGTAAACAGAATTCCTCAAGCCCTCTCAATACTTTATCCATAAATTTTGAGAACCTGTAGGAGGCATTCAAGAGTCCAAAAGCCATGACCAGAGGATAATAGGATCCAAAGCTTGTAACAACAGCTGCTAATTTCTGAGCCCTCGGGGTCATTGGAATTTGCCAGTAGCCTTTCGTTAGATCTAAAACCGTAATATACTTAGCACTAGAGACTTTTTCTACTCTTTCCTCAATATTGGGTAAAGGATAAAATTCTACTTTTGTGGTGGCATTTAGTTTTTTGTAGTCTATACAGGGCCTCGGGTCCTTTCCTGGAGTTTCCACGAGTATGATTGGGGAGCTAAATTCAGATTCGCCTTCTACTGTAAGATTTAATTCTAACATCCGCTTAATTTCTTTGCGAAGTATCTCCGTTTGTCGGGGCGATGTTCTATAGGGTCTCGAACTGACGGGTTTTAATTCAGACAATTCGATATCATGCTCTATAAGATCCGTACGTCCTGGGTCATTTGAAAATACTATCCCATAACGATCCAATAAATTTTCCAATTGTCTCAATTGTTCGGAAGTACATCTAGTTGTTAAACCACTCTCTCTTACGACTTCATCGAACTTATAAACTTCGGAATCGGCACAGGGAAAAACTATATCTAAATCTTGTTTATCCTCAACCTGGTTTATGTCTCGCGTTAAAATATTTACTAACTCCACCCGTTTTTTATAAGGCTTTAATAAATTCACGTGATAAATATGGGATTTCTGTCGCCTCCCAGGAACATTCACAATATAATTGGTTTCCGAGATTTTTGGTTCAATCTTTCCCGGTCCTATCCAGCTAACTGACATTTTATTTGGTTTACTGGTTGCCAAAACCAGTACCTCATCTCCCACGTTAAATTTTCTTTCTACCGCCTTTTTGTCAAACCAAAATTTCCTTTTTTCACGTTCTGCTGACATGTTTTCAACGGCTAAATCTTGACACCTTTTTAATCTGTTCGTGAGATTAAACACATATTCCGTCACGAATTCATTTTCCTCCGTTTCTCCCATCCATTTTTCAAACAATAATGTTTCCGGGGTTCTCAATTTTTTTCCGTGCACTAGTTCAGCGGGGCTGAAACCAGTCGAATTATGCGGCACCGTCCGTAACGCTAACAATGCATAGGGCAAGTTTGCTTCCCAATTCGATCCGTTTTCTACACATAGCACTTTCAAAAGCCTCTTAACCGTCCTGTGCCATCGTTCAACACTGTTACTTTCAGGTCGACACACACTTGAGTTTCCTATCTTAACTCCGAACTTTTTAAGAAAGGCGGTCGTTAAATTGCTAACGAAACTCCGGCCCAGGTCTGTCTGGATTTTCCTTGGAAATCCTAATCTACTGAATATCATCATTAGGGCTTCGATAATGGTCTCAGACCTCATATCTGACACTGGTACAGACTCGGGGTACTTTAATGCTAAACATACCGCAGTGACCATGTATTTATTCCCTTTGTTTGACTTAGGTAAGGGGCCTACAAGATTAGTTTAGCTTCGAAAATATTTCACCCACTATCGGCACAAGTTTAAGCGGCACTTTCTTCCTTTCCCCAGCTTTTCCGATTCTTTGACACGGGTCACAAGTTTTGACAAATTCCTCAATTTCTTTTATCATATTATTCCAAAAGAAATACCGCAATACTTTATCTTTAGTTTTCGTTTCCCCTAGGTGAGACAAAATTCCTTCATGACACGCGCCTAATATATCAAGTCGAAATTTCAAAGAAACAACCACCTGTGTTCTCTCGTTCCCGCGATTATCCTTCGTGTTTCTTATTATCAGAGAGTTTCTTATTTCAAAGTGGGACTTTTCAACCTTAGCATTTTCTCTAATCTCTTTGAGAGATGGATCCCTGTCCTGTTCCACTTTAAAATCCTCTCTCCCTATCTTTGCCAGATTCGTAAATCCATCTTCAATTAACAATGGCAGTAATCCTTTATCTAAACTATTCAATTCAATAGTATTTTCTAGGTCTTCACCCTCTTCTTTTGAATTCAACGCTTCCGTTTCACTGCTCCCGCGAAAATTTCCCTCTTCTTTTTCTTCCTCGGAATTCATAATCCGTTTATCTTCCAGATCTGGGGTTTGTTCAACATTTCTTCTAGTTTGAGCACGCGTTAAAACGGCATTCACTAATTCGGGTTTCCTCTCCTGTTCTAACAACTTTTGAGTTTCATTACCCAACAAATAGTAATTCATGTCTGAATCTCTATTGTTTACTCCTGCCTTGGTTTCAATAACCCCCACACCTTCAATTTCTAACGTAACCTCTGCTATAGGTAAACAGTATAATTGACTGTCCAGCGGAGTTTTAATCCATACGTGGTCTCCATTCAATTTATCTTGACTGACTAAGTCGTATGGGAGCAAATCAATCTCACTACCACTATCCCTCAAAGCAGTTGCCTGAATTCCATTCACTAATATTTTACTCAAATAGGGGAGAAGGCTTCCTCAAGTGTCGGCTTACTATTTAAGTGACTGACCCGCGCAGTATCTTTCTCCCGCTTTTAATTTCCGGACAATTTACTTTGTAGTGACCGCTTTGCAAACACGCGTAACACTTGACTTCTCACCTTTTTTCGAACGCCTTTTCCCTTTCTTTATTATCATTTCGATCCCTCCAATTATAGTTAATCTCCGGATTTCTGTTACCGTTCCGCACATTTTCAAAAGTCCTGGGTCTTTCAAATTTCTTCTCTAAAGGGAGTTTCGGATTCCAAGTTTTTTTAGACGGGCGTTTGATTGCCTCGTACGCATCTAAAAGCCTCACTAATTCTTCCGGGTCTTTAATTTCCGCCCAGTTATCCATAAAATGTTCGCGCATTTCTGGAGACGCCCTCCTCTTGATTTGGTCCGTGACAAGCAAATTTTTTAATCCTTCAAAATCCGAAACTTGTAAGCATGACAGTCAACCTTCTAAAAAACTATTAAAATCGAAGATCAGGTCTTTCCAGACTGAATTGGGGTTCCGCGAATGTTGACTAAATTTTTGTCGGTACGTCTCTGCATTCAAGCGATAGCGCTCTAACAATTTTTCTTTCACATAATGAAAATCATCAATTTTGTCTTCAGGTTCTCTCAAAATTAACTCGGCCATTCCCACAGGTAATAATGATAGTAAGTTCGTCACCAGCTCATCTGAATTTAGATTACATTTTTTTGCCTGTCTCTCGAATGAATTCAAAAACAACGAAATATCCGAATTCTTTTCATCAAAGCGATGCATAATTGTTTTCAGGGGTAAATGATTCGTTCTAACTGAGATGCTACTGGATGCTGTACTTCTATCATCTGACTCTTGTGTCGCTTTTAACATAGCTAACTCATGTTCGCGCTCTTTCTCTCTCTGAAGTCTATCGTTCTCTTCCTTCTCTGCCAATATTTTATTTTCCCTGTCTTTTTCTAACAGCTTAATTTGCACTATTGCTAGCTCTTTCTCAAATCCCTCTGACGACTCTATTTTTTTTATAATTTTCAATACTGTATCATTCTCTTCTAAAATGACCTCAAATTCGCAAGCTAACGTTTGCAAATCAGCTTTCCTAAAATATTTAAGCTCCGACATTTTTAAAGTTTAAAATTAGAAATTATCTTTCCCACAAATATAAAACAATACAATAAGATTTAATGCTATTCCTACCAAGTGCGCTAAAATATTACTGAAATATACACTCATAAAAAGTACGCTTAACAATAATATATAGGAAATATACAACATATAAAAATAAGCAACTCTATTCTATCGTCTGCATTCACCTTGGTATTTAGTTATAAAATACATATGGGATAAATTTTACACAAAACAACAATTTCAATTTCAAAAGTACAGTAAAAATATTTAAATTGCAAAAGTCTTATTCAATTCCTTTTTCTTTTAATCAATGGTGGTCTTAATCTCTGCATCCACTCTTAAAAGATTTAGAATAATTCACAAAAAAAAATATAAAATCAACTCTGTTATCTTTAAATATGCAATAAGTTCGATAATTTTTTTCTATAAAGATCTCTCATTTACAGATTCAGCTAAAATTTTGTAACACTGCACAACTCTCTGTCTGCATTAATTTAGTTCTACAATGACTTAATCTTAACTACAAAATTTGTCTATTAAATAAGTTACAGTTATATCGGAAATATCTCATAATACTTCTCATTTATTTTTCAAAATATTTACTCTCACAAAAATAAACATACAACTCTTTTTTTTCTAAATCCTACAACACCTATACAAACACTATTAACAATTAAAGCCACTCTGAATATAAAAAGAGCTTACCTTCATTACTAAGAATCTTTCAGGGTGTCAGACTCTCAGGGATGCACAGAAGCACAAACTTTCACGGATGCACAGAAGCACAGACTTTCACGGATGCACAGAAGCACAGACTTTCACGGATGCACAGAAGCACAGACTTTCACGGATGCACAGCAGCACAGACTTTTTCGGATGGGGAACTCTCAGGTTTCTCTCGGATGCTTTGTTGATCCACAGGGACGTCTAAGGAGACTCAGGTCACAAGGAGACTCTTTCTTGTAGCACTTTGACGATTCAAATTCCAGATTTCACACTTTGTCTTTAGAGATTGTCCTTAATTCTTGCTGATTTATCCCACCGCTGCCACCAGTTGTAACACCTCCTCTAAGCCGACCCGATAATGTTGGTAAATGGTAGCGAATCGAATCTATGGCAAAGAGAATTTTTGTAGAATTAGAAAATAGAACTTTTATTATGAATAATATCGATTCTAATATTAATATATACAAGGGGTAGTCACATCATTTAATTATTTTTTGTGGGTCATCAACTTTCAATTAAAGATCCCTTGACTCGGAGTTTAACTCACACAACAAAGTCTTCTGCACAGCACAGTCTGCCGTATTTACAGTATTAAGTTCGCTCGGGCCGAGATGTACCCGTTCCGTTCCTCGGAATATCTTCGTTGCTACGATGAATCAGGGTTAAGAACTCCTTCACTTGCACTTGTCGTGCCTTCTCTTAATCTGGGCTTTCTTGGATAAGTGATGTATCCTCACAACAGAAGATCGACCTCTCTAGCGTCTCTACGCTAAGACCGAAACAGATGTTCCTTACCCACTCACCTAGAGAGCAACTTCTCTTGTTGAGATCTTTTCTAAAACTGATCTCTCTAACTTTTAATCTCTAACAGGGGATTTTTCACTCGGGGCGGGGATTTGGTCGAGGCGGAGATTCTTGAAACTCCTCAGCCTCTAAGCAACTTTGGGATACGTCACTCCCATTTATAACAAGTCCGTTATTGGATATTCTATGACAAAGGGCATAGAATTGGGTGCAGACATAAATTCGTGTGCAGAGTTCGTCTCCCCCTGCAGATGCTCAGATGCTATCTCTGCCCCAGCTCCGGCATAGATCAAAGCATTTGGCCCCTACTTGGGTGACCCTTTTCCGATGCATCAATGTCCGAACGTTTCGCTGGTAGCACAAAAGATATTCGGCGTTTTGCCTTTCTTCAAAGCTACGCTAGCGTGGGAAGACATGCAAGAAAAGTTTCCTTCTAAGCGTTCTCACAGGAAAGACTAGGATGACACACACTGCACCTGGGTGAAGAGACTCAATTCTTTACAATACTAACTACTTTTTACAAGATAATACCATTTATTTGCAGAAAGTCTGCATTCCACAAGGTGGATGCACTTCAAGTTTACTTAGAGACTTATATTTATATCACTATGAGTGTACCTTTTTAAATAGTAGTATTCATTTATATCGTTATACTGATGGCATCATATTAATCAATACTGACAAATCACACGTTTCTCAATATCTAGTCAATAATCCTACTAATTTAGAATTAACGAAAAATCTATTACCTAATAATACTATTCACTTTTTAGACCTGAAACGTATACTGCACCATAACAAAACTATTAAAAACATTTATGACAAACGTAAAGATTTTAAGTTAATACTTTCACCCATTTTAAGGTATGTCTTCATATTTCTGTTTACAGTAATATAGTACTTCTTAATCACATGTTTAGAATAAAAGGACTATGCTCTTCTCAGCTTATTATTAAAAATATTAAACAACTGATTTTTGATGCAATATAACATGTTTTTTTCAAAAACATTCATATATTCTCTGATATATTAGTTTGTTCATGATGTAATCTACAGGATGAATGAGTGGGTAGACGTTAGAATATAGAGGAGGGAGGTGTTGTTCACTCATTGCGTAATTTTATATTACAAAAAAATATAAAGAAAAAGAAAACAGAAATAAAAAGAACAATAGAAAATGAAAAATAAAAATTAAAAAATTAAAATTAAAAAATTAAAATGAAAAAATAAAATTAATTTAATTTAAAAATACAATAGAACGGCTGAGAGGGTAGATGTTACAGTATGGAATGGTGCCAGTGTTGTATAGATAATTAATGCGCAATGGTTAACTTATTTTTTTAAGAGAGATCTTATTGATTCAAAATCATCCATTCATTACCTTTTTTTTCTTCAGTTGATTCAGCTCACTTCTTATTTAGTAACATAATTCATTTATTTTATTTTATTTTATTATATTTTATACATAATTTTATTAATCATTCATTTAATTAATATATTCTCCTACCTCTTAACTTTTCATTCATTATATACATTAATTTGCTTAATTCATTTACTTAATTTAGGTACTTAATTTAAATTGTAACATTTTATCCACTTATTATGAATAATTCTGATTTTCCATTTTTCTACTGCTACTAAATGGCAGCGCTGTTCCTTCTTTCTGGTTTTATCGTGATATTTATGCTCCTGTGATGACTTGGTTTATCTCATGGAGTTTGAATACTTGTGAATCACACATTTCACATTTAATTCGTCTACTGAATTTGTAAATACTGTTTGGCAGCATCTGCAGATTTGCAAATCATGCATGTTCTTTCTTTCACTTTTATGAGGAAATATTCCTCAATTCAAACTTTTTAAGCATTATCTAGTCTAATAATGTGCGATTGCGCAAATGTTCTATTTTTTGGCTTATTATAGATTGTGCAGGGATGAAATAGTATATTTTTGTGGAATCTGTAGTAATTTCGGCACGAAGATTCTGCTACAGTTCCACAAATATTTCATTAATTCCCTTTTTTTGTCAATTATATATAATATATATATAATGTAAGAAATATGTCTAATCACTAAGGGAGATACATTATGGTTACTTATAATAAAGTCGTATTATGCATGCACATATATAAATATATACGCACACTGATTATATATATATATATATATATATATATATATATATATATATATATATATATATATATATATATATATATATATATATATATATATATATATATATATATATATATATATATATATATATAATTGTAATACCTTTGAATTTCAAAATACAATAAACAAGTTCTTGCAACAAATCTAACCTAATCTCCTATTTAAAGATAGGTAATCATATATATATATATATATATATATATATATAAAGAGAGAGGAGGAGAGAAAGACATAATACATAATGAAATCTCGGTAACAGTTGTTATTAGGACGAGCGAGAATACCAAGAATTAAGAAAAATACAAATTCATTTTAAAAGGAAATAATATGAAAATAAACTAAATTGATTTCGGAAAAAAAAAGAGACAGGGAAAGAAAAAAGAAAATGCAAGATAAACATTTTTTTTGGTGAATGTATTATGAGTTGCACACACATACACACGCACATATATATATTTCCTTTTTAATATTGTTTTTATTTTTTGAACTTTAATGATTTTTTCACAGATATGTTTCTCTATTGTGATGTGGTAGTCCCAAAATCATATTCTTTAGCAATGTTATGGCTAATATGATGATGAAACCACACATTTTATTTGTGGTATTTAGGCATTTGGGACCTGAAGATTCTGTCTAAATTCCACAAATTTCATTTTTTCAATTTTTAATTTAATTTCTTCTTCTTTTAAATGTGTATATGGTATCTATATTCAGTGTGTTGGGGACCACTATAATTGACAATTAATTATTACATACTAATTCATAATTTCATAGTTTTTGTTGGTGTTTCGGTAATGTTTCATTAATGGTTATATATATATACACTTATATATATATATAATATATATATATATACATATATATTTTTGGCTATATAGAGTGGTTAATGTAAATGTATAATTGTGTTTTAGTAGTATATATATATATATATATATATATATATTCTTTTTTTTTCTTAATTACAGTTAATACCTCTTAATGTAATCACTTTGGTACCACGAGGTTTTGATAATAATATCCGATTAATAAAAATAAGCGATTTAACAAGATACTCAATGATAACATCTAGTATTATTAAGAAAATAACTTACTTTTGATGAAATGAGGACTTTTAAAATTGTAGAAACATTTATTGAAAGAATTTGGTAATTTTTGTTTCTTTACAATATGCCCTTAAGACATAATTAAGGAATTTTTCATACTCATATATAGTTTTTTAATATTTTCCACACGATGTTATTCATCTCGTTTCAAAATTTTCAACGCGTTCTTCCTTTCCGCATTTTTTATAGGTGGTTTTCAATAAATTTGCTTTGATCCTCATCATCATTATTATTTTTTTTTTACGCAAACTTTGTGACAAAATTCAATTTGTATGAGCTTCGCAGCTACAGGAATGTCATTATCGATCGCTATCCTGGTCTCGTAGTCACATAATCAGAGACTCTTACCAGAGTTTCTAGAGTTTTCAGTTCGTCATCTTTTCCACATTTGTAGAATCCTGAATTAACAAAACAATTTGTAATTGTTGCAGGTTATATTCAATTTCATGACATCAACAGAAGATGCAATGCTTCTAGAACATTGATTCCCAAACTTTATTATTACGTGAACCACCTAATACGGGTGAACCAAAAAATAAATTGCAAACTGCTAAACTTCAAGTTGTAAAAATATTTAAAATAATGTTAGGAAATAAGACTACGTTAATAAATTACTCTTGTCATTAATTTTCAAAAAGTTACACTTTTCAAGTTTTTATACGACTCCCCTAGACAAAAATGGCCAATTACAAAATTTGTCTTTTT
This sequence comes from Maratus michaelseni, assembly GCA_963931845.1. Lineage (NCBI taxonomy): Eukaryota > Metazoa > Arthropoda > Arachnida > Araneae > Salticidae > Maratus > Maratus michaelseni. The sequence continues at coordinate 300,381,603 of OZ007586.1, forward strand.
GATCCAACAAGTTAATTACAAAAAAGTATATCTTTAAAATGTAGTTTAAATATTCTAAACATCAATTTAGAAGTCAAATGGTTTTTTTTTTTTTTTTTTTTTTTTTACAATTTTTGTTTGGGAAAAAAAAAATTGGTACCCATTCTATATAATACTAAAATCAGAGTTCTTTTCTGAATAAATCCTAATTTATTTCAATAGAAGAAGCATACCGACATCACCCAAAATTAAGATTTTCTGTTATTAAAATACTAGATGGAACCCGTCAAAACTTGACGGCAAACAACTTGTTAGTACCGAAATTTTTGAAGAATAATTCAAATAAAATAAGAAAAATCATTCTGTCCATAGCGGCCATCGAACCCACGCGATAATCGGAACAGAGAAGAAAGGCGCTTTATACTATTCGGCCACCGTTTTCGCATTTGAGTGTGCTCTAAAACTGGTTAGGTTCTAGATTTAAGTTTACGCATACGTAAATGGGGTAAATTGGTGTGAAAAATAAATTTGACGGAAATCCCTTTTCCTTTTAATATATAATATATAAGATTATGCTTAGGATGTTATTAATAAACTACACGACCTTTAAAAATTTTCATTAAATTATTTTTATCAGTCTGATTCTAAAACCCCGAATTTAAAATTTGCTGTTTGCAGCTAACGATTAATAATACATACTTTTTATTGAATAATTAAAACAAAATATTCTTGGGTGTTAAAGTTTACTTAATTATAAAGCATTCTGATAAAAAAAAATACAAATTATATAACTTTTCCTCCTGGATTAAATATGGCATTATTAAAGTGAATTATTGCCAATAAAATAAGAATAATTATTCTGTCCATAGCAGGGATCGAACCCACAGCACAAATCAGCACAAAGAAGAAACGCCCTTTTTACATTGACTTGTAATATAAATGGACAGCGGATTAGCAACCCTTTCTTGAAGAAAATATGTCCTTCCCCACCAGCAGGTGGTGGGGGGACAATATTATGCCAAACAGGTTTTTTTCGCGCCAAACTGTCACGGAAATTCCACAGCTCAAAAAACTTTTTTTTACTGGTGGAAGTGTGCCTCGTTAGTAATCAGGCCCTGTCCGATTCAAGGTCCTTTTTTTATCATTTGAAAAAAAAATGGATCAGCAAAAATATTGCCACCAAACAGGTAAAACTATCTTTTTTTTTCCTTGTGCCAGTTCCTTTTTAAAGAGAAAAAAATCGGTCTTGTCCATTGGATAATTATGAAATTACAAATCATAAAGTAAAATAAAAAATGTATTTAATATAAATTAAATTATTATACAAGTTAAATTGGTTACTCCAATTTTATCTTTCGATTGGGTGTGGATTTGACTCAAAAACACTTGTAGACTAGTTGAAATAAAATGTTAAAACTGTTTTTTTCCTTGTGAATGCGACAGCTTGCTTTTCTAGTTAAGTTTCAGTTTCGTTTTTAGACCTGTTTCTTTTATTACGAGAACGGAAACAGAAAGTTGCCAAGAAAGGGATTACCGCCAGAAAGCGGCAACCATTCGCCTTTTTTTTTTTGCGATGAAGGGTGAAAGATATTTTCTACAAGTCTCTCGGAAGAAAAGAAAGGAGTCCGCTGTCCATTTATATTTGTAGTCAATGGCTTTTTACCACTCAGCCACTGTTTTCGTATCTGAGTGTGCTCTAAAACTGGTTAGGTTCTAGATTTAAGTTTACGCATGCGTAAATGGGGAAAATTCGTGTGAAACATAAATTTGACGGAAATCCCTTTTCCTTTTAATATATAAGATTCCCTTTTAATATATAAGATTATGCGCAAAATCGTTCAACTGAAGCAGATGAATAAGCTATTGGAGTAAAAAGCTGGTTGATCATGAATAGTTAATGACGCCATCTGTTTTAAGATAAGAGAATAAAACACATGAACAGAGAACCCTATTCTGCAAAAATTAGAAAATGCAAAAATGTAAGGAAATCTACAATATACAGCTTACTTTGCGAAATTCCAAAGCAAAAGTCTTATTTTCATTGGAAAAATTAGAGGAATTTGTAAATACTTAGTTCCACACATTTTAGAGAACTATTTTAAAACAATGAAGGTTTTAATTGAATATTAAAAAATTACAATTGTAGAGCTAAAAAGAGAATATACTAAGGAAATGAAAATGCCATTACTTAAAAGAACAATTTGAAACATATTAAACTCATTATAAGTATATCCAGTTTGATTTTTTTTTAATAATTCATTGTATGGATATTTTTTAATATTTCCTTTTTTTCTTTTAACTACACGACCTTTAAAAATTTTCATTAAATTATTTTTTATCAGTCTGATTCTAAAATCCCTAATTTAAAATTTGCTGTTTGCAGCTAACGATTAATAATACATATTTTTTATTGAGTAATTACAACAAAATATTCTTGGGTGTTAAAGTTTACTTAATTATAAAGCATTCTAATAAAAAAAAATACAAATTATATAATTTTTCCTCCTGAATTAAATATAGCATTATTAAAGTGAATTATTGCCAATAAAATAAGAATAATTATTCTGTCCCTAGCAGGGATCAAACCCACACCAAAATCAGCACAGAGAAGAAACGCGCCTTTTACCACTCTGCCACTGTTTTCGTACTTGAGTGTGCTCTAAAACTGGTTAGGTTCTAGATTTAAGTTTACGCATGCGTATTGGACACAATTTTATGTGAGTTGACAGAAAAAGCCTTTGCTTTTAAATATATAGATTGTAATTTTAGATTAATTGTGTCAAAAGGGCGTGATTGCTATTATTATATAAAACTGTCTGCGTTTATATGCTACAATTACATATCAAAATGAACAATTTATAAAACGCATAACACGCAGTTGAAAACCTATTTTCATCATCTGTCACCCATAGACGGTAATTCGAATTATTTTGTGCAGACCTATATATGATTATTGATTTTTTATACATCTCACATAGCATACTAAAATTTAATTCATCTAGAAAAACCTAACACAACACTTTTCCAGAAATAGAAGGCAATGTATCCATATACTTTGGTGCCACCTTCTTCTTGTATGAATTTATTTATATTATACTCAGGCCATTTAGTATACCTAAATTAATTTCAGATAGAAAACGCATAACACAACTACACAATTGAAAGCACATTTTCAACAATTCTTACCATAGACGATGTTGAAATTCGGTATTGTACCTTGGCGCAATATTCTGAAATTCAAGGTTTTCTGACTCTGGTAACTCGGTATGTTTTTAGCTTGTAGTTCAATTGGAGTTGTGGTTTCAATTTGTATTGACGCCGTAAGGCGATAAAGGCTGTACGCCTTAAATTTTAATCTTTTAAACTAATTAAAATTTGTTTCTTGTTGAAACAGTTCATTTTATTGAATATACTGAATTGAGTATATAAGTGAATAGCCTTATTTTATGATATCAAGTGAAGTGGCAATGATGCGTAACTAAAGTTGAAATAAAAATGTTAATGCGAATGATTTTAAGTGAATATATAAAATTGAAAGAACAGAAATTTTATATTGAACTTGATACATGTATAAAGCGAACTGAAATTTAAAGTTTTAACCGAGTGTTTCGAACACAAGAATAGAGTGATATAGGATGGTGTTTGTTGATATAGTATAGTTTGACATAGGATAGTTCCTTGATATAAGATTACGGTAAAAGACGGTATTTAATTTGAATTCTTTTGAACAGATCTTCAGAAAATCCTCGCAATTTATACACAGCACATTATATACTAAAATTTAGTTACATTTGAAAATCTGGAATAACCGTTCATAAACGATAATGTATCTGAACTTTTTTGTGCGGCCCGGCCCTGTAAAAGAATGTTAAATGTTACATGAACCATTTTTGTAGTGAAGATGTTATTGTACACCTCGACAACATATATCATTTTCATTATGTTAGAAATATCATAGAATCGTAAAATCGCACTTCAAACAATTACAGTAATTCAATAGAATGTTTTGTGTGTCCTTGTGAATGAGCAATAAATGCTACGCCCACAATTTTCTATAAGAAACGTTTTTAGGGCATATCAATAATTCCATATTGTTTGAAGTGGGTAACATCATTAAAATATGCAGTCGGCCAAAAAAAAAATTATGCTATTTTATCGCCAAATAGACTCAGAGAAAACCGAATATAGCCTCTCGATTGGGCATTATATCAATGTATGTTAAAAAGTAAGCTTAGAGGGCCGTCTTCATATTGAATTTGTAACAAATTTAAAATTTTCAATACGAATACGTAATTTTCATGTCATATTTGGATTCTTTCGTAAATTTCACTTTCGGATACCAAATGTAAAATTATCCAATGCATGCCAGTAAGCCGATGTAAGGTTTTCGAACTCCTAATATTAAATTCCTTTTTAATAGCTACAAAACAAAGTGCAATGCGATTAGTTTGTTAAGCCTAAATAAAAAATTGCTTGGCGGAATGAGTAGGAGATTTCGATTCGTATATTTAAAGCTTGTAGAAATCGATTATTTTTTTTTAATTTCAATAGCTTACAATACATACAGGGTGTTTTTTTTATAACTGACGCTATTCAGAGCCGCCGGTAGCTCGTTCTAATAACTGGATTGACCCAAAATTTTATAAATGGACTAAGAAAACCATGGGGGAAAAGAATCCAACAAAAAAACATAGTTCCAATCACCGCCGATATGGGGAAATGTGGCGCTCTGGTAATTTATGCAACTGAGAATTAGCATAAAATACGAGCAATAAATGAAATGCAAATTTTTGCTTACGCAAGCGACAGTAGCGCCAATAGTTTAAGCTATAAATGCATGCGAAAAACTCCGAAAAACAATTTCAGCTCAGGTTGAAAATGAATCTCACGTTACCGCAGCGCGTGTTGCTTTTGAAGTTCTATTATTGTAACTAGTGCAATGCACCAGCCGCTCTTCGTTTATTTAGAACATATCATAAACTGTGCAAAGTACCTTTATCCGCTAATGCATTGAAAGCAATGATTCTGAAATTCGAAGAAACAGGCTCGCTAGCAGTTCGGCCAGGCAGAAGACGTAAACCGATGTCAGAAAAAGCGATAATAGATGTGCGATCAACTACAGGTCACAGGGTACCTCTGCTGTTTGTAGTAGCAGCGCACGGGGTATTGCGAGAGAACTAGATTTAAATGTTTCGACAGTATTGAAAGTCTTGCGGCGAATTCTCGACTACTATCCTAACAAGATCAGCTGCTTGTAACAACTTCAACCCAATGATTACGATAAACGACTGGCATTTGCTCTGACATTTCTTACAAGAATGAAAGTCGATGATGCTTTCCCGTTGTGAATTTTATGGGGAGATGAGGCCCATTTTCATCTGAATGGGTCTGTTAATACTCATAATTGTAGAATTTGGGCCACTGAATAACCTCATACAGTTCTAGAAACTCCGTTACATTCACGAAAGCTCACTGTTTGGTGTGGCTTTACAGCTGAATTCATCCTTGGACCATTCTTTTTTTTAGAACATTACTGCGACAGGACCAGTGACGTGTACCGTTAACGCAGAAAGATATCATAATATGCTGACTAGTTTTGTCGTTCCACAACTTCAACAGAGACAATGTCTGGATCAGATAATTTTTATGCAGGATGGTGCACCACCACATATTGGTGTAAAAGTACAGCAGTTCTTGCGCCATCACTTCACTGACCAAAGAGTTATCAGTCGTTGTTTTCAATATGTCTGGCCGCCCGGTCTCCGTATTTAACCCCATGCGATTTTTGACTCTGGGGTTATTTGAAATCAAAAGTCTATCTTGGGGAAGTAACAAATCTGAGTATCTTAAAAGACAACATAATACATGCAGTAAAGGCTATTCCATGTGACATGTTAAGCTCGGCCGTCGAAAATGTTGTACAAAGAATGCAAGGTGTGGTGCAAGAGAACGGTGGTCACATTGAATGAGGTCGAATTCCTCGTCGGGAAAGTGTATACGATGAATAAAACATGGTATTTTATCCAAATTATTAATTTTATCTGTTTCTGATATTTTCTTTCAATGTACAGCGCCAAATTTCCCCCTATCGGCGGTGATAGGAACTAATTTTTTTTGTTGGAATCTTTTTTCCCATGGTTTTCTTAGTCCACATTTGTAAAATTTTGTGTCAATCCAGTTATTAGAACGAGCTACCGGCGTCTCTGAATAGCATCAGTTTAAAAAAAAACACCCTGTACTTATTTCTAATATTAATTTCATAATTTATATAATATTATAAATTAATATTTAGATTGCATTTTAGTACACTTCATACCGAGTTAATTAACCTATTGAGGAGTGAGTTTCGTCGTACTCTATGTGATTAGTAATATACTTACAGGGTGTGTAGGTCAGGATTGGCAAGTCACTTCATCTTAAAACAAGATAGAAAAATCATGCGTCAAGCATAGATTATGAAACACTTTCCAACACAGCCAGAAAACTGTAATGAAACTTCACCGTTAAATAAGGTGAAAGAAGATATGTAAGTAAACAGTTTAGAAAACATATAACACATTGAAAAATACAGTTTTCGAAATTCCCTTCCAGTGTCAAAAAAGTAGTTGAATTATTTTGTGCAGCCCTGTATATGATCAATAGATGTGCGTATATAGCATGATAAAATATAGTTCTGTTAGAATATTCACATTTAGCAATTTTCGCCAATCGATGGAAATGCACTCGAAATATTTTGTACAGACTTGTATATTATCTAAAGACTTTTGTACACACCACCTATTACGACAGCTTAAAACTCACTTTCAGCAATTGCCAAACGTAAATGACAATATATCTTTTTTTGCATAGCCCTGTATATGAATTTATTTATATTCCACAAACTTCTATTAGTCTACTAAATATAATTCAGCAGGAAAATGCGTAAACACAATTAAAAACTACCCTTAAGCAATTCACTCCCATAGTCTGTAATACTTACGAATTCCCTTGAGTAGCCCTGTATAGGATCAACCGAGTTTATAAACACTCACGTATTATGAAAAATAAATTAAACTTAAAGCGCAAACCAAAGTTAAAAACGCACTTATCACACATAGACTGTAAATATCGCACATGTACTGTAACCAATATCTATTGTGTGTCCCTGTAAATAAACGCAACGCACACAAGAGAGGAATTTATAGTGCACCTCAGTAATGCATATAATTTTCATTATGTTTGAAATAGTGAAATATCACTAAATTACATTGCAGACGATTTTTCCCCATAAAACGATGTGTAACAGAATTCTTATGTTTGACCCTGTAAATGAATAATTAATGCTTTGCACCCCATATTCTAAAAAAAGCATGTTTTAATGCGATTCATAATTATATCAATTTCATTATGTTTTGAATGACGTACAGGGCCGTAGCTAGGGGGATGCCAGGGGGGGCTCAGCACCCCCTGAAAATTTTTGAGCCCCCCTGGGAAAGTTGCCAAGGCCACCAAAAGAAATTCTGTTTCAAAAATCCAAATGAAACTCTCTTCAAAAATTGAACTTGGTTTTGGGGACTTTTTACAGTTTTGCATAAATACTAAATTGCAGCATTTGTTTAAAAACTGCAAATAAGTGCTTCAATATGTGCACATCGTATCTGCACATACTCAGAATTAGCAACCTTTTGCTGATGCAAACATTCACTTTTGCATTAGTTATATACTCAAATTTTTCATTTTGTAGCGTTTTCCATTATTAGCATAAAACAAAGTTATTCTAATGAGTTATAGCCAATTTAAATACAAGTGGTTTTAGCTTTTGACTAGACACAAAATAATTTTTAAATACAAAATACACCTTTGATTGTTCTAATGTTTTTTATCATATAATAACATAACTTTAGAGTCCTTAAGGGCAAGGAATATTCAGAATAAAATTAAAGGTTGCAACTCTTTTGAAACAGGTGAACTGTCAGCTTTTTATTTACTTATTGACATCATCACTTATTATTTCACTAGTATAATTATGCACTGAAAATGTTCATTATGCAGCCAGTGATAGAGTAATAAAAAAAACCAGAGGGCATACGCTTTAGGCAGAGGGTATACCCTAAAAAGTATATGCTATAGTGTTTTTGAGAAGAGGGTATACAGTATTCCTTAAAATAATCCAAAAAGTATGTTGCATATCCACCATATATCCTCCATTACATTGTCTGCAGCCTTTACTTTTCTTAGCATCAAATATAGTTATAAACAATTTAATAAGAAATATAGTGCCTACAATATGAATATACAGTAATTTACCTTTCTATATAATACTTTGATCATATATATCTGTGTTTGTGCGTGCATGTGTCAGAGAGAGAGAAATAGTATGAACCCCCCCCCCCCCTCTACATTTTCTTGAGAACCCCCTATTGTTTACTTCTAGCTACATCCCTGATGACGTAGCGTCATCAAAATGCACTTGAAACGATTATTTCCCATTGACTGTAATGTAACGGAATACTTTCGACTGTCCCTGTAAAAAAACTATAAGTGCTACACATTTCAGTTGAAATAGGGAACATGCTATAGATAACGACAATGACATATAAAAATTTCAGGGCAATCCGAGCATATTTACGGGAGTTAGAGCACGGTCAGACGGCCAGACGGCAGACGGCAGACATACCGAAGTCATAAACACTTTTCAACTAGGTTGGAAAGTGTTAAAAACTCGTGAACGGAGAGAGTTACATATCCGTGATAACAGTATAGTAAAATGATTACCGACCTAATGCAACCGAAAGAAGTGCCCCCAAGTGGCGAAATTTAGAAGTTATCTACCATATCCCAGAAACTGAGGTAAAGAGGGAAAAAAATCATTTTGAAAGTGCATAGCGTCCTCGATTTATGATGTCTTGCATGTACTCAATAACTTTATTAGAAGCTCTGAAATGTAAGTTTTTCGATATTTAATCGCTAACTTAAATGCGTCACTAATCGAGTGCAGAAGTGTGGCATTCTAAAGCATATGCATATTTACTAATACAAATAACACATTTAAGCAAAGTACAATTTATTTTAATAAGAAAATAAAGTTAAGCATGCTCAATGCGTCCACAAATCGGCAGCACTGCATGTGTATGTATGCACGCGAGTGCACGTGTATTGAAGCCGGTGGTGGCACATTCAGCGTACTTAACTTGGTTTTCTTATTAAAATAAATTGTAGTTTGCTTACATGTCTTATTTTAGTTTTATTGGTAAATCTTCATCTACTTTATAATGACTGCTGTAAAATGTAATGGTAATATTTTAAAATGCATTGGTAATAGTGGTACTCAAATTTTTATCATTAAGCGCGGTAAAGTACTACAGTGTTCTAAACAGCCATTCGAAAAAATATATACTAAAATCACATTTGTTCATATGGGGTATATGTTTATATATCTTTTGATTAATGTTAGTTTAACATAATGCGCTTACAACAGCAATATTTATAAACCAGTTAGTATTAACTGTGTCATGATAATGTTAATTCTTTATGTGCTGAAAATATTGAGTTGTCCAAGCCTTTTTTAATTAAATACTCCCAAATCATCTCCCTACCGAAATATGTAGTTCATTCTCACAGTTTTAATGTTTTATTACTTGTACAACACGAGTTACAGGGTGCCTTTCTTAATTCTCACCCTATTACCTCCCCCTGCTTAAATCTTTATCAATGATTCACATGATGTCATTCCCCCAATCTTACTCTCATATTATTTGTACAGCATGATTCACAAAGTGCTCTTTAATTGCAATTTCCCTCAAACCTCACCCTATAAAAAATGTTTACTATTGAGTCATAAGATACCACTTATGGTGCCATTTTCTATAAAACCGAACAACACCAGTTCTAAAATTCACTGTGTCCACTTCAGTCACTTGCTCACTGTTTTTTCTCTGTATTGATGTAACCATTCAACACCAACTATTCTCCCCTCCATCATTCTAATTTTCATTTATTTTCATTTAGCCCCATTTTAGGCCATACACAACCTTTAGCCATTTCCAGTGGATGCGTCCACTGATTTTCGCTATCTACTTTTCTTAGATTCACTTACCATCCTTTCATTCTTCGATATGGGTCTCGGTTGCACGCACGCAGATAAGTATAACATTTTCTACACTGTCTCACTTGTTTTATTAGCTACATCACAGTTTTTCTTCATTGATCGTTTCTATAATATCCTGTGAACAACTCAACTCAATATTGTAATATTCTGCATTCTAAAAAGTAACGGAACAATTCACCTTAACGGTAAGTTTGTATTACAACAACAGTGCCGATGAACGTATGCTGTAAATAGTCAATAAATTTAATCTGTAACAATATGAGAGTATTTTCTCAGTATTAAGTATATATATAATTTAAATATTCTATATTAGCGACGAGTCGGATCTCAAGAACTTTTTTAACTTTATAACAGTAATTGCTATTCACCACTCTGTACCACCATGAGTAAGCTAGGCCTAATTGGCACATTGCATTCGTTTGACATAGAAGTGGATGATTTTAGTTTATATGTTGAACAACTAAAACATTTCTTTCTTGCTAAGGACGGGGAAGAAAACAAGAAAGTGTCGGTATTTATATCTGCAATCGGTTCCAATACATATAAATTACTTCGTAACTTGCTGCTTCCGAAAAAACCCAGTGACTGTTCGTATGATGAATTGAAACAACATTAAATCAACATTTTAAACCTGCTCCTATCATCATTGCTGAGCGATTTTGCTTTCATCGACGAAATCAAACAGATGGAGAATCAGTTTCCCAGTATTTAGTGGAACTAAGGAGACTAGCATCAACGTGTGAATTTGGTGCATTTCTGGATGAAACACTATGAGACCGTTTCGTTTGTGGATTGTGCAATGAAAATATCCATAAGAGACTCTTTGCAAAAAAAGAACTGAAGTTAATTGACGCGGTTAACACAGCCGTCGCCATTTAAATAGCAGAAAACGATACGGCGAATATGAAGGGGGTTCTCAACCCGTCGTAAATAAAGTTCGCCAAAGTTCTGGTTATAAGAAGAAAATTTTTCTGCCTTCAACTAACACTTCTGCAGATTCAAGTAAGAAATTTTCCAAACTTTTTCGATGTGGTGCTGCTCATGATCCCGCCAAGTGCAAATATAAAACTGCCATTTGCCATTCATATGGGAAAAATGGCCATATCTCACCTGTTTGTCTGAGCAAGAACAGAAACTCCTCCACTAAAAAGGTTGAAAGGGTTGAAAGTGATACTGAAGCTACTCTTTATGCAGTGAAATCTATAAATCAAGTTACAGGTAAGAAAAAGTATATTATTTCAGTCATTGCTAATAGTAAACAATTAGATATGGAACTTGACAGTGCTGCTGATGTTTCCATAGCATCAGAAATCTGGATGCAGAACAATTTACCAGGAACTGAAATTGTGCCATCATTAACCAGATTGAGGGACTACAATGAAAAAGAAATTCCAGTAGTTGGAGAAGTCCTTGTTAATGTGCAGTGCAACAACCAACATCATACTTTACCTTTAAGTATTGTGAAAGGTGATCGACCTGCTCTTTTTGGAAAAAATTGGTTATCTGTTATTAAATTAAATTGGAATGAAATATTTTCAGTGGCCTCAAAGTGTGTGAACAGTGTTGAAGCACTTAAGAAAAAGTACACAGAGGTTTTCAAGTAAGTAATCAACCAATAAAACATTTTAAAGCAGTACTTAAAATGAAAAATAATTGTCAACCTGTATTTTGCAAAGCCAGGCCTGTTCCTTATGCTTTAAAAAATGCTGTTTCTGATGAAGTTAAAAAATTAGTAAATAATAATATATGGAAATATGTTGAACATTTTTCGTGGGCAACACCTGTTGTTGTGGTGCCAAAGAAAAATAATGCTGTGAGGTTATGTGGTGATTTCAAGGTAACTGTAAATAAACACCTTGACCCTAATCAGTATCCGCTTCCCACTCAGCAAGATCTTTTTGCTACTTTGAGGGGAGGCAAGCATTTCAGTAAACTTGACTTGTCACATGCATATCAACAAATTGAGTTGGATGCTGACGCTCAAGAGTTATTAACGCTTAATACCTTGATGCGTTTGGATCGCCCTAGTAGATTGATGTATGGCATAACTGCAGCAGCTGCTGTTTTTCAATCGGTCATGGAACGAATATTACAGGGTATACCCGGAGTCATAATTTTCCAAAATGACATCCTCATCTCATCGGCTACTGAAACAGAACATTTTTCCACATTCGAGACTGTGATGTCAAGGTTACAAAAGTATAATGCAAAATTAAATGCGGATAAGTGTCACTTTTTTAAAAGCAGTGTTGAATTTCTAGGGTATATAGTTGATGAAAATGGTATTCACCCCACTCAAGAAAAACTAAAAGCAATTAGAAAGATCAAAGACCCAGAAAATGTGACTCAGCTTAAATCATTTTTAGGTTTGCTGAACTATTATTCCAAATTCATAAAAATGTACCCTCAATGTGGTCAGAAGAATGCAAGAATGTATTTGAACAGTGTAAAGAATTTCTAACATCTGATGCTGTCTTGGCTCATTATAATGAAGATCTTCCCTTACAAGTATCTTGTGATGCTTCGCCTGTTGGATTAGGTGCTGTTTTATCACACATTGTAAACGGTGAAGAAAAACCTGTTGCCTATGCATCTTGCACATTATCATAAGCTGAAATCAATTATTCACAAACTGAAAAAGAAGACCTTGCAATAATCTTTGCTTGCAAAATGTTTCACCAGTATCTGTTTGGAAGGAACTTTGTACTATATACTGATCATCAACCTCTAGTTACCAGCTTTTCTCCCATTAAGGCAATACCAACCATGGTTGCAGCTCGCCTACAGAGATGGGCATTGCTCTTGTCTTCACATAAGTACGCTATTAGGTATAAGAAAGGTTCTGCACATCAGAATGCTGATTCTCTTTCAAGATTGCCCAATGAAGATTTAGATAAAAACTTGTACCCATCAGATATCTAGAAGATTTCCCATCTGTGAGACTTACCTGAAACCTCTGATGACATTGCTTCTGCATCTAGAACTGATAAAATTTTGGGAAGTATAATTAAATATGTTTATAATGGCTTTCCATACAAAAATGAGAATCCTGATTTTAAGTCATTTTTTAACAGAAAAGATGAACTATCTGTTGATAGAAATTGTTTGCTATGGGGCATGAGAGTCATAATTCCTAATGTATATAGGAAACACTTGCTTGAATTACTTCATGATACTCATCCTGGAATTGTAAAGATGAAAGCAGTTGATAGAAGTCATTTCTGGTGGCCCAATTTAGACCAAGACATTGAAAAAAAGTCCGCTAATTGTAAATATTGTCAACTTTATAGCGAGATCTCTTCCAGTCACCGCAATGCAATCATGGGTATGGCCCAAGGCACCATGGGACCGCATTCACTTAGATTTTGCTAAGAAAGATCAAACTGATTATTTGACAGTTGTGCACAGTTATTCAAAATGGCTAGAAGTGGCAAAGATGTCTTCGACGTCAGCAGCTAGTACAAATGCTGTATTGCAACAACTGTTTGCCAGATATGGATTACCATTAGAGCTGGTTTCTGACAATGGACTCCAGCTCATTTCTGAAGAATTCAAAATATTTTTTAAATCTTTGGGGTGTCCTACATACTGTCGTTCCAACATATCATCCACAATCAAATGGTCAAGCGGAACGTACTATACAGACTTTTAAGCATTCCCTTAGTAAGATGAAGTTAGACTCTACTGATACTAGTACAGTAACCGTCAAGGCGAACAAATTTTCGCTTGCGTACAGATCGTCACCTCATTCCACAACTGGCTTATCTCCAGCAGAGCTGTTTCTTAGACGTCCAATTAGAACAGTCTTGGATTTACTGCATCCATGTACAGCAAGGCATGTTGAAAAAAAACAAAGATGTCAAAAACAGTTTTTGACAGATCTCACACCATTAACAAGAATTTATCCTGTGGTCAGGATGTTTGGGTAAAATCCCATAGAGATCTTTTGAACAAGTGGGTTAGTGGCAAATTAATTACGCCAAAAGGTTCCAAGACTTGGATGGTCGAAATAAAAAACAAAAAATACCTTGCACACATTGACCAGATCCGCCTAGCTAACACATCAATTCCTGAACATCAAGATGTTTTTATTCCTGATGATCTTCATGTAACCTTTCAAAGTGATAATCTACCAACATCCATCATCAGTCCAGATACAGAATTACAACATGATAACAGGACTCTTACTTCTGAAGTTTAACAATCTGAAAATCTTCCCACCGAAAACTCAAATGAAGATATGCCCGTTACAGATGTCCAAACCAGACGTTATCCTACACGAGTCAGAAAGAAGCCAAATAGACTTGATCTATAATGACTGTATTGTAATGTGGCCACATGTGCCATCCATGTGGCCATACGCTTACGCCGAAATTTTACATATTCTTTTTATGTTTGTGATGTTTCATGTGCTATTTTAGGAGCCAATTTTTTCATTATTTTAATTTAAAACTTGATTTAAGGAATCGTCGTCTTATAGATTTGCAGCATCTGCAAGATATTGTGGACATTTACAATTTTGTGATATTTGATGAACATTAAGTTCGAACTCACTCAACAGATGGCAGCACATATCAGCGCACTGGGGTTGGCTAGCTGTAGCCCGGAATACCAGTGGACACTTCAGTTCGTTGCTGACTCTCGTGTAATGCGCACGATCGGAAATGCTGTCGCGAAGCGTTTGTAAACGCTACTCAACCTTTATGTTTTAATATCTCATTTTATTGTAAATCTGTTTGTTTAAATATAATCTAGTTACTTGTGAATTGACTTACATTCGTGCCTTTCGTAAACCGATGGAGTTAGATTTTCCGAGCAACGTAGAAGAGATGCACAACAGTCTCTTCAGATTCAATCACTAATTTAAAAGCTCTAGCCAAATTAAGTATTTGCAATATTTTTTCTGTGAAACCTAGTTTTGTAAATAATATTTATGGTGAATTATCACTCAAATTTCCTGAAATCATAAAATTACCGGATCCCAACCAACCGGTTAAGCACAATACTGTGCATTACATAAACACTAATGGGCCTCCAGTTGCTGCTAAGCCCAGACAGCTAGCTCCAGATCAGCTTGCCAAAGCTGAATTTCAGCATATGCTACAGCTCGGTCATATAAGACCTTCAAAAAGTAATTATTCTTCGCCTCTGCACCTGGTGCCGAAGAAAGGTTCTGTCGATTGGCGACCTGTTGATGATTATCGTGCTCTAAATGCACAAACTGTTAAAGAAAAAGATCCAATACCTTGTATTGCAGATTTCACTGCTGAATTACGTGGTAAACAAATTTTCAGTCACATTGATCTTGTAAAAGCCTACCACCAAATTCCCATCAATCCTGCTGATGTACATAAGATTGCAATTTGCACTCCATTTGGCCTTTTTGAAAGTACGAGCATGCAGTTTGGCCTTTGCAATATGTCGTCTACTTTTCAACGCTTTATTGATAGCATAATTCGTGACTTAGGATTTGTTTGCGTAAACAAATCCAAAAAATATTTGTTGATGATTTGCTAATCGCGTCAGAAAATGAAATGGAACATATGCACCATCTTCAGTTGTTGTTTTCTAGACTTACGGGGTATGGTCTGTGTATTAATGTTGATAAGTGTCAATTTGGTCAATCCACTATTGAATTTTTGGGATTCAAGCTTTCATCTGCAGGAATTGAACCCCTACCTGATCACGTTAAATGCATCCTAGAATTTCCCTAGCCCCCTACCTTAACTCAATTGAGACGATATTTGGGTCTTTTAAATTTTTATTCATTCCCAAAGCCGCCGATATATTAGCTCCGCTTGTTAAATTCCTTGCAAGACACAAAAATAAGAAAAACATCCCCGTTCCAATGCTAACTAAAATGAGCAATTGCAATGGAACGATGAAGCCATTCTTTCGTTCACTGCTTCAAAAGAAGCTATAGCTAGAGCAACGTTATTACGACATCCTGTTCCTGGCGCACAGTTGTTTATGGGTGGATGCAAGTAATGTCGTGATCGGGGATCTTTAATGCAGCTCTCTGGGAACCAATAGCATTTTATTCCTGTAAACTAAATAAAGCACAGAGGAATTTGTCAACTTACGACCGTGAATTATTTGCTATTTACTCTTCTATAAGAAAATTCAGACACATGCTAGAAGGTCGAAATTTCATTATTTATACGGACCAAAAAACCCTTACATTCGCATTTAAACAAAACCCTGATAAATGTAGCCCTCGGCAATTGAGACATTTGGATTATATTTTCCAGTTTTCTACTGATATTCTATACTCAAAAAGCTCCGACAACACCGTGACCGATGCTTTATCATGAATAGAGATAGACTCAATTTCCCCAAATGTGATAGAATTTAAAGAGTTTACTTCTGCTCAGACCACTGATGAAGAGCTGAGACAGCTTCTTGAATCGAGCACCTCAGCTTTAAAATTGGAAAACACTATTTTTCACTCGAAGATATACATTTATATTGCGATATGTCACAAAAACAACCTCGCCCATTTGTTCCTAAAAGTATGTGACAACCCGTTTTGAAAACTTTACACTTTTTTTCCCATCCACGCATCTCAGCTTCATTCAAATTAATATCTGAACGCTTTGTATGGCCTGGCATGCGTAAAGACAAAAAATCCATGGTTCGAATCTGTACTAAATGTCATAAAGCCAAAGTCTTCCAACATACCAAAGCACCAATTGGCACCTTCTCTGAACCTGATTCTCGTTTTGCCCATATTCATGTCGATTTTATCGGACCACTACCATCCTCCGATGGCAACCAGTATTGCATGGCCATCATTGATAGGTTCACGAGATGGCCCGAAGTTGACAACAACTGACAGGACTGCAGAGACATTTGCTCGCGCTATTAGTACACGGCTGGATCTCGAGATTCGGATCCCCTGTTACCCTAACTACTGACCAGGGCAAAAATTTTGAATCTACTCTCTCCACAGAGCTAACTAATATATTAGGGTGTAAACGCACCAGAACAACAGCTTATCACCCCCAGTCAAATGGTTTCATCGTCATCGCAAGGGCTCTCTTAAAGCGCACAACCAAACTAAATGCACTGAGATTCTTCCCATAGTCTTGCTAGTCTTGCACACTGCTCTGAAAAATAACATCAAAGCAACCTGTGCTCAGCTTGTTTATGGCACCAATCTCAGACTACCCTCCAATCTTATTTCCAGTGAGAGTATAAGTCAGCCATTTACCCTTACCTATCTCTCTAAGTTAATTGAAACAATGAGGTCATTAAACCCTATTGCCACTTCCATGCACGACAATCCCAAAACTTATGTCAATTCCTCATTAAAAACTTGTTCACATGTATTTTTAAGATCAGATAAAGTCAATCCTTCCTTAACACCCCCTTATACAGGACCCCCATCGAGTGACTGATAGGACCCACAAAACTTTTGACTTGGAAATAAAGGGGAAACGGTGCACAGTTTCCATTGACCGCATTAAACCTGCATATCAGTTATCAGATTTTCTCGCACCTTCCCAAACTCAAACGCAACATGAGCCAATGAATGCTCAAACAACTCCTCTGGAAGAGCCCACCAAAAATCTGGTCGTAAAGTTCATTTCCCACAACATCTTGTTACTGACTATATTGTGTAAAACATTTTTTTGGTATATATAATGTACATAATATTTACTTATTTTCATATAATGCATATATTATATTCTCAGTCATTCTTTTGTGCATCATGTTTCAGTTATTATTATATTTGTCAAGTATTATTCAGCATTATGCCAATTTTCTCATTTTTGCGGAATAAGCAATTCAATTGTACTCAAGAACGCTCTGTATATCAGTGTATCTGTATAATTAAATTTTTCTGTAATCGTGACTACGTCACTGGGGGCATACTCTGTAGCGTTCTGTGATCTCGGGCAATCGGCGAAAGGAGAGGTCTTTTCGACCTTTGGCGTGATGCGCCTTCCTTCCCCCCGCGTCCGGAGCGCATCAGGTCACGTGATACGTCAGTCGAACTTTGAAGCGCTTGCTATGTGCGCCGTATTTCTTCTCCCCCAGCGCCGTTCACGAATAAATTGCTTTCGTTGTGTTGTTGAAATAAAGGTTTATTTTTATAATTAAATCAACTTTCTTATTGAGTCATCCACAACATTCTCACTATCCAAAATTGGGAATTCAAGCGCTCGAATACGCCATCTGGTGGAGAAAAGGTGTAACTTCTCGCTTCAGGAAAATCCCTTGCAAGCCCATTGCATTACATGCATTTTTAATTTGTTCATTAAGATTTTTTTTTTTTTTTTTTTTTTTTTTTTTTTGCACAATTTCAAATTTCATGTGATATTTGTGTTTTGTGTTTATATGACAAGGTAAAAAATATCCAAATTTGAATATATAACACTTTCAAAAGCTTTTACAATAAGTTGATTACAATTAAGTTGATTTACAATCAGTAATGGTTTCAATGGCCCTTTAGCATTAGTTAAAAGGACAATTTTCCTGTACCGACGGCTGGGATCAGCCCCTCTATAGGCCGTTTTAAATCCCAATACTCTAAATAGTTACTAATTTTTGTATTACGGATTTATAATAGTACATAGAAAAAGTAAAAGTAAATATTACAATTTTGGAGTAAATAACTATCAAACTTTTATAATTATGTTATGTTCATTGTTTGACAATTTAATTTTTCTTATTAGAAACAAAGAAAATCAGTAATAATTAGACATTTTAATGTCTTAATTTTAGGCTGGAAATATTTTCTGGAGATTTTATACTTAAAATTAATTGAGGAAACATATAATTTGCAGACCAAAGTAAAAAGATATGTTTTTATTTCCTAATTGTTTAAAAACGGAAAGAGATATATGTTAAGATATTTCATTCAATTGACCCTATATTTAATGTTTCCAGGATCTTTAATTTAAAAAATAAGATAACACTATTTTATAATGTATTACATTGCGTAATAAAATGCTTTGTAATGCATAAGCATATATGCAATAGAGGCAAAAAGTTTGGCTTCAATCAACTAAATTCCAATAAAAATTAAACAAAATATATTTTTGTTGTTGTTGTTGTTATATAGTTAAAAAATGTTGAAATCCAAAAAAAAAAATATATTTACGAAAAAATTAAGTTTTTTTAATTACAAATTTGCTTTTAAATATAAAAAAAATAGTTCAAGTTGTTCATCATAAAATATGCCAACTGGCGTTGAAATTGCAGCAATGGAATATTTTAAACATTGAAAAGTATAAAATATAAATAAAACATAAAGAGAGTAATCAGGGGTCTGTCCAGATATTTCTCACAGTGTCCTGTTTTGTAAAATTGTGAAATTTTTTTTACATATGTGTGAAATTTCTAGTCATAATTCATGTACATTTATCATGTGTATTTAGCCTTTACGCATAAAAAAGCTAAGTAATATGTCCTTTGATAAGTTAATTTGTTTTGTGGCAGGTCAGCTTTTATTTTGAAATTATTGAATTTGTGAAAGGTTCAATTTGGAGGTGGAAAAGTTTTGTGAAAGGCCGATTTTTAAGATAAAGCATTTTGTGAAGGATCCTGTTTTTGGAGAAAAAATTATGTGAAGGGCCCTGTTTCAAGATGAAAATTTTTGTGAAGGGTCCTTTTAACTACCCAAAAATTCCCTAAACAGATCTCTGGTAATATATATATTTTATCAATTAATAGTTTAATTTTAAAGATTTTAAGTCATAACTTTATCAATTAATAGTTTAATTTTAACCTATGATTATTAATTGAGAAAACAATTTAGGAATCCTGAATACATGGATTAAACACTTTTTTATTGTCATATCTTAAAAAAGAAAGCTCAAAAATTTATATTTTTTAATAAAATCCCCAATTTTCACTTTGTACCAAGCGTAAATCAAAGCAATGATTTTTTCATAATCTGAGCCATACCAAATTAATGTCTTGTAAGAAATTTCTTTTGGAGCAATATGAATTGCAGTCCTGAAATTAGGTATGAATTTTATGATAAACATTGAACGTTTATAAAAGAGTGTTTTAAAAATATATAGTTTTAATTTTATACTTATTCAGTAACAAGTTAATTTGGCTTGGAATAACCCAGGTCCCAGAGTTGTACAGGGTCTGTTCTGAAATTAGTAGGACTGTTTTTTTCCTGAGCGAACGGGCGGACGAGAGGCGGTCTGCCCGCGTACGATCGGTAGAGGGGAATATTGGGAATGTTAAAAAAATCGGCAGTCGGCTGTCGGCCGTTGAAGAGAGCAAATCGCTTGTACTGTGAACCCCTGTCGAAACGCCTCATCACGGAAAGTCGTGGAAAGTTTTCTGGAGCAGCGATACGTGATCAAATTTTGTGTAAAGCTTGGTAAAACGGGCAAAGAGACTCACGACATGATTTAGGAGGCCTACGGCGATGCTGCCATGGGTGTTTTTGAATGGCACAAGCTGTTCCGAAAAGGTAGGAAAAGAGTGGAAGACAACGACCACTCCGGACGCCCTTCGACCAGCAAGACCAAAGAAAATGTATCGCAAGTGAAAAATTTACTGAACAGTGATTGTAGGATGAGTATCAGAATGATTGCTGATAAATTGAGCATTCCTCAAACCCAAGTTTTTGAGATCGTGACAACGCGCCGAGCCACACAGCGTTTCGCGTAGGGGAGTATCTTGCCCAGCACAATGTGGCAACGCTGCCTCATCCCCCCTACAACCCGGACTTGGCCCCGCCAGACTTTTTTCTATTCCCGAGAATAAAATCGACGCTCAAGGGGCAGCATCACGTCTCGGTAGATGTGGTTCAACAGGCCGTAACGAGGGAGCTAAACAGCATTCCGGTCCAGGCGTTCCTGGAAGCGTACGAAAACTGGAAAACTCGTTGGCAGCAGTGTGTAGATGCGGAAGGGTGCTACTTTGAAAAATTCTAATCGTTTGTACTATTCTCATGAATAAATGTTTTTTAAAAAAATGAGTCCTACTAATTTCAGAACAGACCCTATATTTAATCAATATAAAACTGTATTTAAAGTTTAAAATCTCCAAATTATATTTTAGACATAGCATGCTGTGCCTCTTTATACTTTTCAAATTGGTTAAACACTATTTTATCAGCTGGTTTCCATAAATTGATTACTTAAATTTTATGATGATGCAGAATATAATAAATGTTTGCTAAGATACATTTTGCTGAAATTTTGTTTCCTATGCAATTATTTTTAAATAGTAAAAACAAAATTGTTACAGCATGTTTTGAATTGAAATAAACGTAGGAGTTGTTTTTGGATAGTTCTTCAAGATTAACTAGAAGTATAGCTTGTTTTACTGAAATAAAATGGTACTTTTATGTGAGCCAGGCGCAAATGATAAATCGCCAAGTATTGTTCCCATCGCCATCATTCGTGTTGCATTCACTTCATTTAAAATATAAATATTTCACTCGTTTCATTTAAAATAGATAACCTTCATTTAAAATACATATGTTAGAAATATATGTTTTTTACTTATTTATTTAAAATACACTTATTTAACTCATTTCATTCAAAACACTAAAGAAATAAATAAAAATTAGAAATATTACCATAAACACAAGCATTTTATTTCAACATCAAATGATTGTTTCTAATTTACACACAAAAAAAAATTTAAAGCTAAAATATACCAACTGGCTGTGAAACTGCAGAAATGGAATATTTTAAGCACTGAAAAGTATAAAATATAAATAAAAAATAAAGAGGATAATACATATAAATATTTATATTTTATCAATTAATACTTTAATTTTAAAGCTTATAAAGCTTCTAAGTTATAGCTTTTATTAATTAATAGTTTAATTTTAAATTATGATTATTGATTGAGGAAACAATTTAGGAATCCTGAATACATAGAATAAATTATTTTTTCTCCTTTTTTATTGCCATATCTTAAAAAGAAGGAGCAAAAATTATAATTTCTTAAATAAAATCCCTAATTTGCACTTTCTACCAAGCGTAAATCAGTCGTACACGCAGCATTGCTTTCAAGCAAAAAGTTCGATTGCAGAGAATGTAAATTAATAAGAAAGTGTAATTTTTGGCTACATTCTAAAGCATTATGCCGTATACATGATTGCCACACTATATAGCTTGAAACTGTCTAGAAACTGTAGTAATCTATTTAAAACTGGTGTTGGTCGACCGATCTGCTATGAGGTCAAAACTCAGCCCTTAGGCATTATCCATACGATGGTGTTAGCTGGATTCAGTGCAACAGGCTAAATGGGCCATAGATTAACATGCGAGATAGGACACTATCATAGAGCGTAATGGTAACGCGATGACGATCCGCAGCGCCTGTAGTGTCAATGGGGAAGACACTTCTCAAACACGGAATATTTCTGCTTTAGAACATCTATCTTGTGATCTTTCTTTTTTTTTTTAATTTCACATGTTTACGTTTTCAACTTGGTAGAAAAAGTGAAAAACGAAAGCTTTGAACTCCGATTTGTATGCAGGGAAGGTTCTGCTTGACATACTTTAACATGTTTAGACTAGAGTCCTGCACGGGTCGGGTTGTACCCGACCCGAACCCGTAAATTCCATTTGAAGTCAACTCACAACCCGACCCGAACTCGACAAAAAAATTTCTGGACCCGCAACCCGACCCGAACCCGCAAAAATAATTTTCAGTGACCCGCAACCCGACCCGAACCCGCAATACCTCAACCCGCAACCCAACCCGCACCCACAATGAAAGGACCACAAATCATGTTTTAATGCTATAATGAAACGTAATTTCCAATTATATCTCTAATATCAATTTTATATTTTATATAGAAAAATGGACAAATTAATATTTTTTAATATTCAAATATAGTGAAAACTCGGACTAGCGGACACCTCGGGATTGTTAAATAGAATCCTGCAGCGGGTCGGGTTGCTTCTATTTATTTTTTCGGGTTGGGATGACAAATTTTCTTTCTACGCGTCAGGTTCAACCTTGAATAATTCTTCCGGCTCATATTATTTAGGTTTTAGCATGTCCGATTGTTGGGATTTTCACAAAAAGTTTGAAGAGAACTATGAAAATAAATACGTATTTGAATGTGAATAAGTTAGGGATCTGAAAAACTACTTTTTTAGTAGCGAACTATAACTACAATTACTTTATAAAAATGTAGTTAATTACAACTACAACTACTTGTTTTAAAAAGTAGCGACTACAAACTACTTTTCAAAAGCAGTCACTACTTCGCTACTTTCAGATTTTGTCGAAAGATTCAATCTACACTCGAAATTGAGGACAAGGAATTAGAATTCTGCACGGGTCAGGTTGTGCATCCGACCCGTACTAGAAAATTCTGCTTAAAGCCAACTCGAGACCGACCCGAACCCCAAAATATTTATAACCGAATCCGACCCGAAACCGAAGGAACAGAAAATGAATCCATATTTCAATACTATTATGAAAAAGTAGTCCACAAAGAAGATACCCGGTATTAAAACATTAGATATAATAATGCGTTAAAAGATAAAGGGTTAACCGCAAGAAAATTTATTCTTTTCGTGAGTTAGCAGTTTGTTTTGTTTTATCAGCATGATTCAATGGAAAAATCTATGACACTGCAACTGAGATTTGTCGCTGACATTCGCAAATTGTTGCACAGAACACATTTTGTAAACAAAAAAGCGAGTTATGGTCAAGTGATTAGAAGAATGGCATTTTTCCTCCTTTCGAAGTAGCGTAAAAGAGCGATTTTCGAGAGTGTCCGTTATGGAGGTCTTATTATATACATATTTTTAACCTGAAAAAATATTGTGTACATTCTTTTGGAAAAGCGGGTCAACCCGAACCCGCAATACCTCAACCCGCAACCCGACCCGTAACAAAAAATATAGCGCCAACCCGACCCTACCCGAACCGACGGTCGGGTCGGGTGCGGGTAACCCGACCCGAGTTTAGACATAGTACATTTAGACCCGACCCGACTCTAGTTTAGACATACTAAAAAAGTTTTGAAAATAACTGTTGTTTCAATAATAATAAAAGAAAGAATAAAAATGAAGTCGTTTAAAATGAAACGTAAATAACGCACCAATTGGGACTTAAAACGGCCTATAGAGGCGCTGATTACAACTGTCGGTACAGGATAATTGTCCCTTTCACTAATGCTGAAGTAAATCATTATTTATTGCAAACGCGTTTGAAAGCATATTAGATATTCAAATTCGGATAATTTTTACCTTGTCATATAAACACAGAACACCTATATAATATGAAATCTGAAACTGTGCAAAAAAAGAATCATTATGAACGAATTAAACATACATGTAATGCAATGAGCTTGCATGGGATTTTCCTGAAGCGAGAAGTTATATCTTTTCTCTACCAGATGGCGTATTCAAGCGGTTGAATTCCCAATGGTCAATTCGAAGAAAAAAGAATAGATATTAAAAGCATAGAGCATAAACAGATTGCATAGGCATAGGTAAATTTCGGAAGTTTGTTAGTTTTCCCCCTTGTCACTAGTGACGTTAGCATGCTGCCATTATATAGTTTGTTGTAACTGTCCTATCTTTAGAGTTGCAAAAAACCCGCAGATTTTGAAGGATGGGATTAAAGCCGGGAAATTTGGGGAATAAACCCGGAATTTTGAGTGATATTGGAAATTTTGAAGGTAAACAAAACCAGTTATTTTTCAGTTTAAAATTTTTATTTTTAAGAAATTTCAGGTTCAGGCACTTTTCTAATAATTTTAAGATAGATTTTTCATTATGAATTCCCAATACTTATGATTTTGCGCTGTAAGTTTTTATAATTTTTTAAAACTCATTAGCCTTACAACAATTTCGGCTTTGAATTGGTAGAGATTTAAATGCTTCTTTAAAAATTTAAATTGTTTAATTTCTATTAGCTGGCATGTCTACTATTCGGACAAACTCTATATTAATTTTCTAGTGAGTTGCATTGTATTTTTTGCATTGATTTCTTTTAGTTTTTTTAATTTTCTTTTTTGTTTACATTGCCTGATTTGGAGAGCATGGATGTTGTTTACATTCATGTCAGGTAAGATGAATCCGTCATCTGTTTATCTCACTTTTTATTCATCTACAATTCAAATATAAAAAAATTCAACTGTGCTATTTTTCTAAATATATGTTATTGGTTTTGTTTACGTTTGTAAAAAATATTTTGTTTACATGAAATAAAATTGAAATCCTTAAAAATAGTTTAAAATAATAAATTAAAAACTCCTATGCCAAAAACTGTCTGAAAACTCCCGAGAATATTTAAAATTTCCTTCCTAAAAAACCCAGTTTATTCCCAGGAATGAACCCGGTTTTTTCGAGCCTTTGCAACTCTACAGTCAACAGCAAAAAGAGTTGAGCACCGGAACCCCATCAGAAAATTTCAAAATCAGATTCCCCTTCCTCCATTAACGCACTCGAATCATTTACTTTGAAAAAAAAAGCATTCATTTATTTATCCAACGTTGGTCATACAACCGGCGCAAAAAAATGGGACCGAAGATTGAAACCATACGGTTCAATCTTCGATCCCAATTTTCTGCCTTCTTCATTTGCGAAGAAGAATTTATTTATACATCAAAGGCTTTTAACAGACTCATAGCGTCATCATTATAAGAATTGAAAAGTTCTTCAAAAGTGAAGTAATTGGGCGCAGCAGCAGGCATATTTACATCACTC
Source organism: Maratus michaelseni (assembly GCA_963931845.1). Lineage (NCBI taxonomy): Eukaryota > Metazoa > Arthropoda > Arachnida > Araneae > Salticidae > Maratus > Maratus michaelseni. The sequence continues at coordinate 300,407,331 of OZ007586.1, forward strand.
GCAGCAGGTGTCAGAGAGTCATTGTCATTCACATACACAAAGTCATTCGGAGAGGGGTTCACTGGCGGCATCGAATTCAGAGAGTCACTGGTAGCAACATACACAGATTCATTCGAAGAGGGGTTCACTGGCGGCGTCGAATTTGAAGAAGGGGTCCTGGCATCCACGTACACAAATTCATTCGAAGAGTTGTTCACTGGCGGCATCGAAGGGGTCCTGGCATTCCCGTACACACATTCATTCGAAGAGTTGTTCACTGGCGGCGTCGAATTTGGAGAAGGAGTCCCGGCATTTCCATACACAAATTCATTCAAAGAGGAGTTCACTGGCGGCATCGAAGGGATCCTGGCAGCAGCAGTATGGTTTTCCATCTGTATCGAGGCAACAGCAGCAGCAGTCTCGTTCATCGTCCCGGTCGCACTCAAGTCCATCGGTTCGGACTGGTTAGTCTGTCCCCAGTCCGAAACCTCTTCTTTTGGATTTTCGTACAGTTTGTATTTGAACATGCGTCGATACCAATTCAAAACGTCCGGTCTTACAACCTGGACAGTTTTTTCCAGAGGGAAAGTCATCAGGGTAATCACCTTATGCAGAGTCGTCGTCGGCACTTTAGTTTGTTGCAAAACTGGCGGGGGAGGTGGCGGCGGCATCAGCATACCCTCCGTCACCCGTGCCCCAGAATCTAGATCCAAGAGCACGGGATCGTCGTTCCAGGCAGTTGTAGCAGCAGAAGTCGTCGCAGTCGCAGTAGCAGTCGCAAAGTAGGGCGAGGTCCGTATCGGCGGCGGAAGCTCCTCCTCTTCGTCCCCGACCACGGCCTCCTCGATGAGCGGGGTCCTCACGGGTCGTCGGTAGACATGGTCGACAGGATTGGGCCTCGGCGCTTCCCTGATCGGGTTGATGCACTCGAACGGCAAATGGCGCAGTTGATCGGCCCGCAAGATGTGCAGAGAAAAGAAGGACTTGTTGGTGCAGTAGATGAGGTAGATGGTCCCTTCCGGAATGCAGTAGCACTCGTACGGTCGCAGAGTCTTCTTTTTGTACTTGTACTGGTCGTCGACAGGCAGAAACTTATTTTTCTGCTTCACTTTCTGCAGGTTGTGTCGCTCCACGTAGTAGAAGAGCATCTGCACGGCACCTATCTGGTACACGTGCACTCTTTCGTCCTCCACCCTTCTCTGGCCAAAAGTAAAACAACTCTTGACCAGGAAGAAATTGAACTCGTATTTGAAACAGGTCCTCGTATCAATGTTTTTCCTCAAGTTGTCCGCCACATCCTTCTTGAGCTTGCGGGCCGCCCAGCTCCAGGGTTTCTCCTCGTAATGTCGCAACGGCTTCACGCTGCCCGCCGTGTCGAGGAAATGCTTCTGGTACCGGCCATTCCACTCGACCAGCTTGTAGTAGATGAGTTCCCGCTCCTCCATGTAGACGATGAATCCATATATTTTATAGGTGCTGACGACCGCCTGGAAGTTGGGGGGGGGGCACCCAACCTGGAGCCCAGCCGTAAGGCTGATGGGCGTACCACCAGGCGGAAAATCCCAACTACCATCCAAATTCACCCAGCCACAGGAGCAGACTAAGACAACGAGCGTTAATTAAAACAATAATCAAACTCAAAGGCAAAAATTGCGACATCGCCAATGAATCCAGTTGATTCATACTACTAAACTAAAATATATAAACTAATCCTAACATAAAAAAAAATAAAATAGCAAGGTAACACACAACCTCCTTTTGCTAAAAACTAAATAAAAATTAACTACAAACAAAACAATAAATGAAACAAAATTTTAAGACCAGTATGGTTACACAAGTCTAAATATTATGGAAATAATAGGTGTCTACTGCAACTGTGCTCATCATTATATAAGACAGACTATATTGAAAAAGTTCATAACAGTTCATAGTCTATAAAAGTTCATAGTCTAATTTGAAAAAGTTCATAACAGTTCATAGTCTATAACAGTTTATAGTCTATTTTGAAAAAGTTCATAAGTAGTCATACCAATTTAACTCCAATATATGTACGTCAATAAATAAATGTGAAGTTTTCTTGAGCAGTAAAAGAAAATTATCAATTTAAAAGCGATATCTGATAAAAGAATAAAGATCATTTAAAATATTGTAATTGTCAGCCAGTTTTTTATAATTAGCGGGATTATTCAAAGTTTTGAATAAATTCTGTCTAAGAGTCAAGCCTGAATTGAATTTGAAATGATGCATCATTAAATTACACCTGCCATAAATATAATGTACCACGTCTCCTCTACTACCGCATTCACAAAGATCGTTTTCTCTCTTTCCAATCTTATATAGAAAGTGAGGAAAACTGCCATGTCCAGTGAAAAAGTATTGTGCCACCTGTGAGCTGCACAAATAATCTGTTTTTACCTCCTTAATTATGTTGTACATGTCTCGACCAACTGTAGAAGATTGCCATTCCAACTGCCAGGTCTTTAACACTTCTCTCCTACAATACAACTTTATGGCCGAGACAGGTACCGGCAATTCTATGTCTATATCCGCAAGACCATTAATGATCACACTTTTGGCTAATTCATCTGCTCTCTCATTTCCCGATATACCGATGTGTGCCTTAATCCAGCCAATGTTCACCACCTTATCTGGATTTTGATATAATAGATCAAATATATCTCTAACTATGATATTTGCAGGAAAAATCTGCTGGAGAACTAGGACCGAAGATTGACTGTCTGAAAATATTTTCACTGATTTAAAATTTAATTGTACAAACCACTTTATTGCCTGCTTAATTGCCTCCAATTCAGCCTGATAAATTGAGTTCCATTTTGATAAACTGACTTTATAATCAAATATATAATTTCCTTGGTGGTATACAGTAAAAGCTGCAGAGGTACCGTTGGCCATTTTAGAACCGTCTGTAAAAATAATTGGGTTAACTGAAAAAGGTGGACTGTCGCGCAATGGGTTCATAAAAACTAAATTCTTTATCATATTATAATTTGGATATTCATACTGCTTAATGTTAGTCATAAAATCTTTGCCGCGAAGCTCTTTCCCCCACATTTGTATTGCAGACTTCCCTTTTAAAACATTGTATTGCAATGCATCATACTTCAGTTTGATACCAATTGGAGGGACTCCCGCTAAAACACACAGTGCCTCCGTTGAGACATTCCTATAAGACTTTATAATTGTCCTCAAACCCACTCTTTGACAGGAACTGAGCTTACGCAGCGCATGGTTTTTCAAATCATCATACCAAATTTCGTGACCATATGCAATTTGCTTTTCCATTACGGTCAAATACCAAGTCTTCAAAATCTCATGACGAATACCTTTATCTCTATAACCTGTCTTTGCTATATTAAGTACAAAGTTTCTTAAATTTGACCTCACAGTGTCCAAATTGGGGGCCGGGGCAGCTTCTTTACGTCTCTCGGGTCGTCGATCCGGGTAGGGAAGACATCCGTCTTGCAGATCCTGTCGGTGGTGGCGGTAGCCATCGTGTGTGAGTGGGAGTGAAATCGAAAGCTCTATTTATACGTAAAAGTTTGACTAGGGGGGTCAGAGACCGGAACGCGGAAGAACGCGATGCAGGAAGAAGAAGGGTAACGAACGGAGCATCGACCGACTCGGTTCAAGGTCTCGAAAGGAGAAAGGTGGGAACGCGGGCCGAGGAGCGTGAACGATCGGTTCAAAGTTTTTTTTCCAGGCAACACATGTTTGTAAACTATCACCGTAAAAAATAATTTGTCTCAATCCTATTTTGAACGTCCCGGGATAGCGATACTATTTGTCCTGAAAATAATTTGTCTCCTATTTTGATCCATTTAGTCTTTTACGATTCCAACGTTGGTTCATCCCGAGACGTAAAAAAAAATGGGCCGAAAAAGGTTCTATTCGTTAAACCTTTTTCAGCCCATTTCCTTTCCAACGTTGGTGCCTCTCACTTTGCAAAAAAAATGAGCCGAAGGAAAAAAAAAATTTTTTTTTTCCTTCGGCTCATTTTTTTTGCTCTTCTTTAAACTGATTGTTAATCAGCATGCAAAGAAGAAGATAAACAGTTTATTCGACTTTACCTGAGGGGGGTCCGTAAAACCTCTTTAACGTTCTCAACCAGGACGGGAACGTGATGCCGTACACATCGTGCACCTGGAGGGAGGAAACGATGCGTTGGACTGGCATTCATTCATTTGAACTCCGACTCTTGAGATGGCCGCTCCTTCCACTTTTCGTTCCGCCGTGCCTCCGCCGTGCCTCCGCCGCCGATGAACCTGCTCGACTTGCATCCGTACGTTCTCCAGCATATTCTCTGATACATCCCGCTCGATGACAAAATGTGCATCTTGTACAAGATGCCCGAATTCAAGCCTTTCCTCGAGCACCGCGCCTCGTACCTAGACTGCCGACTCCCCTTCTCATTCAAATACCTGCGCTATTTCAACCTGCTCTGGACCGGATAGTACGCGGACCGAGAAAACTGGGGCCATCGCCTCTGTCTACTCCGAAACGAGAACACCCTGCAATTCACCATGCATGATTTCCTCATCGACGGCTTTCGCAGCCGTTACGCACCCAACTCGCGCGGCGCATTCTACAAAGGCACTTTTGAGCGCATGCAAGAGTTGATGGATCAGTATTTAAACACATACCAATGGATGGAAGACATGCAGCTGTTTACCTATCATCTGCCCCACTACGGATACATCATGATCAATTTCTCCCCCTACCTCAAAGTGCAAGAGATGCGCTTTTTCGACCGCAGCCTGCACGAAATCGAGACCGACGTGCCGACCATCATGCGAGCTTGAAATCAGCCCTTTAGCCACTTTTCCCTGTTGTTGAGACCCGATAAGCACCTCCTCGTCGAATGCATTCTGCCACCGAATGCGCTTTGCCGCTGCCAATCCCGCTTCCAAGAACTGACTCCTTTCACGTTCGGAGTCTCGTAAGGCCATCGCTTTCTCACTCGGGCCGGAGGCGAGCCCATCCCTTTCATCGCCTATCAAAAGTGTAAACTGGAGGAGGACACCAAGTACGTCACCAGCGCCATCATCTACCACGTCAACCGCGACCTGAAAAATACAGTCGAGTTGACCCGACCCATGAAACGCAACCTGGAAATCAAAAGACTCTTGGCAGAAGGTAACCCATTTTATAAACGTCAAAAACTATGCTGAACTGTTTCTCTCCTTTCCCTGTATAGACTGGTGCTGTTTGAACGGCATCGGGGGGAGCAAAAAATGCGATATAGGTAAATTTGGGAAAAAATTTCCAAATTTACCTATATCGCATTTTTTTGTGGTTCATTGCTCACCAACGTTGGTAGCATATTACACGCGGATTCAAGTCTAATTGAGTGGAAAGAGACTGGTTGTCGGGGATTGAGAGCCGACTGTATGAATACGAATTTTACTTTTTTACCCACTCGGCGGTCGCTGCGCTCCCGCCTCGCGGGTAAAAAAGTAAAATTCGTCTTCATCAGTCGGCTCTCAATCCTTTTCAATTTTATTTTATTTTTTTTTTATCGATTGAAATGTTTTTAAATTTGATTAAACTCTGAGGTAAGCTATTCCATCTGTTTTATATGTGATTGATTGTGGTTTAATGCGGGATTATATATTTGACAACATTTAAATGTGTTAACTACTGCTTTGACGCTCACATAAGAAGCAATATTGTACATCCTGTTACTTGTAGAAATGCAACTGGCTCCTAATAATTGCTTTTTTTCTTCTTCTTCAGTTTAAAAACTAGAGTTAACTTCCCAGCGGAAAAAGTTTACTGCTTAGACATCAGATTTCTATGCAAGCAAACTTTCATCAATTCAGATGATAGAAAACATCAAAAATGGTCAGGAGAAAAAGTTTACTGCTTAGACATCAGATTTCTATGCAAGCATATCAAAAACAATTTTTGATAAAGTATAAGAAGCAATTGAATCGTGGAAAAAGAATTTTTTTTAAATACGCTGTATGGTCCATCTGTTTTGTATGTGATTAATTGTGTTTTAATACGGGATTATATATTTGACAACGTTTAGATGTGTCAACTACTGTTTTGAACTCTAAAGCGAGAGCTCGATTGCGGTTTAATGCGGGATTATATATTTGACAACGTTTAGATGTGTCAGCTACTGTTTTGAACTCTAAAGCGAGAGCTCGATTGCGGTTTAATGCGGGATTATATATTTGACAACGTTTAGATGTGTCAACTACTGTTTTGAACTCTAAAGCAAACGTTTAGTTGATGCTTTCAGCAAGGAAAATTTTTGCAATGCTATGCGCTCCTATGGACTGCCGCTCTATTAACTCTTAATCCTTTTAATCCATCATTATCCAGAAAAAGCTCTTTCATTGAAGTTTGTGGAACCATTAACTGATGTTATTAAGCATAACACTGTTACGCAGCTGAGCCATTAGAGACGACAGAGAAAAAATTGTCCCTTTAGTGCCAGATATTCAAAATTGATATTGCAAGGCATTCAGTGGGGTTTTGCTTATGAAGTCGTTATTCTAGTTGCATATTTTTCTGTTGACCTTCCAAGTCCTCTAAAGATTAACCGGGTAGCGATGCAAGTAAGCTAGATTGATACATTATCTTTTTCTTGAAATGTTGAACGGAAAACGTTTGCAGTATTGCATGATTTGATAAATTCCGCTTTCACTTTGAAGTCAAAGTGCATTATCTGAAATATGTCAAATTGTTTATGAAAGTCTAAATGAGAACATTATTCAAAATTTATCCGAAAATATTTCAGTGCTCTTCTGATAACCTCTGTGCATTTTCTGGACATTTTAGGTGTGGATACCGAATACTATCTTTTATGTTCAATTGTTTATGAAAGTCTAAATGAGAACATTATTCAAGAATTTTCTAATTTATCCGAAAATATTTCAGTGCTTTTCTGATAACCTCTGTGTATTTTCTGGACATTTTAGGTGTGGATACCGAATACTATCTTCTACGTCAAATTGTTTATGAATGTCTAAATGAGAACATTATTCAAGAATTTTCTAATTCATCCGAAATTCATCAGAAATGCTATTCTGATAACCTCTGTGTATTTTCTGGACATTCTAGGTGTGGATACCGAATACTATCTTCTCGTCAATCCGCTTACATTCATCCATCTTTTAAAACCAACCACGAGGAACAACAATCAGGTTCAAAAATAACCCATCCCCTCCTCATGTCGTCTGGTCAACACTCTCGGCTGTAGGAGCCAACGCGCGTCAGTCTGCAAATTTCCCGAAAACCCCGAATCAATTTTTATCGTTTCAAGAGTCTACCTAAAGATTTCAGGTTACCCCTCGTCTCGCAGTAGGCACGCGGGCTCGTACCACGTTCCCCCCAGTTCCTGAATTGAGGGAACATGATACGAGCCGTCACGACCTTTACTCGCCTGAAATGGCGTTTCCAAGTCAAAGACATACCGAATGCCAGGTTCGGTCTCGTTCTATCCGTCACTCGAAAATGGGCGCCGTGCAATCCCCCCTACCCATTCCTTTCTCCATCTGTTTCAAGCACTCCTCCCGTCGTTCCCACCAGGGACTCTTGAAACACGGCTCCGAGAATACCCCGACAGGACATCATGAGAAACGATACGTGGACTCTCCCGCGCCCTGTCTACCAATGGCACGTCAACGAGTTACATTGGAACGCGAATCACGTAAACCGCGGCCTTGCGCGATACATTGGAACACGAATCTCGTAAACCGGAAGAGAATGTAAATTGAATCATTAAACAACATGAACTCGTAAACACATCAGAATCACTCAACTAAATCATATATTCTAATACGAGCAAATCTTGTGTGTGGTTATATATATATATATATATATATATATATATATATATATATATATGCAAATTTTATCTTAAAAACGGCTCTAACGATTTTGACGAAATTTTGTATCCTACCGTTTTGGGGCACCAGAAAACCATTGGGCTAGGTCACATGTTCGAGAAAATTCGATTAGTGAGTCATTTAGGGTCATTTTGGGTCATGGTCAAGCTAATTGTTTCTAAAAAACGGTTCAAACGATTTTGACGAAATTTTGTATCCGACCATTTTCGGGCACGAGAAGACTATTGGACTGGGTCACATGTTCGAGAACTTTCAATTAGTGGGTCATTTGTGGGTCAACGCGGGTAAAAATAATTTTATCTAAAAAACGGCTCTAACGATTTTGATTAAATTTTGTGTCCTACGAGTTTCGAGCACGATAAAATCATTGGGCTAGGTCACATGTCCGAGAAAATTCGATTAGTGGGTCATTTCTGGGTCATTGTGGGTCAAGATCTAAAAAAGCGGCTCAATTTACACTAAATTTTGCATCCAATGTTTTTCGGGCACGAGAAGACTGTTGGGCTAGATCACATGTTCGAGAAATTCAATTAGTGGGTCATTTTGGATCATTTTGGGTCATGGTCAAGCTAATTGTATCTAAAAAACGGCTCAAACGATTTTGACGAAATTTTGTATTCTACGAGTTTCGGGCACGCGGAAATCATTGGGCTAGGTCACATGTTCGAGAAAATTAAATTAGTGGGTCATTTCTGGGTCATTGTGGGTCAAGATCTAAAAAGCGGCTCAATTTACACAAAATTTTGCATCCAATGGTTTTCGAGCACAAGAAGACTGTTGGGCTAGGTCACATGTTCGAGAAAATTCAATTGGTGGGTCATTTTGGTCATGGATCATTGTGGGTCAAGATCTAAAAAGCGGCTCAATTTACACTAAATTTTGCATCCAATGGTTTTCGAGCACGAGAAGACTGTTGGGCTAGGTCACATGTTCGAGAAAATTCAATTAGTGGGTCAGTTTGGTCATGGGTCATTATGGGTCAAGCTATTTTATCTTAAAAACGGCTCAGACTATTTACACTAAATTTTGCATCCTATGGTTTTCGGGCACGAGAAGACTGTTGGGCTAAGTCACTTGTTCAAGAAAATTCAATTAGTAGGTCATTTTGGTCATGGGTCATGACATTTGAACTCAAATTTAATTTTGACCGAGCATAGCTCGGTCTTCCCTGCTCGTATTTATAAGTCCAGACAAAATTATAAAGGGAAAATTTGAAAACTGTTCAGAATATCGCGAAAAAATGTATATATAAAAAAAAAATTTTTTTGAGGTTACAAGCTTAGACTGTGTACTCAGGTTTTAGTTTGTGAAATGTTTTGAAAGCTCCAAGTCTAACCTGTCAAAAAAATAATTGAGGTTACAAGCTTAGACTGTGTACTCAGGTTTTAGTTTGTGAAATGTTTTGAAAGCTCCAAGTCTAACCTGTCAAAAAAAATTGAGGTTACAAGCTTAGACTGTGTACTCAGGTTTTAGTTTGTGAAATGTTTTGAAAGCTCCAAGTCTAACCTGTCAAAAAAAAAATATTTTTTTTTGAGGTTACAAGCTTAGACTGTGTACTCAGGTTTTAGTTTGTGAAATGTTTTGAAAGCTCCAAGTCTAACCTGTCAAAAAAAAATTTGAGGTGACAAGCTTAGACTGTGTACTCAGGTTTTAGTTTGTGAAATGTTTTGAAAGCTCCAAGTCTAACATGTAAAAAAAAATTGAGGTTACAAGCTTAGACTGTGTACTCAGGTTTTAGTTTGTGAAATGTTTTGAAAGCTCCAAGTCTAACCTGTCAAAAATAATTGAGGTTACAAACTTAGACTGTGTACTCAGGTTTTAGTTTGTGAAATGTTTTGAAAGCTCCAAGTCTGACCTGTCAAAAAAAAATTTTTTTTCTTTGAAGTTACAAGCTTAGACTGTGTACTCAGGTTTTAGTTTGTGAAATGTTTTGAAAGCTCCAAGTCTAACCTGTCAAAAAAAATTTGAGGTTACAAGCTTAGACTGTGTACTCAGGTTTTAGTTTGTGAAATGTTTTGAAAGCTCCAAGTCTAACCTGTCAAAAAAAAAATTTATATAAGGCTTCACTCTGAAGCTAAATCTTTACACTCTGTAAAAAATTTTTGGAACGGTTCAACTTTGACGATCGTTTTTTAACACAGTTTTAAGGATTTCTTTGTTACTCTTCAACATGCCACCGCGTCACGTCAAACCACTCCGCAAAGTCCAACCACCGCCTAAAGACCGCACGGATTTTATCTGTTACAAAAAATTCCTATATAAAAAAACCAACTCTTTCCCCTGCCCTCACTGCTCTAGTTTTGTTTTACCCAAAGATTACGAGAAACATTGTAAAAAAGTCCATAAATTAGATACATTGTACTATTGCGCTTGGTGTTTTGGAAATAAAACTTGGCCGTCTAAATGCAAATGCGAACATGCCATTCACCTGATGGAATGCGCTCGACATTTTTTGACTCTCCATGCTCCCCCTCCTCTACAAACCTTTGTCTCGTCCGCTTTCGGCAGGAGGCCTCTCTGCCCCTCGAAACATTTTTTCGATCGCACTCCCGACCCGCAACCCCGGGCTTACGAACCCATCTGGCCCATGCCTCTGCCGCCCAACCAAATCAGGTTCGATACCGACTCGCTCAACTGGGCCTCTTCCTGCCTACGCACGTACCTCGATCTCGGGAAGGAGGCCGAGTGGCAAAACGTGATCGTGCGCTCCGTGGCTTTCCAGAGTTTCCTGGAAGCGATGGACTCGGACGAAGGGCGCACGCGCACGCTTCCGTTCTCCTGCTGGTGCGACGGGGGCAAGTACGAGGAATCTCGGCATCGCCAGCATCGCCACATGATCACAGTCTCCCCGCCCTCTCCCCATTTCGAACGAAACGTCTGGAAAAAGATCAAAATCGACCGAGAAGACCGGCCCTGTGCTCGTTTCCGCATCATCCACAAGCAACCCATTCATTCGGCCCTGCATCTCGTTCACACGCTCGGCTACCGCAGCCAGCGCGAGTCGGTCTGCGAATTTTCCGGCGACGAGACCCAAGAAACCCCGAATCATTTTTACATTTTCGAAAGCCTGCCGAGAGACTACCGACTCCCTCTCGTCCTGCAATGGGAGGGAGGGCTCCAAGAACACTTGAATCTGGAATTCAGGAACCTGAAATGGGGTGACTTGATGCACGCCGACCTCACGTTCGTCCGAGGAAAGTGGCGCCTCCTCGTCCAAAACATTCCGGGCGTCCGGTTCGGACTCGTCCTACCCGTCACTCCCGACACGGTACCCTCCCTCCAGCCCACGGATCGGTTCCTCCATCTCCTGAACGGCCGAAAACTCTATTTCAAAGACCTTCGTCGCTCCGGTCGCTCGAATGCCGAAACGTGGCTCAGGGAGCAAGCCGACATGACTTTTTACGAAACGGTGGGCGACGACTCGTGGACCCCGAGGCCTTTCCACCAGAAACTCCTCAACGAATTCAAGCCCCTCGTCGAAAGAAACACGCAACTCGAATCGGAAGTCGCGGCCTTGCGAAAAGAATACGAACAAAAACGTGCCACTAGGAAACGGGAACTCGAATCTCGTAAACCGGAAGATGATGTAGATTTAATTGTTAAAGAGCTGTTGGATGAGCTCGTTGTAAAAGCATCAGAATCAGACAACTAAATATACTAAAATTTCACCCACAAAAAAAAAAAAAAAAAAAAAAAAAAAAAAAAATTCAATTGGGCTACAAGCTTAGACTGTGCACTCACATTGTAGTTTGAGAAATGTTTTGAAAGCTCCAAGTCTAACCTGTCAAAAAAAAAAAAAAAAAAAAATCAATGGGTTAACAGGTTAAACTGTGCACTCAGGTTTTAGTTTGTGAAATGTTTTGAAAACTGCAAGCATATAACCTCAATTAAAAAAAAAAAAAATTTTTTTTTTCGGTATAAGAATTGACTTAGCTTAAACTTTACACTCTGTCAAAAAATTTTGAAACGGCTCAACTTTCGATACATTTTTTGAATAAAGTTTTAAGAAACTCTTTGTGACTCATGCTTCCCAAAAGCCGCTCGGATTTTAGATGTTATAAAAATTTCTTGTACAAAAAAACCACCGCTTTCCCCTGCCCTCACTGCCCTCGCACTGTCTTACCCAGAGATTACGAGAAGCACTGCAAAGAACGCCATGCATTGGATACACTACTCTGTTGCGCTTGGTGTTTCGGAAACAAAACTTGGCCGGCGAACTGCAAATGCGAAAATTCCGATCACCTCCTACAATGCGCTCGACATTTTTTGGCTCTGCATACTCTTCCTCCCGTACAAACCTCCGTCTCCTCTGCTTTCGACAGGAGGCCTCTCTGCCCCGCCAAAGATTTGTTTGGTCGCACTCCGGATCCACAAGCCAGAGCTTACGATCCCATCTGGCCCATGCCTCTGTCTCCCAACCGGCTCACGTTCGACATGGATTCTCTCAACCGGGCCTCTTCCTGCCTACGCATGTACCTCGATCTCGGGAGGGAGGCCGAACGGCATCACGTGATCGTGCGCTCCGTGGCCTACCAGAGTTTCCTCGAAGCCATGGACGCGGACGAAGGGCGCACTCGCACTCTTCCATTCTCCTGCTGGTGTGACGGGGGCAAGTACGAGGAGGCTCGGCATCGCCAGCACCGGCATATGATCGTGGTCTCCTTCTCCTCATTTCGAAAGAAACGTCTGGAAAAAAATCAGGCTTCCTACTCAAGATCGGCCCGGTCCGCGTTTCCGCACCATCCACAAGCAACCCATCCACTCTCCTCTGCATCTCGTGCACGCGCTCGGTTACCTCAGCCAGCGCGAATCCATCTGCGAATTCTCAGGAGACACCACCACTCTCGTCACTCCCAATCACTATTTCATTTACGAAACCTTGCCGAAAGATTTCTTGTTACCCCTATTCTTGCAATGGGAAGGCGGGCTGCGCCAGCTCCTCGACGAGACTTTTAAGAACCTGAAATGGGGAGACTTGGTCCGAGGCGACCTGATTTTCATCGACCGGAAATGGCGTTTCCTAGTCCAAAACATTCCCGGCATCCGGTTCGGACTCGTCTTGCCCGTCACCTCGCATTTCGTGCCCTCCCCGCTCCCCACTCCTCATTTCTTGCATCTCCTGCACGGCCGAAAACTCTATTTCAAGCAATACACCCGTCGTCCGAAAGGGACTCCCGAAACCAGGCTCAGGGATCAAGCCGACATGACTTTTTACGAGGCGGTGGGGCAAGACCACTGGACTCCGCGTCCCTTCCAGCAAAGACTCCTGCATGCATTCAAGCCGCTCGTCGACCGCAACCAGCAACTCGAATCGGAGAACGCGGCCTCGCGAGAACACTACGAAGCTTTCCAACTGGAAAAGGTCGCACGAGAGGCGCAGAACGAGCAGGAAACGACGCGGCTCCGAGAAGAAGTGCTGCTTTGGCGGGAGAAACACGACGTTGTGGAGCGGGAAGCACTCAAGTGGCGGGAAAAACACGAAGCCTCGGAGCGGGAAGTCCAAACCCTCCTGAAAAAAATTATCGAGCTGAACGAAGGCGAAATTGCCCGACTGAACAGCGAACTGGCCAAAACGAAACGGAAATGCGAAGAGCTGGAAAAGAGAAACGCAGAACTGGAAAGAGAGGCCAAAAGACCCCGAATTTCGGTCCACCTGACCAAAAACACGTGAAGGATGGTGAGGATTGAGAGCCGACTGGATGAAGACGAAATTTACTTTTTTACCCACTCGGCGGTCGCTGCGCTTCCGCCTCGCGGGTAAAAAAGTAAAATTTGTCTTCATCAGTCAGCTCTCAATCCCTTTTAATTTTAATTTTTTTTTATTCTTTATTTTTAAATTTAAATTTCATCTCAGATTGAAGCTCTTAAAGTAAAATTCGTCTTCATCAGTCGACTCTCACTCCTTTTTTATTTTAATTTTTTATTCTTTATTTTTAAATTTAAATCTAAATCTAAATTGAAATTCATGTTTTCATCTCAGATTGAAGTCCTCAAACGGGTTCACCCTCTTCTTGGAGTCGGGGTGCCTGTTAACCCATGGGATGGGGGCTCTCCCTATCTTCTTATAAGAGTTGAACCTATAGTTTATATTATAATCTATATTATAAGCTTTAACTATAGAAGTTTTGTTCCTCCTCTCCCTCCGGTCAGCGCTTGCCCTCCGAGTCCACGGTTACGTAAAGCCTTACCTCTAGTTAAACACCGACCCGTTTCTTTCCCCTTGATTCCTGAGAGGCTCTTCACGTGACGTCATGGGATAGGGGTCAACGACCTGCAAGCCAACGCGATTCCACGGCTCCCCGAGAAAAATGTTTCATCGAGCCATCCCCTCCCCGTGCAAAAACACACTTCAAATGGCCCATGACGTCATGGAATCGTGACGTCACGTGGCCCGGGTCAACGACCTGCAAGCCAGCGCAATTCCACGGCTCCCCGGAAAAAAGATTTCATCGAGTCATCCCACTCGGTGCAAAGAAACCATCTCAAACGGCCCGTGACGTCATGCAATCGTGACGTCACGTGGGCCTGGTCAACGACCTGCAAGCCAGCCCGATTCCATGGCTCCCCGAGAAAAATGTTTCATCGAGCCATCCCCTCCCCGTGCAAAAAAACACTTCAAGTGGCCCATGACGTCATGGAATCGTGATGTCACGTGGCCCGGGTCAACGACCTGCAAGCCAGCGCGATTCCACGGCTCCCCGGGAAAAATATTTTCATCGAGTCATCTGTGCAAAAAAACATTTCAAATTGGGCCTGTCACGTGATGCGGGTCAACGACCTCGTGCCAACAAGATTCCACGGCTCCCCGGAAAAAAAATCTCATCGAGTCATCCCACTCGATGCAAAAAAACACTTCAAACGGCCCGTGACGTCACGATCCCATGACATCATGGCATAGGGGTCAACGACCTAGTGCCAACAGGATTCCACGGCTCCCCGGAAATAAAAATCTCATCGAGCCAACACCTCCCGGTGCAAAAAAACACTTCAAAAGGCTCATGGAATCGTGACGTCACGTGGCCCGGGTCAACGACCTCATGTCAACAGGATTCCTCGGCTCCCCGGAAAAAAGATTTCATCGAGTCATCGGTGCAAAAAAAATCTCAAATTGGCCCTGTCACGTGGCCCGGGTCAAAGACCTACATGCCAGCGCGATTCCACGGCTCCCCGAAAAAAAAATCTCACCGTGCAAAAAACCATCTGAAACGACCCATGACGTCATGGATCGTGACGTCACGTGTCACGCGATTTAAGGGAACGCCCTGCATGCCAACACGTTCCCCGCGAAGAAATTTCGTCAAGTCCGTGTGAGTTCAAGCGGCCCGTCACGCGTTGAGGCCATGCATGCCAACACGATGAAAAAAAAATGTCTAGTCCGTGTGAACTCAAGCGTCCAGTCACGCGTCGAGGATCTGCATGCCAACAACGCAAAAAAAAAAAAAAAAAAAAAAAATTCATCGTGTTGGCATGCAGGGCCTCAACGCGTGACGGGCCGCTTGAGTTCACATGGACTCGACAATTTTTTGTTTTTTTGTTTTGTTTTGTTTTTTAGGTTATCATCTTAGACTATGAACTCAGATTTTAGTTTGTAAAATCTTTTGAAAATTCCAAATCGTCAATTTTTTTTTTTTTTTTTTTTTTTTTTTTAAAGGTTACAAGTTTAGACTACCGACTCAGATTTTAGTTTGTAAAATATTTTGATAAACGGCTCCAAGTCCAGTTTAAATAAACACTTCGTATTTAATCGGATTTGTCGTAGTACCGTATTGGTCACGTAATTCTTGCAAATTTAAAATTTGAAATAGGGGTACCTGTTTACAGTGTTCGCACCAGTATTGTTTACGTTTTTCTAATGAGTCAAAATAGGAAACGTATTTGATTTTATAGCATCTTCCCAAGAAACATACAAGTCGAAGACCTCTCAGCATTTGTCTCAAACATTCCAAACATAAATAATCATTTTCTAAAAGATATTCAAATGTTATTAAAACTAACCTATGTGATTTTCAAATTGTTTGAAAGACAATGTGCCATCATTTAGAAACCAGACGACAAACTCTTTGGAAAACTTTCTGTCTTTTGCTTTGAACAGACTAATCAGTGTGTCAGCGTTAAAAAGTTGCACTCTGTTTCCGGATCCCACTTGGGCATATGTACTCGAAAGTAAAATCTGAACAACAAAAGTCGTCGGTAAAATGCGAGTTGTTGATAAAGCGTTTCGGGTAAAAGAAATGCCCAGTCTCCTTCTGCGAGTTTCTGGTATCGAGATTCTTCGATGATTTTATTCGCGCACTGATCTGTTAAACGGGACGGGACATGTCGAACGCAGACAGAATTTTGCCGAATTTTCTCCAACGCCTCGTGATGGGAAATGAATTTTTTTTTCATCGTCGTTTAAATTCATGTCACTAAAGTCCAAATGATTAGGCATTTTGATAGTACGTAGTTCTACTTCGAAGGGCCAAAGCTTGTACGCCAAATTAAACTCTGTGTGTTTCAAAATTTCTCCTTTATAAAAAGACCATAATAAATGAGGCACTAGAAGTTTGTCGCAAATACGTCGCTGTTGTTTGTCGGGTGGATATCTTTTGATTATCTTTTGAGCCATTTCATCTTTAATGTTAAACTTGTAAAAAACAATGTCTTCTATTAAGTTTATCATATTGTCGCGAACTAATTGAAACATTGTGAACTAACACACTCTAAACAACACATTTCTTGACCTCGCAAAAAAAAAAAAAAAAAAAAAAAAAAAAAAAAAAAAAAAAATTTAGACATGTAATTTTGAAAATATTTTACAGACTGAATTTAAACTGATAACCCTTAAAAAAAAAAAAAATCCATCAATTATTGAAAAAATTTTTGGATACTAATCTGCTAATCATTCGAACTGTGGTATACAAGAGATATATTCGAACTATATTATACCAGTTCAAATTCAAGTTCAAATACAAGGTATTTTGAGCCTGACTTGAATTTGACATGGCAAATGGATTTTCTTGTTGTCTAACAACAGATAAACTTCTTAAACCACCCCAACCATTATGATCTTCTATCCATGTTTCTAATTTTTCTTTCACCAATCTAGAAAAGCATTCATAAATCACATTCACGATTGATTTAGGTAGCATTTTTATGATACACATGATAGTTAATGGGGAAATTTCACACGGGAGGAATACGTTTTTTTTGTGTGTAACTGATCAAGTTCATCTTGAAATCCTCAAAAATTCACTCAGAATCGTTAAAATAATAGAAAATAACTTTGAATTACTGTTTTTAATAATGCAAAAACATAAACAAAACCACGTGATACAAAAACGCGACGTGATTGGTTGTGACGTCATTTGCCGCTAAACTGAAATGTTCACGCTTTGCGCGTATACTTTTTCCCATTGCTTTTCCCATTTGCAATCTTGTTTCATCTGTTTCTTAAAATTCATTTAACGTTATCAACTTCAAATTTGTGAAAAAGTAAAATCTAGCTTATCTTAATGTAAAATATATCGTTTATTTTTTATTTTCATTAAAATTTTGATTAGAAAATGTCGATTTCGGCCGGATATGTGAAAGGGCAATCGGACAATCTCCCAAAAATAGATACTCTTTCCATGTTTGCTTTTTTAGGAAAGAATTTTGATTTCATGGATGCAGAAATGCGAGGAGTTAAATCTAAAAGGCATATATTTCTGTTCTACATTTACTTTGATTTATTAAATAATAATAATGATTAAAAGCTAAAATAATAGTACGCCATTCTTGATTGTTGTTCTTGAAATGAATTATTTTCTTATTTCATCATATTTCAGTTTAAATGAAATTTTAATTATTTAACAATACTAATAAAGTATATTTGTTATAAAATAAAATATTGAGAAATAAGAAAGGCCTTTTATTTAGTTAGTACTTAATATATATTTTCAGAGTAAAAATTTTCTCTGTAAACTTTAAAATATTGCATTCATTCTTTGACATTCCTTTTTGCTCTATCTTTCAAAAGTTTCCATGAAATTAAAGTTTTTTGTCATGGCCTTCTTTTTCTTATCCTAAAGCATTTATATGTTTACTTATTCATATTTTTCACCCCCCAAAAGTTCAAGGTTTTTTTTTTTTTAAAACACCAATTTTTGCTTCATATATATATATATATATATATATATATTTAAAAAAAAAACTATTTTTACTTTCTTCTATCTTACAAGAAACAAGTATTGGATTCATGAAAATTTCCGACTTCCGGTTTTCGACGGATTTATACGTTTTATAGAAGGTCCTGAACACGATTTGACTGTTTTTAAAAATTGTCTGTCTGTGAGTCTGCGACTCTTTCTGCCTGTATGTGACAAAAATATTTGTGGGCGCTCTATCTCAAGAAGTAATGCACGGAATTTAATAAAACTTTATATTCAGTTAGTACCTGATATAATTTGGTGCTGATTAGTATTTGGTGAAAATCGCCCAACAGGTGGCGCTGCTATGGTGCATTTGTTGAGATTTCCGCAATAGCTCTATCTCAAGAACTAATGCACTTATTTTCATCAAACTTCACATTCAGTTAGACTTTGACATAAATGGACACTGATTACGTTTTGGTGTAGATATCCCGATAGGTGGCGCTGCTATACTACTTTTTTCATTACTTATACGATAGCTATATCTCAAGAACTAATGCACGGAATTTTATCAAACTTCATATTCTGTTAGACCTTGACATAAATAGATGCTGTTTACGTTTTTGTGTAAATAGCCCAACAGGTTGCGCTGCTATGGTACTTGTTTAATTATTATCACGATAACTATATCTCAATAACTAAATGCATGGATTTTCATCAAACTTCAGATTCAGTTAGACGTTGATAACATAAGTTGTTGTTGATTAGATTTTGGTGTAAATCTCCCAGGAGGTGACGCTGCTATTCTGCATTTT
The DNA here is from genome assembly GCA_963931845.1 of Maratus michaelseni. NCBI lineage: Eukaryota > Metazoa > Arthropoda > Arachnida > Araneae > Salticidae > Maratus > Maratus michaelseni. Next base: position 300,426,117 of record OZ007586.1, read on the forward strand.
TCCGGATTTACATGATTTTAGGAAGTCATATCTCAAGAACTAATGCATGGAACTTAATAAAACTTTAGATTCAGTTAAACCTTGATATAAATTGGTGCTGATTATTTTTAGTGTATGCGAAACAGTGTGAGATATAGAAGAAAGATTTGGGATTGGCACATCCGACTAGTTTTGTTTTATAGTCAGTAGCTGAAACACTAGGGAATATTTCAGCATCTGTTATATGTGTAGTAGTTAGTGCTTTATCATTTTTGGTCAGCAAATTCATTACAAAATCTTCTGTTAAAGATTCTGAGACTTTATTCTTGCCATTTTTGGCATACTCCGCTTAAATTTCTTGTGCTGTTTGATGTAACAGAGTTATTAGAAAGTCCTCATTTTTAATTACATATATTTTTTATTGGTACATATTTTGAAGATTCATTCTTTGCTTAAGAATTTGTTTGCCTGTTTGTTTAACAATTTATATTTATTAAGTCCTGCAAATTTTAGAAATTTATTAGTTATTTAAAGATTATCAAACCTTCACTATATTATTTCTTAATATTTAATAATATCACACAACATAAACATAACATTGAACAATATTCTTTTTCCAAACAGTTCTATAGTCAAGGGTGTTTAGGAGAATTTTAAGGGAGGTTCTAACCCCCTAAACTATGAATTCTCCAATATATTTAAATTTCTGTATATTAATATAGAGTAAACATTTCCTACCCCCCCCCCCATTTTTAGCTCACAGGCTATCAAAGCCTGAGAGCTTATGTGCCCGCCCGTTCTGTATGTATGTATGTATGTATGTATGTATGTACGTATGTACGTACGTAACGCGATAACTCTTGACATAAATAACCGTTTTGCTTCCAATTTTGTTTATAGGTTCCTTGTGATAAGGCGCTTCCCTGATTAGTTTTGGGGATTGATTGTTTAACTATAAAGGGGGGAACGGGGGGGGGCCTAACCCCCCTTAATTAAGATAAATGGTTTTTTCATGCAGAATTGTCCAATTTTCTTCAAATTTTGTATATAGGTTCATTGTGATAAGGTTTTTCCTGAATAGTTTTGGGGGTTCATAGGTTAAGTATAAAGGGGCTAACGGGGGGGGGGGAATCCTCCTCCTTAATTTAGATAAATGAATTTTTCATGCAGAGTTATCCGATTTTCTTCCAATTTTGTTTATAGGTTCCTTGTGATAAGGCGCTTCCCTGATTAGTTTTGGGGATTGATTGGTTAACTATAAAGGGGGGGGACGGGGGGTTAACCCCCCTTAATTTGGATAAATGGTTTTTTCATGCAGAATTATCCAATTTGCTTCAAATTTTGTATATAGGTTCATTGTGATAAGGTTCTTTCCTGATTAGTTTTGGGGGCTCATAGGTTAAGTATAAAGGGGGTAACGGGGGGGGGTTAATCCTCCCCCCTTATTTTAGATAAATGATTTTTTTCATGCAGAGTTATCCGATTTTCTTCAAACTTTCTATATGGGCTAATTGTGGTAAGGGGCTTCCCTGATTAGTTTTGGGGGTTCATTGGTGAAGTGTAAAGGAGGGAAACGGGGGCTAGTCCTGATTAGTTTTGACGTCAGGTTAAGTATAAAGGGGGTAACGGGGGGTTAATCCTCCCCCCTTAATTTAGATAAATTATTTTTTTCATGCAGAGTTATCCGATTTTCTTCAAATTTTGTATATAGGTTCTTTGTGATAAGGTTCTTTCCTGATTAGTTTTGGGGGCTCATAGGTTAAGTATAAAGGGGGTAACGGGGGGGTTAATCCTCCCCCCTTATTTTAGATAAATGATTTTTTTCATGCAGAGTTATCCGATTTTCTTCAAACTTTCTATATGGGCTCATTGTGGTAAGGGGCTTCCCTGATTAGTTTTGGGGTTCGTTGGTGAAGTGTAAAGGAGGGAAACGGGGGCTACCCCCCCTTAATTAAGATAAATGGGTTTTTCATGCAGAATTATCCAATTTACTCCAAATTTTATATATATGTTCATTGTGATAAGGCGCTTCTCTGATTAGTTTTGGGGGTTCTTTGGTTAAGTATAAAGGGGGGACGGGGGGCTACCCCCCCCCCTTAATTTAGATAAATGGATTTTTCATGCAGAATTATCCGATTTTTTCAAATTTTGTATGTAGGTTCATTGTGGTAAGGCGCTTTTCTGATTCGTTTTATGGGTTCATTGGTTAATTATCAGAAGGAGAAACGGGGGATGGTTCCCCCCTCTTAATATATTGTCGATTTCTTCATTTTTCGAGGGCTTATTTCAAATTCTTTGAAATAAGAATATAATTTACAGTTAGTGTGAATAGCCTGTGAGCTCAATGCCGTCAGTTTAACTGGGCAGTTTTCTTTTATTTAATTTTTTTTCTTCTGGCTATGCTACTATTGTAAAAATACTTATTAAAAATTCTGAACATGCTTCGCTCAGAATGTATGATTTCAGTTAAAATTTATTTTCATAAATGATTGCATTTTTTTTTCATTAATAAAATTATACATTAAGGATAGATATCAAAATTAGGGGTTTCCAAAAAATTGCATTATGATTACTGAATGATGAATATATACATTTCAAATATGAACTATGTTAAGAAGTGTCTTCAAGCAATCGCTTGAAGACACTTCTTAATATGCATAAATAAAATGAATGACTATATGTATGATACATAAATATTTCTTTCTGTTTCATATGTGATTATTCTCATTCATATATTACAAAAAAGGAAAAAAAAATACATTTATTAAAATTTTATTTAGATTTGATCAATAAATAAATATACAAATGAAGAATAGCAGATTATAAGTTTACAAAAACATTTCTATCATGTTAACATCATAATAAAATAAATTCGCAGACGCTCACAATTTCATATATGCTAAAAGTTGGATACTATATTCAGGAAGATTAATCATTTCAAAAAAAGTTAACAGTTCTGATTATTTTTTCCGTAAACAATGAATGCAACAATTCATTATTCAAGAAAACAATACAAAACAAATAAAAAAATACATGTAAGCTTTCAGATTACAATGAACTTAAAAAAAGACAAATCCATTTTTTTCAGATCTGATAAATACGTAGCACCTTTGCATTGAAATATTGTACAAAAAAAAAAAAAAAAAAAAAAAAGTATACCTTATTCTATAAAATATAATATTGTAGTGCGATTATTAACTTGTACCGATACTTTATTTCTACATCGAGATCTAAAAATGAAAATTCTTAGAAACACGATGGAATAAAAATCTCACATGGAATTCACAGTATTATTTATTCATTACAGCAATTTACAATACTTTTAATTTGTTATACTAATCATTTTTAAGAAAAGAAAAAAGCGTAAAGCAAGCCATCCCCCATAGAAAATAACAGGGAGAAATACAGCGAGGGTTTGTTTCATGGCGAGGCTAACGAAAAAGACAGGCTACCGCGGTGCATTCCACTTATCTTTTTTTACAGACCGCTAGTGTGACGTGATGCTCTTTTCGTACACCTGCATTGGTGGATTCGAGTATCACGTGACTCCCGCGGTCTGTAAAAAAAGATACGCGTAAAGCACCGCGGTAGCCTTTCTTTTTCGTTAGCCTCGTTTCATGGCTAGTGACGTCAGAACGGCTTTTATCACGTGACGCGGCTTTTTTCCGCAACGACAAAAAATGCGTTTTAAAAGTTAATTTAATGAATTATACAAGTTTCAAATATAGGTAAAAATGGTATCAAAATGTTCGTATTTTTATACTCTATCAGATGCAAGGTAAATTGAAAAACGTGAAATTTCCCCACTGAACAAAACGTCTCTAAAGGATCACGTGATGCTTTGCGCATTTCACCGGCAGAGTCCATTTCTCCAACAAAGCAAAGAAAGCTATTATTCGGCTCCAGGTTATACCTTCAGAAAAGAATTCGTTAAATACGCCTAATAAAATGGGGTCTACTGTGTTTTCTTCTATGACATTTATTTCTGCACATATATTTTTCACCGGAGTAGCATAACTGTCTCTAAAGGCATCGATAATTTCTTTCGTTCCTTCTAAAACATGTTTTTCTTTTTCATTCATCGGACTGATCGCATCGAAATTATAATGATTACGCAATAGGTGGGAAAATACATTTTCAAGAATAAAATCTGTTCTTATATCTTCTTTAGTATAATGTCTTATTTCAAAATCGTCAAGTTCTTCACGCACAAAAGTTGAGTGAAATAAATTTAGGGCCATCTTACTGTTAAATATACTATATTTGAAAGAGCTTGGTCAACGCTGTTTCCAAATCGTAATATTTTAAGAAGCTTAATGAAAGCCGTATTATATATTGGCATTTGAAAAAAAAAAATTAACTTAATTTTTTCTTTTTTTTTTTTTTTTTTTGCAAGGTTGTAAGTTCAGATTTGTAACCGAGATTTCAGATTGCAAAATATTTTCAAAGCTCCAAGTGCTACGTGTCAAAAAAAAAAAAAAGAAAGAATTTTTTTTTTTTTTTTTGCGATTACACTTGAAATATTTTTCTTTATCCGTAGTAGGCTGGGAAAGGGCTCCTTCTCGCCCTTTTCAGGTCGAGTCTCTCGAGCTTCAGCACTTCCGAGGCCACGCGATCGCACGCCTCTTTCGTCAAGCGACCGTACTCGACCATCTCTGCCTGCACGCGTTCCATTTCCGAGGCCACGCGTTTGCTCAGTTCGTTCTGGTTGCGGCTGTGCTCGTGCCATTCGTTCCGCATGCGTTTCATCTCCGCGGTCATGCGTCCGCACGCGCCGTTTTGCTGCCGACCCTGCTGCTCCAGACTCGCGTGCATGCGCTGTGCGTCCGCGCTTTGCTGAAACAAAAAGTTCCAACAATTTTGCATCTGCTGCGTCAATGACTCCTAAGCTTCCAAGAACTGGTCTCGATGCCGATTCGCCCGCTGCGTCACCTCGTCCACCTGCCGACGATGGGAGCGTTCCATCTCCTGAATTTGACTTGCGAGCGACTTCTTTTCCAGCTGGCGTTTCATCGCGTCGTCTCGGAGGCGGAGGGCTTCCCGCTGCAAACCCTCCCTTTCCGAGTCTTTGCGCTGCAAGGCTTCGCGATGCGCTTGCTCGAGGTCTGGAGAGTCTGAAGCTTGTAAGTCTAGAAGAAGAGCCCGCACGCGTTCCAGTTCGGCGTCTTTTTGGCGCAAGGCTTCGCGCAGATCGTGACCGAGCTGCTCGTAATCGCGCTGCAGGCGTTCCATAGCCTCGGCGCTCCTCTTCAGCTCTTCCCCATGCTTCAGCTTCAGGGTTTCCAGGTCGGCGGTGAGACGCTTCACCTCGTTGACCTTGCCCCCCAGCATACCCGTGAGGCTCAAATTGAGGCGCTCAAAGCGTCTCGAATACGTGCAGATGTGCGGGTCCACCGAGTCTTCGGTCGAGGCGGTGGAGGTAGCGTCTTCCTCGTCCTGAAGAGGTAGCATGCGACTCGGCGCCTGCTGGAGTTGATACTGCAGGTTCTCGATTTCGGCATTTTTGTGCTCGAGTTCCTCTCGATGCAAATGAGCCTGTTTGACGAGCTCGAGCTGCAAGCGTTCAATTTCCGCATTTTTGTGCTGAATTTCCTGCAGATGCAGGTGAACCTGTTTCACGAACGGATCGTCACGGAGTTCGGGGTCCGCCATGTATGCCTTGTTTCACGCACTCGGGTCTCCAAGGCTTTGCGTTTTCACGGGGCCATCACCGAGTCACGAGAGGCTAGTTTGAACGACGACGCGTCTTAATGAAAGACCTTTCCAGCAAGTCTCGGGTCATGAAAGCTTGGGGAAAGGGGGGAGATTTGGAAACAAATGGGATGAAGTAAAGATTCAAAGTTTTTTAAAGACTGGAATTGTTTGTAAAATATTTTCAACGATACCAAGTATATAACGTGAAAAAAAAATTGAGGTTATGAGCTTAAACTGTGAACTCAGAATTTAGTTTGTGAAATACTCAAGTCTGTCATGTCAAAAAAAAAAAAAAAAAAAAAAAAAAAAAAAAAAAAAATCAGGTTATAGACTTGGTATTGTTGAAATTTTTTCAACTGGACGTTGGTTGACTAGCCTCGATAGGAATTTACTCTTTAAACAAGTTTACCATGTCGTCGCAGTGTATGCACAGATATCTAGAGTCTCTGAGTTGCTTTTTCAAGTCCAAAATTTCTTGTTCGAGTCGAAGCCTTTCGGAATTCATCTCTATGTAAAAATCAATCACCTCTCTTTGAAACTGGTCCATTTTTTTAATCAGCCTGTTCTTTTCGCAATCTTCCTCTCCCTCCTCCTGAAAACTGCTGCTGTCGATGACGTCTTTAAAGTCTGTGATTAGATGTAGCATGTAACGCGTAAGGTGGTAATCATTTTCAATATCGTCTTCGGAACTCGCAGAACTACTCGATCCCGTAACGCGGTCCTCGCCTTCAAAACTCGAAGAACTACTGGATGCCATGAGCTCAGGATGTCGGGAAGCTAGAGCGACGTTTCACGGGGATATAGTGTATGAGAGTGAAAACGGGTTAGAGGGATGCAGGTAACCCGATGAAGGAGTCGAAAAAGTAGGTGCAGAGCAGAAGCGGGGAAGCATATAATACCTCTGAGTCATGAAGTAAAAAAAAAAAATTTTTTTTTTTTTTTGAGCTTTCAAAATATTTTACAAACTAGAACCTGAGTTGACTGTCCAAGCTTATAACCTCAAATTTTTTTTTTCGGCTAGCCAATCAGACTTGGAGCTCTCAAAATACTTCTTTACAAACTAAAATCCGAGTCGTTATATAAGCTGTTTCAATTCAATCACAATACTTTGTCTTACATTTGTGTTACTGAACATGCCACCCAAATTGAAAAGACCCCTCACTGTTTACTATCATCGTTTAAGGAATTTTAAATTTCCATTTCCTTGTCCGCACTGCGATGAAACCTTATTGCCCAAAGCGTTTGAAGAACATTGCAAGAAACATAATCTCGATCGCGAAACCCAATGCGTCTGGTGCAACGGCCGCACGTCTTGGGAGAAGGGAACCAAATTGAAAAACTTAATCCATCTACTCGACTGCTTTACAACATTTTCGATGCCCTTAAAAAAGCTTCCCAATCTCAAACCTCTTCCTACCGTCCTAGAGCCTACCCTCTCGTGGCCCCTTGTCACGAAAACTTTGTCCTCGACGACTCGAAACCCATGTGTCAAGCAAGGCGTCTCTGCGGTCATTCGAAACTACCCAATCTCCCGCCTCAAGCCTACGAACTCTTTTCGCAAGTCGACTTGGATCCGCTTCCCCTTCCCTTCCAGGACGAGGGATTGAATTTAGCGGCCGGATGCGTTCGAAAGTACTTGCAGTTGGGGACCCGAGACTGGGAATGCCTGCACATCATGGTGCGAGCCGTCGCGTTCCCCCATTTCCTAAGAGCCCTGGAAGAAGGGGATGCAGGTCGAACCCGCTTCCTGCCCTTCTCTTGCTGGAGGCACCTATCGGCAAGCGCGTCATCGCCAGCACCGGCACATGCTCCTCTTTTCGCCTGTTGGGCATTTCGTCCCCAACGTCTGGAAAAAAATTAAAATTCCGCGCGAAGACAAACCGTGCAAGAATTTTTACTGCATCCGCAGCAAAAAGATTGACTCGCCCCTGCATCTCGTCAACGCTATGGGCTACCTGAGCAAGAGGCAGTCGAAATGCGACGGCACGTTCACCAAGAGAGGTGCCAAAGTGATCGAAAAACCCAATCACTTTACATCTTCACCGAGCTCCCGGTTCATTTCAGAATGTACGCCTGTCTCCAATGGGACGGGGGCATCCTGCAACTCATCCATCAAGAGTACCGGTTCATGAAACCCGAAATTTTGGCCGCCCAGACTCACCTCATTCGGCACGAGGAAGGGTTCTGGCAAATTGCCGTCAAAGACCTCCCGCACATTCGGTTCAACCGCGTCCTGCGCGTGGCCAAGCCGTTTCGACCCATCACCAGATCGGGTCGCGCGACCGAGCACTACCTCCATCTCGCACGAGGCCTGAAACTGTATTTTGAGCCGGACGACTCCCTGGCATCCCTGGACGACCCAGCCTGGGGAAGACTGCAGGCGGAGGCGGGCAATTTGTTTTACGACGTCGTCTGCGAAGAATTGTGGACTCCCTGCCCTTTCCAACAAAAAGTCTTGACCTGCATCTATCCCTTCCTGCTCAAAATTGCCCGGTTGGTCGAAGAACTCGAAAAGAAAGACGCGGAACTGGCCGACATGCGCACTCAACTCCACCGTCACGAAACCCTGCAGCGTACAGACACGGAACTGGAGCGCATGCGCACTCGCATCGACGAGCTCAATCGCGTGCATCGCGAAACCCTGCGCCAAAAAGACACCGAAATGGAACGCATGCGCACTCAACTCCACGAGCTCGCTCGCTCGCTTCGAGAAACCCTGCAGCTTAGAGACGCGCAACTCGAACGCATGCGAAACGAATTGAAAGAGACCCTGCAGCGCAAAGACGCGGAACTCGAACGCCTGCGGAACGAATTCACGGAACGACTGAACTCGCAACTGGCGCGGACATGGAGCGCATGCGCACTCGCATCGACGAGCTCAACCGCCTGCATCGCGAAGCCCTGCTCCACAAAGACGCGGAAATTGAACGCCTGCATCGAGAAGTCCTGCTGCAAAAAGACGCGGAAATTGAACGCATGCGAAAAGATTTCGCCGAGCAGAGTCGCGCGCAAAAGAAAATGTACGAGCGTCTGCTGAAGGAGAGCGCGGAGCAGAATCGCCTGCAAAAGGAACGCATAAAAGCAGAAATCTGCGCTATAAAAACACTTTTGCAGGAAAAAACCCTCGAAAAGTTTAAAATGAAAAGAAAGCAACCATTATCGGAAACGGACGGAAAAAAATCAAAGACGGTCTCCGATGTATAAAGATTGGGGGGGAAACAAAACTTTATACCCACTCGGCGGTCGCTGCGCTCCCGCCTCGCGGGCATAAAGTTTTGTTTCCCCCAATCTTTATACATCGGACCTCTTAATTTAAAATTTTCGTTTCCGAACCTCTTAAATTATAACTAATATTATAATTTTAATTAAAAATATACTTTAAATTAAAATTTTAATTAAAACTTTGTAATCTTTGATTAAAATTTTAATTAAAAATATACTTTAAATTATAATTCAAATTTTAATTAAAGGTATATTTTTAATTAAAATTTTAATTTTTTAAGTTAAAATTTTAATTTTTTAAGTTAAACTTTTAATTTTTTAAGTTAAACTTGGTAATGAAGGTGGCCGTAAGGTGATCGTGTGAGGTATTCAAAAAAGCCAATGGGAATTCCATGTTAAACGAAAGGTCAAACCCAACACCACAAAACAGCTTTCATCGGGCTCAGGGAAAAAAGGTTGGGTGAGCCTCCTTCCCATAGCGAGCTGCCAAACACCCCCATTTCCAAATCACGTGACCTTTGCACTCGAACGGATTGGAGGACGCTTTTCAAACCTTCTACCGAGTGAAAAAAAAATAGTTTCAATTTTTTTTTTGTGTGTGTGTGTGTGTACATATAAACTCTTTTCAGAGTTGCTCATTCCCATTCCTAAATTTCGTCCTCGTGTCAACCACTTTCCCAATCCTGGACTCGTCTTCAAAAAAAGATGTAAGTTTCCAATGTTGGTGTCCAACGTGCCGCAAAAAAAAGGGCCAAAGGTAAAAAAAACTCCAGTTTTTTTTTTTTTTACCTTTGGCCCATTTCTTTGCAACTTTTTTTTCACACCGCACGGGTGCTTAAAAGTTTTTTTTTTTTACTTTTTCAGTTCATTTTCCCTCTCTTCCTCTGCACATCTTTTTTTAAAGTCCTTGATCCACGATTCAAACCGCCTTCCATCCTTTTCAAGGCACTCTTCAATTTGTGGCATGTTGCTTCCAGTCACTTCCTTCACGCAGCCAAACTTTAGCAGGTAGTAGAGCCTCCTCTCGTGCTCCAACTGCAGCAGATTGAGCGGGGCCGAGAGTTCAATCAGCCATGCTTCGGATCGACATTTGCCCGCCGGGCTCACCTCCTTCATCTTGCAGCTCGCCACGTCCCTCACCCACCTCTGGTTCCAGTGGACCGCCAGCGCCACGTCCTCGGTGGACAGGTACACCTTGCCGTTCCTCCCGATCACCCCTAGAATGCAGTAAAAGAAGTGGCCTTTGGTGAGCAAGAGTCGAAACAACATGGTGAAAAGTGAAGGAGCCCGCTCTCCGCCGCTTCTATTTATACTCGGCCGGGAAGCTCCGCCCACCGAGAAAACCAGTTTTTTTTAAACGTGGAAACGAGTCCAATGTTGGTGAGGGATCCGACGCAAAAAAATGGGCCGAAAAAGTAATTGGTTTAAAACCAATTACTTTTTCGGCCCATTTTTCTGCATCTTTATAAACGCTGCTTTTTTTTTTTTTTTTTTTTTCAAGCAGCTTGTTTAAAGATTATTAGTTAGAGTCTTTTTTTTAAGCAGCATGCAAAAGAAAATTAGGTTGCGAGTCCAGCAGATTCGAGATTGCGACATACCATTTTGAGCCATTTCGGAAAGCATATTCCTGTTGGGTAGGGCGTTTGCATCAGGTTCATCATCCCGTCATAGGTTCCGAGGGGCATCACGCAGCCGAAATGCAAAAAGAGCTGCAACTCTCTGAGATAGGGTCTTTTCGCGCCATGAGCAACCTCCATTTTTAGCATCTCGAGCAGCCATGTCTGCTCGATGACCCAAGTATCACGCAGCCCGTTATGCGTGAGGTGGGGCAAGACGTCGCCCATCTTGCAGCTGTCCACTTTGCGAATCCATCCGAGAGCTTCCCCGTCGAGTTCCAAAGGCATCCCCATCAGGATCGCCACTTGCTCCCCGTGGTAGTACACCTTGCCGTTCATTCCGATCCCGGCCTGAAGGGAGGTTCCGTTACGCAGATTCACTCTGAAAAGCATGTTGACACTGAACGCTTCACTGCTCACGCGACTCTCTTTTATAGAGGAAAAACGGGTTTCGGTCGAGTGACCTTCACGGTGGTGATCACGTGGTCTCGGCTCCCCGCACCAAGGTTGGAGAACAAAACGACGCAAAAAAATGGGTCATAGAGAAAATGAAAACATTCATTTTCTCTATGACCCATTTTTTTGCACTTTAACGCTGCATTTTGCAGCATAATAAAGTCTAGTTAGTCCATTTTGGGAATAAATTCCTGTAAGCAGTTGCCTTGTATGACGATAATTTTTTTTGGGCGGGATACTGGAAAACCAAAACAGGATGCCGTTGTCCAAGTCATCCTGGGTGCGAAATCTTTTTTTAAACGAGAGAGTTGAATTGTCAGAGATGGGAGGAGTGGCGGCAGCAGGTTCGGGTTCGATGGCATCTTCCTTCGGGTCGTAAGGCGGGAAGCTCGGAGAGTAGGGCGTGAAATGCGAGTCGGGTTGAAACGTATCGGGCGGCGACAGGGGACTATAGTCGGTGGCATTTGAATCGGCGGCAGCAGTAGCAGTAGCAGTAGCAGCAGCAGCAGGTTTCATCGGGGGCGGAGGCGAGGCGGCAGAGTAACCAGCAGCAGCAGCTCCCTCGGCCTCGTCCTCCACCCCTTCGTACTCTTCGTCGTCGTCCTCCTCGCGGTCCGGGTCCGAGTCCAATTCCAGCGCTTCTTCAAACAGTTGGTGCTTGTAGCCTTCGAGCCACATGAAAAAATTGATGGCCTGCGGATCGCTCTGCTTACACAGTTCCGCTCTCGGGTAGCGAGGCTCCGTGTGAACTTGCACGTAAAAGTTGCCCCGATTGAAATGGTCGTAAATGAGCTGGGCTCGCGTCTTCTTGGAACGGTCGAGCACCGAGAGCAGGCGGTTGTGAGTCATGAGCCGCGTTTCCAGGAACCGGTGGTGTTCTCGGGTGTGATAGCGGGAGGCAATTTCTTTGAGCAGCACGTTGGAACGATAGCGCGTAAACTGGTAAAGGGACTTGTACCCCAGGAGTTTGGCGACAGACAGGGCTCCCCAGTACAGGCCGCCGTTTTGACCGATCGCTCCCCAGAGCACGTCGTGTCCGAGCTTCAGTTCAAACAATATGACGCAAAAAGAACGCAGAAGAGAGAGCGCCGCACTATTTATTCTCGCGGGAGCAAGTGGGGGGAAGGGAGGAAGCGGAGAGATGGTGAATGAACGCGGGGAGGCCAATGGACCTTTTCTTTGAGAGGCGCGTTTTAAGGACAGGCTAAAGAGTGAATAAACTCGAAGGAAGCGCCCGCGCAGAACGTGGGTTCATGAAACCGATGCGTATCGATCAAGACTTTTTTTTTCTAAGAATTAGACGCAGGTTAACAATCTAATGGAATAAAGTTTTCCATACGAGTGAGTCGCCATTCAATGGATGCATAAGAGGCGGGCATGTACATTCACATAATTTTGTTTTGCCATTTTTACGTTTCCAACATTGGTGACGAGTGAACCGCAAAAAAATGGGTGCCCAAGAGTTGTGCATGCATAAGCACAATTCTTGGGCACCCATTATTTCGCCATTGTTTACGTTTCCAACATTGGTGACGAGTTGACTGCAAAAAAATGGGTGCCCGAGAGTTGTGCATGCATAAGCACAACTCCCGGGCACCCATTTTTTTGCCTCATAAAGAGAGCAAGATATTACAGTTCGGTATACGTTTTATCGGCAGCATCTTCTTCTTGACACAGTTTAAATTTTTTCAGAGTTCCTTTCCACTCAAGCAAAATTTCAAGAGGACAGGCGTCCTCTTGACGCGATTCCAGTACGGTCACGTGATTTTTTTTCCGCCACGACGGGCGGGTTCAGTAAAATCTCTTGGTTACACTTCCTCATAGTCTCAATGAGGGGATCTGGATAGAGTTTAAACACGGCGTTTTTTTTAAACGTCTCGAACCAGTTGAAGAAGGTGGGGTTCCGGACCATGTCCGGTATCCCCGGTACGTTCAGGATGTGCAGCTGGGTCGGATGGCTGACGTCTTTTTCGTCCCATTCCATCAGGATGCGGACGTACGTTTGATCCGAGTCGAGTCTCCTGCCAAACTCCTGCACCGACTCGACGCGGGACATTTGAAACAGTCGCATGGCCGCTTCGTGCCGCATCACGCGTTTCTTCATGTAGTGAGGCGGCGTGTTTTTGAGGGTCGGGGCCACGTGCTTCACTTGCACGTTGGTCAGGCTTCGCGAAGGCTTGTGAATGCCCACGACGCTGCTGACATCTCTAGCGAACCAGTAGAAGAGCTCGTCCTGACCGATGAGTCCGTTCAGGACGTAATGGTGGTAGGGAGTGGGCTGGAACTGGATGCAGAAAGACATGGCGATCGATCGAGAGAGTGTGGACTGGACGGACGAGGGTTCGAGCCAGAGTGGGAGGAGTTGGTCTCGAAGGGGCGTGATGCGAAGCGACGAATCGTGTGAGAGAGAGAAGGAGAGCTGCGCGCACTGCCGGAGGAGCGGGTTTGGAAGGGGGATAAAAAGACGGGAAGGGATGTAAAGAGAAGAAAAAGAAACCATGTTGTTTCGAGTGTGCTTAATCGACCGCCAACTCCATATCGATATGCAGGGAGCCGTTGGAAAGAATGGAAAAATTTATTGCGGAACTTTAGAGCTGGCTTTGTTGCTAGGGAAACGCAACATTCACGCATGGGCTCGAGAAGTGGGTAGCTGCCAATTGAGTGAAATATTACCAGACCGACGTTTGAAAACAGAGTGGGTGATTGAACACACCGCTTTAATTCATCTCCTCGCCTACCGCCTGGCATCGGGGTATAAGGCCGACAAGGAAGCGAGACTCTACGAATTCATGACAGATGGACGCGTGTTGGAGAGTGGACGGGTCGGCAAAGTCTTGCGTTTGAGAAAGTGTTCTGAAAATGAGGGATACTTGTTGACCGCCTACTTGCTCGAACTACGGGATAAAATGCAGACGAATAAGAAAATGGACTAGAATCTTTCTGAATACAGAAAGTGCAAAAAAAAAATGGACCGAAGGATTAATTGCCTTCGTTCCTTTTTTTGCGTCCGTGGACAGGCCAACGTTGGATTGTACGCAAAGCGAGTGAAGCTCGTTTTTCTGAAGGGGGGTTCATTTTTTTTTTGGCCTACATGGACAGGCCAACGTTGAATTTTGTGCAAGGTCTGAAATTTTTCTGAAGGGGTTCCGGTGCTCAATTCATTTCGCAGTCTACTGTACCTATCTTGTATGTTAGTCTATGAAATGGGCAGGCTTGACGATGCTTGGCGACCCGTTTTTGTTTAAAATCATCTCAACGAATAAAATTTTAAAACCGGTTTTTCACTCCTCTCATATAGACCTATTGGGAATTCAAGCGCTTGAATACGCCATTTGGTGGAGAAAAGAGATAACTTCTCGCTTCAGGAAAATCCTTTGCAACCTCATTGTATTACATGCATTTTTAATTTGTTCATAATCATTATTTTTTTGCACAATTTCAGATTTTCTCTGATATTTGTGTTCTGTGTTTATATGACAAGGCAAAAATTATCCAAATTTGAATATCTAACACTTTGAAACGCGTTTACAATAAATAATGGTTTCAATGGCGCTTTAGCATTAGTTAAAGGGACAATTTTCCTGTACCGACGGCTGCGACCAGCGCCTCCATGAGTGTTTGTAAAAATTCCCCTTGACTAATCAAAATCGCCATATGCCACTACTGGCTCATAAATGCACTCTGGATTTTCGCCGATTGGCTATCAAAATGTTAAACTTTCTTCTGTCGGAACATATTTGCAAGTATATTGCACTTTGCTTTGTATCTTTTTGTTTTAAAATCTAACTTAATCTTTTATTTATTACTAATGAGGTTTAACAACTAAAGTACGTTGGAAAGTAAATGAAAAAGTGTCCTATTTGGAAATTTGAAACTTTCAAATGAGTTTTTAAAGAATAAGGACGGCTTTCCGACTTAAGCAAGTCTTTTTATAGGCCGTTTGAGTCGCAGCTGAATAGTCTCTGAACAGAAACCGATTTTTAAAAGCCCAGAAATGGCAACTAGTATACAAAGAGCGCGTCCAGTAGACCTAACCAAAGTGACCAATGTGACCGGTTACTTACCGGGGCGGTAAGTGACCGGTTCCTAACCGGTCGACAGACCTACTGAACGAAAGAGGTATTATTTACTTGTAGCGCCATCTGTATTACATCATCGTAACTACATCTGTATCACATCATCGTAAATTTTCAATGTAACCGATCACGTGACCCAACTAACCGAGATTTTTCTTCGGTTAGTTCGGTCCCTTACCGGTCACTTCGGTTACTTCCACTGAACGACGCTGGTTGCGTACCGGTTAGCAGCACTGAACGCTTCGGTAACTAACCGAACTTACCGGTTACGTACCGGTGACAGTACTGGACGCGCCCAAATAGCTAACAGAGACGGTACTAAGATCTGTGTTTTCTATTGTCACTATTTTTTTTTTAATGAATTAGGGAAATATTGTGTTAATTACGCTTAGTTCTTTTGTTTTAAAATCACTGTTTTATTTGCTTTTTGAAGGTAAACATTTTAATAAATATTTTAAAAGCATTTTGGTTTTGATCTTACGTCACACTTTTAAATTTGAGGTGAGTGTCCTTAGTGGTATGAAGTTACGTACAATAGAGTGTGAAACTTTATTGTAGTATCAAATTTTATTTTAATACAGGTTGCTGTTACTGTCAAAACATGGTGGTTGCTGATATTCATACTTGTCCGATTCCTATTTGAAACAATAGTTTACATTAAACTAGTTTTGGTAAGCTTTATAACTATTCTTTATTGAGTGTTCTTTCCTCTGTTGAATTAAATGGATCATGTCATCATTGAGTAATGCTTAAAAAATGTTTCTATGCAATTGTGTAATTTATTTTTACCTAGCAATCTCTGAAATGTAAGTTATTATTGCTGCTAACAACAGCATTTTATAATTTCCACCGATTGTGATTTGTTTTTCTTAAATTAAAACCCGTGTTTTGTAATAGCCTGTTTATCTTTGAAGTTTTTATTATTGATGAAAAAAGTTCTCTAAATGGAATCAAACTTTACATGATTCAGTAATTTAATCTACACACAGTCTGTATTGTGAAAGCTAAATTTTCTTTTCCTACTGAAGTAATGTTACATATGAGAATAATTCTTAAAGATCTAAAGTTTATTAATTTATAATTGTGATGCTTTAAACATTAAAAGGAAGGAAGGACTGAGGTTGAGAAATTGTGTGCAAAGTTCCCATTATTATTATTAATAGTAGTGATATGAAAGATAATACCATTCTGAAGTGACACCCAACATTCAGCATACAAAGTTAATTTATTTAAAAAATTGCCACTGTTATATTAACAGTTAACGCTTAGTGTCCTCATTTGAGGACAGATATAAAATTCTATTTCCAGCACAGTGTTTTCATTTAGAATCAACTATTTCTGATTAGGCTGTAATTTGAAAACTAAAGGGTGGATTTCTTAAATTTCTCACTTAACTTACCCAGGACCATTTATATACTAAAATTATGAAAAGTTATAATATGTAGCTTTATTATTAATTTGGGCGTTAATGAGTTAATTTGCAATCATTGATGTGGCGGCTAGCTTCGTATGTAGTATGTGCCATAAAGTGATTGTTATTAATAAACAAGGTCAATGATTAAATGTTTATCCTGCATTAAAAGCATTGCTTAAAAATAAAAAAAGCCAGGAAAATTTTCCTTTCCTACTGTTCTTTTTCTGAAATTAGTCAGATTTTCAAATGATTATCACTATATAATTTTCAAAGTGTGCCATGTATGAGAATCATTGATTAAACTCTGAGATCAAATGTTACAAAAGAAGTATCAAATGACAACATTGTCATAAAGTAAAGAGACTGATAAAGTGTTCATCTTTAAACCAATTTTAGCAATCTCCCTTTTTTTTTTGTGAAAATTCTTTAAGTTGTTCATGATATACTCGCAAGTATGTTTTTAAGTTGCATATCATGTTAAATTATATGCATTTGCTTAATTTGATACTTAATATAATACTCGGATAAACATTAACCATTTTAGTTTTATATATGGGCCATTTTTACCATACGCTTACATTTCAGAATTTTTTTTTTTTTTCAAACTTAATAATTTAAAAAAAAATGGAATCAAGTGTTATGGTACATGTTTAAGGTATATGAAAAGGTAATTTGTTATACACTTTGGTCTATAATTTAGTATGTAAATGCTATTTCAACATCAAGTTGTAAGGCAAATTGTCAAGTCCGTTACCATACAAAATTACTGAAAATACTTACCTTTAAATTTTATTAAAGTTTCTAAAATCAACTTACTTTGAAGTGACTTATGTCCCTAAACTTCAAAACATGGTAATTATCAATAATACTTAAATTGAAATAAGAGACATTTATAGCCACAAGTTTTGACCATATCTAAATTTATACAGGAACTTTTTCTAATAATAACAATATAAATTCATGTGAATTATTGAATTTTAAGATAATTATATCTCTCTTTCTTAGTTGAAAGAAAAATAACAATGGAATGAGGAAAAAATTATATTAATATGAAAATATCAATGAAAAACTATACGGTAACAGACTTGACATTTAGTAACAGATTTGACCGAAATCCTTTACCATACATCAAGTATGTTACAGTGCAGTTTTTAATGATATTTTCAACTTTATATGTAACCTTTTTCATTCAAATAGTATTTTTCTTTCAGCTAATATATAGAGAAATGGTTTTATTATTTGATATTAAAATAAATTACAACATTTGACTTGAATATCAAACTAATACATATCAAACAATTTCACCTAAATATTAAAATAGTAAAAAAGTAGCTGAGACTTTACTACATATACTGTATTTTTGGGAGTAAGCGCCGTGGCACATACATGTTTAAAAGTTCAAAATATCGGCGATGTGGCGCATACGCAAGGGCTGCAGGTGCAATGATTTTTTTTTTCTCAACATGGCAGTATCTGGATGAGATGCCATTTTTCCCTTTAGTGCCATAAAACCCCAATCAACCAACCAACCATTTTCCCCTTTTTCATCAACCTACTCAAATGCTTGCCGTGTGCGAGTCCACTTCGTAACTATAGCAACTTAATTTTCCCCTCTCTCAATAAAGTCCTTCTTTTGCCCCCTGTCCCTCTTTTTAAAAATAGTAATGTCTCGAAAACTGGTCGTCATTTTTTTTTGGCGATCTAGATCTACTAGAAAGTAAGACGATAAACAAAATGCAGCTGGTACCAATCTGAAAAAGCAAAGTAACAAAACAGTTTCACTGTTTATTTACCTCCATGAAGATATGAAGAAAAGGGAAATATCAGTAATGATAGTGTTTCATTAAAAAAAAATTGGAAATGTTAATTGTTACAAGTTCTTATTTTTTTAGAGAATTTATAGACAGATTTAATGTTATTAAGAAAACTAATCAAAACTGGTAATTTACCGATTGACTGATATTTGTGATGAACCGGTAGATGGTGTCAAAATCAATTGGTAGCGTAGTATTCTCCTATTTTAAAATCTGGTAACGCTGCTCATATCTAAATTGCATTGCAATCAACATGAATCAGTATTATTTGCGTTTGTAGAGATTAGAACATGTGTGTGATTCTGCTCATTAGTCTAAAGTTCTGTCTTTGTTTAAATTATTCCTCTTAAGTGCCTTAAAAGTTATAGGGTGGCATTTAATTTTGGAACCATAGATCAAGCAGAAGGCATCGGAAATAATCGGGCATCTGGAACGAAGTTTGGAATAGACGAACATTGTGTGCGCCGCTAGAGATCGAAAAAAGATCTTGTGAAAATGCCAAAATGCAAGAAAGTGAGAAGTCTGTTGGTAGAATTGAAGAAATGAGTAATCTATTTTCTGATTAACGATGTATTGCAAATATATTGCTTTCTTTTTACCAATTTTCTTTTTTAAATTTCAATAATAATTATAAAATATAAAGTGTGTTTTATTATGAAATGCGATTTTATTTCAGTGATAATTAAAAAAAAAAAAAAGTGTGTTTTATTGTAAAACATGGTTTTATTTCATTTCAAAGTTTTGAGTCACTACAATATTTTATCAATCTTATTTCTATGAATTTTTAATTAGTAATTCAAGCCTAATCTTCTTCAAAGTAAGCATAGACAATTTTGTTAAATTGAATTTTTTCGTACGATTTTTTTTCCTATTGTATTTTAAGATAACCTGTGTTTTATTGTTAATTCATATATTTTGTAAGATTTTATCACTATTTTTGTTACTTTTAATCCAATTTTGCCAATCGTTTTTTATCGTGGCTATTTCATTTTTAACGATTTTTTTAACGACTCCAATGATGTGGCGCTTCTAATGGGTGATATATTTGTATGTGTATATTTGTGTATATTTGGTTTTTTTTACCGATTTTTCAATGATGCGCCGCTTACAATGGGTGCGGCGCATATTCCCAAAAATACGGTGTGTATATATATATATATAAACATTGTATTTATTTATACTGGGATTATGTGTATGTTTATTTTAAAATTGAAAGCTTGAGGAGGGGGAGGAACTATCTCTTTTATGTATTTACCACCATAACTTGTGTGGAATAATATAAAATATGTGTTAACCTATTTTATATTATTAACCTATTTTAAATACACAAAGCACTTTTCTCTCTAGGAATAGTAAAAAAAAAGTTTTTTTCTTATATCACAAACTTTTTCTAATGAGAAGTCTATGTTTTCAATCATACTATCTTATTAAAATCTTTAAATGAATTTGCTGATGAAATATCATTTAGAATGAAAATTATTCAGTATTTCATATTCGACTATCTGTCAAAAAAAAAAGCACAGGTATAAAATAGTTTTAAGCAGGAAAATGGAAGAGAAATCATGGTCCCAAGAGTGGACTTTTATTGTGTCCTCTTGTGGTTCTTATAAAACCATAAGGCATATTTATACTTTTATTTTTTTATTTTTCTCCATTCTAAAAGGGGAAGGCTTAACTAACTTCTAATGCTGTGCTTACATTATGGCAGTGGCACACCCAAGGAGGGGGCCAAGGGGCCCTGGCCCCCTCCAAAAGAAAAGGGAGAAAACCCTATAAAAATATCTAAAATATTTACGAAACCAAAGTTCTTTTTTTTTTTCTATGTGTGTGTAAAAAGTTCCCATAAAAGGCGCCTAAAATACACAGGTCTCCCCGTGTTAGCATGCAGTAAAGAAAAAAATACTTTTCAGAGTCCCCCCGCCCACCCCCCCCTGAAAACTTTTATTTTATCGCTAGAATGAAAACAGAAACTTGCCAAGAAAGCGATCACCGCCAAAGGATGACACACGTTTTGCAGTGCCTTATTTATGACAGGACATTCGGGGAACGGGCCCAGGGCTCCCGATTTTTCAGGGACCCAAATGCTACTGAAGATTTTTCAATTATTTGCCAAAATCTGATGAAGTTTTAACTATTAAAAAACAAAATTAATATAGAAAACTCTTATTTTTTTTCATTTAAAAACGTCATCATATTTTTAACATTATTAACTTTATTAATATTATGACTTTTTAAGGGCTACATCACTCATGTGAAAACATCCTCCCGCTAATGTTAATCCTATGAGAGAATTTTTTTTTAAATATCTCGTTTGCATTTCAATATTTTTTTCCCAGTGGATAGTTGAGGTCGATCTCTACAAAGGCTGTTTTTTTACTTTTTCGATTTTGTTTACAGATTTTTTTTTATTCGAATACTTTCACTTTCGGAACAGATTTCAAAAGATCGAAAAATCGTCAACGAGATAGAACACTAAAGATTATGAAGATGTTATAAAAACTTTTACTGATAAAAGTCTGAGAAGAAAATTTATAAAAACATCATTAAATACTATCACAAAATGTTTAAAGTCAGTAGTGGTTATCTTAATAAGTACGGGTTTCACTTTCAATAATATATTTTTTTAATCAAGGCCGCCGTAAGCATAGGTGCAAGAGGGTCCCCCATAAGCATCTGTGCCCAGGGCCCCCAAATTTTTAAATTGGTCCCTTACTATGTCGATGAAAGCTGAAACATGTTTGTTTTAATTTTCACTCGGTCGAACAATGGAGTCTGGTGTCTAAATTCGGAACTGTTCAGATGTAATATAGTTTCGGTTTGGATCATTATAATACAAAATCCTTACTTGGTTCGGTTGCATCCTTACCAATTACTTTTTATTTTGCTTGGACTTAGAATACTATACACGAGTATACAAAAGTTCTCTGTTAAGTTATATTTCATATTGTTAAAATTTCTAATTTTTTTTAATATCTTGAATGAACGGTTATAAGCATGTGTTGAAACAAGCATTTATTTATAGAATATGTAAGTAATTGAGATATACATTGAAACATTATTAAGACGAACCCACTTAAGGCTGTTCTCAAATCCAAAGGGGCTACTTTGACACATTTTTTAAATTAATTTTCTTTCGGAAACGAATGAAATTGGCAGGCATTTTTTTGTAAAGGCAGAAGATCTTTCAGAAAATAATGTCAAAGTTGGCTGAAGCAGTAGGGGCATCTGCCCTTTCCACGACTAGAGACAATGCCTTTACAAGGGCTACAGCTACAATCCCATGTATTTTCTAGTATCACCAGGCTTAGTTTTAAGAGATCATTAGTCAAGTATTTCTCCTTAAAGGGACCTGTGTGCAAAAGCTTTTTGGTGACAAAAAATTACTTGGAAAATCCAAATAATGCTTTAGCCTGATTAGAAGTCTCAATATACGTTTTGGCGTTGGGCCAGGTGTGAGCCCAGGTACATAATTTTGGGGACCCTACTTTATTTCAAATGTAAATCCATTTAGTTTCTTTGGGATCCTGTGTAAGCCATTGAACACATGCACATTTTGTACCTGTTGCACACCCTCTTACCTCTCATAGGCAGCCTTGTCTATAGTTTTAATGTCTGTCATTTTGGATTAAGGCCTAAATTAATAAATAAAGCATATGGTGAGTTATTTATAGTTTGTTTTATATCAGAGTTCCCCCCAGGTTTATAAAAAGGCAGGGTGCTGCTGGTCGGAGAAGAGTACTTTTTAGAATCTTAAGGAGACTTTATTTTAGACATTTTTAATGTTTAAATGTTCAGGGCACCCTTTTCAAGACACATCAAGTCAGTTTTTATTAGGCAAGGTAATGTTTTAATGGGATATATTCTTCCTTTTGGTTTGAGGTTATAAAAAAACAGCTGTTTAGGAAAAATCGCTCCATTAGAAAGCATTTTGCTCTTGAAGAATTCACTCACTTATTCTGCTACTGTAATGATAGCAATGTATGCAATAGGTCTGAATTATAAGGAATATTCATTTAATATCAGATTAATTTTGTGTTAATTATCAATTTTATTACAAATATAATGTTAAAATAAATCAGATTATAGTGAATGTCTATAAAAATGAGTGAAATTTCAAGTGTTTAATCTGAGATTTCTTTATAAATTATATAAATTAAACTTATTTTACTTAAATGTGCTTTTATTTCACGATTTCAATGTTAGCTTTTAGTATTTAGAAAATTTTTCATTTAAATTTTGAAAATTATTCATGTATCAATTTTTCTATTATTTAATAATTAAATAATGAAAGAATTTGCTTTTGTTTTCATTTATTTGTTTTCTGATTTCATAAGTGTGACAATAAAATAATGTGACTAAGATAAATGGTGAAAAAAAATCTTCATGAAATCAAAATGTACACAAACGATCATGCTGCCATTTTATCTACTGTGACGTCATGATAATATTGCCCATATAAAAAGCAGTAAGGACAAAGGACACCTTTTTTGTCTTAGGGGCAAGAAGGGTGCTATTTTTGTAACCAAAGGGCAGGTACAGTGCAGGACCCTCCTGAAACATTCTGAGGGAACTCTGATCAAATAATGGACTATAAATGTTAAATGCATTATCAATGTTAAGTTAGGTCTTATAGTCGGGCTCCACAAAAATGAAATTATTCTGTCAGCTTGATTTTGTACCAGCTAGTTGCAAAAATCTTTTAGCCAATAGTCAAAAAATAGAAAAATACATTTCAAAAAGTAATTTTTGTTTAAAATGTTAAAAAAGATCTAAATATGTGTATTGTATAATACAAATTTTACACAGAAAAAAGAATTTTTTATATTCATAGTGCCTAATTATACTATAACTAGTTTTTTCCCTACCATAATTACATTGGATTCCTTGATGGTTTAAATTGTTGGGGTCTCTCTAGCATTTGATCATTATGAAATCCTCAAATACATCTTCCACTCACTGAATGTGAATGTTCTTTTTATGCAATTCATGGAGGAAAATCCACTTTCTCATGAAACTGTACTGATTGGGATAACAAATATTACTCTATTAGTTTTATAATATTTGGGAAGCGTTCATCATCCTTGGCAATTATTCTAGCAAACCAGGATTCTAAAATAAATCTTTTTCCTAAACATTCATTCCACACACCCCTACACTCATTCACATATATTACAGTAAAACCAATACAGTGGAACAAAGATTTTACGTAACCCGTTTCGTACGTTATCCCACTTCCTACGTTATTTTTCGTCTGTCCCAGAAAATTCCTATTCCGATAATCTTAAAAATACCTCGATTCTACGTTATTTACTCTTAGTGTTTCCTGCTTGGTACGTCATTTTAGTCGAAGTACTTCAGGAAATTTTACCTTTTTTCACTCATGGCAAAATTTTCAAAAGAACAAAAATGCTTTCCACTTGGTCAACTGTTTGATTGTTACCAAAAACAGTTCAAAGTAACGAAGAACTATTATTCGTCTATCAGCGCTTGACCAAACCTGCGATTCGTGATATCGGGGGGGGGGGGGGGGGGTGATTATTTTTCCGTCGTTCATGCATTTCAACCCTCAGTGGAGTAGCTTTCTTTTGCTATCTCTTAGTGATTGCCAGTCAAAAGTAGGATGTCTAAAAGAAAATGTTTCTCTGTAGCCGAAAAGGCAGAAATTATCGAAAAATCCAAAGTTTCCAAAGGAACTAAAGGTAAAACTCGTAAAATCGTTTGGAATCGCTTATTCCACGTTACAAACCATCCTAAAACAAAAGAGGTCTCTGTGGAATTAAAATCTGAAAAACTGGGAAATTTGTCAAAGAAAAGAAAAACATTGAAAACCTCTCATTTTGAGGAACTGGAAAATATTTTATATGAGTGGTTTAAAAAAAGCCCGTGCTGCTAAGATTCCAATCAATGGCTCAAATTTGTAGGAAAAGGCTCTAGTTGGAGAAATTTCTTCTCGACTTGAAATGCCGAATTTCATGGCATCCAACGGTTGGATCGACCGATTCAAGAAGAGGTATAATTTGTCTTACAAGTTTATTTGTGGTGAGGCAGATGGAGTAAATACTGCGGTCGTTGAGGAATGGATGGGCAAAAAACTTTGCCTTCTCTTGTGTGTAATTACTCAAAAAAGACATCTTTAACGCAGATGAGACCAGATTGTTTTTTTAAACTCTTCCCTGATATAGAACATACACTGTAAAAGGAGAAACGTGGCACAGTCGGAAGCTATCAAAAGTGCGATTAACAGTTTTGTTATTACGGAACTGAGAAGCTAACACCCTTTGTGATTGGTAAATCCAAGAAGCCTCGACGCTTCAAAAACATTAAAAGTTTGCCGACAGATTACAATGCCAACCATAATGCTCGGATGAACCTAAATCTTTTTGAAGATTTTGTAAGAAAATTGAATATAAAAATGAGCTTACAAAAGCGAAAAATAATTTTATTCGTACACCAGTGCACTCATGTTAATCCGAATTTAAAGAATGTGCATATAGAATTTTTCCCACCCAACTGTACCAGTTTACTTCAGCCATGTAACTTGCGAATAAACAGATCCTCCAAAATGCATTATAGAAGAACTGGTAAGAAAAGGCCTTTTTTCACTTGATGCAGTTGAGCTTCAAGATGCTTAGAAAACAAAGCTAAACGTGCTGGAGGCATTTCATTTCATCTCATTGGCGTGGAATGGTGTAGATGAAAAATGCATGTCAAATGTTTTTCTGAAAAGGGAGAATTTTCAAAATCCGAAATTAACAGTGAAACGCTGCCGGAAGAGCTCTCTATGGAAGACTACACTAAAAAGGATGAATTTATACTTGCAGACATCAATGTTGGTGAGTACATTGTTTACTATAAGGATGCTATCGCTACCACAGACAGACTATTTCCGATTTGATTTTGCAGTATGGAAGTGAGGATGATATTGATGAAGATCCAGAAGACATCGTGCCCTCATCGGCAAAGGCCATTGCGAGTTTAAAAAATTTAAAGAAATTTTAACCGGACATGAAAATTAAGAAAAACAAATTGCAAAAACTTGCATGTATTGAAAATAGAGTATATGTGAAATTAGACTTAAAAAGAAAACGCAATAAAGAATAACAGACTTTTTTAAATACTTAATATGGTATTAGTAAGTTTATTTTTGTATAATTTGTTTTTTTTAAGTGTTTTTCTCTATTTGACCCCGATTTTACGTTTTCCCGTTTCATACGTTTTTTTTTTTTTCTGCTGGCCCCGTGAAAAACGTAAAATCGGGGTTCCACTGTATTTATTTACTAAGAAAAATTTAGCAGTATTTATAAAAATATCCCTGACATATTATTAGTGTTTACATTTCTTTTAAAAAGGGCAGGGCGGATATGCTGAAAAAGTCATTTTTGTCCAGTAAACGTGCACTTATATTGAGTAAAGGGACACATTTTGTTGAGTGAAAGGACACTTCTCATTAGATTATCATTTGTCAGTTCTGAAGAGTGGAGATTTCACTCTAAACCATTAATAAGTATTACGTCCTAAATTTCCTGGAGGGCATTTCGAGAGGGAGGGAGCCACCCTCTGGATTCACTGGCATACATTATCAAGGTAAGCTGAAATCGTGATGTA
The DNA here is from genome assembly GCA_963931845.1 of Maratus michaelseni. Lineage (NCBI taxonomy): Eukaryota > Metazoa > Arthropoda > Arachnida > Araneae > Salticidae > Maratus > Maratus michaelseni. The sequence continues at coordinate 300,451,993 of OZ007586.1, forward strand.
TTTTTAAGAATCTTATAAAATAATCTGATTAAAATAACTCCATTTTTCGAATATTCCACTTGTGGCAACATGTGCCATTCTGGAACGATTTTAAAATGGAAAATGCATTACAATTTGAAAACAATACAATGTGCAGTTGCTGCTTCTGTTTTTTTTTTTTTTTTTTACATTTAGAACTTAACACACATGAGACAATCAGAGCAACAGAACTTCTGTTTTCAAAAGTCCACGTGATTTCTGGGAGGAGGCGTAGGAGATGAAAAAAACAAATATTTTGGAAAAAAAAAAATAGAAGATGTAACAAAGCTACATGGGAAAAAGGGCAGGACGCTCTTTATAAAACATCAAATGGGAACACTACATATTATCCTTACATATAACAAGTTTATCGTTAACCATGAAATATTTTGATAATGAAAAACATCAAAATGTCTGAGATTTTTTTTTTTTTAATGCTTAGAAACTAAATTTGGAACAGTTACCTTACTTCACGATTTCAGTTTTTCAAATATTTTATTTCCAAATGTAGTACAATATGAGATATAGAAGAAGCAAAAAATATGTTTAAACTCTTTCCATTCTTCTTTACAAACGACTACAGCAAATACAAGACAACTCACAATTTCAGTTACACTCAGACTCAAAAGACAGAAATTTTTTTATCAGAGTGTCACAATTTTTCACTGGAGACCAGAAAAAAAAATCTCCAAAATAGACCCATTTCGGAATATACCTTGGGTGTTTAAATCAGCTGAAACTCTACGAAACTCCATGAGAGGAAATGAGAATGATATTACAAATAATTTCTTTAAAAAGTGAAAAATCTCCATCCTCATAATAAGGCAAGGCAAGCTTTGAACATTATCGCACATCTGAGACTCACTAAAGGAAATGGACATCGCTAGAAATCATATGAAGGAGCCCTTAAACAGAGCTATGTGCGATAACATTAAAGTACTAAGTAAAAGGGTTGTTCGGATTTCCCCTGGAATTAATTTATACTGCAATAGAACTTTGTTATATTCGATAGCCAGGGGTCGATGCAGGTTTTTTATCTTGGGGCCCATTTTGTGAAAAGTAAAGGTTATTTTTGTGAAATTTATTATATTTTTGGGAAAAATAACATTTTGTAACGAAAGTTGAAATTCAGCTAATCAAATTCGAACCAAGCATTTATAAACAAAAACTTTTTTAAATCCTTTTGCTGAAGTTTTCCTCTCTTTTGAACTTGTTTGTTTACAAATTACACATTTTAAAACATCACAAAATAATAAATAGTAAGTGTTTATGGAATAGAATTTTGTGAAAGGATCAATTTTAGTAAAAGGAATTTTGTGAAGGGTCCCATTTTATCAAATTGATTTTTGTGAAGGGTCCCATTTTATTAAATTGATTTTTGTGAAGAGGCCTAAATAGGCCCCCAAATTTTGTCTGGATTGAGCCCTGATAGCATTGAAAAACTTCGCAATAGATATTGCCTAAAATAAGTTGTTAAAGAATATTTTAGTGAAAATATTCATTTAAGTTTATAAATATTTTTTATATTAGTGGGTATATGGTGCATGACTAGCATATCCAGAAGATTTGCCACTGATATCGGGTGAGTGCACCAGTAATTGAACAGTAAGACACAAAACTGTTTAAAACAAAAATAAATGCATGAATATGTTAATTTTGGTTAGTATACTAATCAAAATTAAAGGGCCGCTTCACACAGGTTTTTTTTTTTTTTTTTTACTCTCGTAAAAGACATGTCTTGCTAAATTGTATGTAGGCGTCAAACTGCATACAATTGATTGACAGAAAAATCTTCCAATTGGAACAGGGACAATATCAAGAGGGTCAGAGTGCAATGGTTATATAAGTGTTCTGGGTTACATTCATTTTGTTTTGAACTGTGCTGTTTAGTCTGAGTCTGAATCAGGCCCATTTTGACCCATTATACATAATTTTAAATTTATAAACTAAATTATTTTTTTGGACTATTTATAACAAGTAATCAAACCCAAGCTACCCAGGTTGAAGATGCCTAGTGTACAGTGTAGATGAAAATTGATTTTAATTGGAAACTCGCTCGTTTAATTGCTTGATATTTTATATTTAATACTAGCCGGTCTTCGTCCCAGTCGTTTCCGAGTGGGGCCCAGATACATAGTGCAGCGTACCGCCCTGACTTCGCTTGCGGCCCAGAAAGTGCATTTTACATGCAACCAGAAAAATATAAAAATACTTTAAATTAAAAGTATACGAAAATAACTAATAAGAATATAAAAAAAGCACTTAACTAAAGATTTCGCGACATAAATATTATTTTTTTCATGAGCCCCCCCCCCCTGACAACGTACTACTGGGCCCAACCCATGATTATCTAGGGGTGGGGCTCAAGTAGTACTTTGTATCTGGGCCCCACTCAGAAGCGACCAGCTAGTATATAATAAAAAATCAGCAGTAGTTCTCTTTTTCATCTAATCTTCCGCAATCGGGTTCACAGCCGATGTTACTCACAAACTCGCTAGCTCTAAAATCGCTGAAATACATGATTAACTACTTTTTTTTTTAGATTTGTGAAGCGAAGTTTCACATTCTTACTTAAAACTGCTGCTGAGATATGGCACAGTTACCTAAAACTTTCGACACACAGTGTGATCCCCTTCATGGATTATTATCTAAAATTACTGAAATACATATTTAACTATTTTCTAGTACATTTGTTATTCTAAATTTCACGCTCCTACCTATTACTGAAATATCGCAAATTAACATAAGAAATTCTACCCCCATTTTAACCCCCTTTAGTGGCTGAATTTCTAAAATCGCAGAAATATATGTTTATCTATATTTTTTGTAGATTTGTTATCCCGAATTCTGAGTTCTTAACTAAAAATGCTGCTGAGATATAGCGAACAGGAAAATGACCTAAAGCTTTCGACATCCCCCTTTATCCCCCTTTAATGGATGAATTTCTAAAATCGCTGAAACATGTGTAATTATTTTTTTAGTAGATTTGTTATCCTGAATTTCATGTTCCTATCTAAAACTGCTGCTGAGATATGGTGAAAATGTGAAATCACCGAAAAGTTTCGACCCCCCCCCCCCTTTTTAAACCCACTTAGTGGTTGAATTTCTCAAATTGCCTGAAATACATGTTTAACTATTCTTTAGTAGAATTGTTATCCCGAATTTCACGCTTCTACTTAAAACTCCTGCTAAGATATGCCGAAAAGACAAAATTATCTAAAACTTTCGACCCCCCCCCCCTCCCCATTTAAACCCCTTAGGGTGTGAATTTTAAAAAATCCATTCTTAGTGGGTGCCTACACTGTGTAAAGAACATGTCTTCCAAATTTCATTGTTCTGGGTCAAACGGTTGAGGGTTGAGGCTGGGAGAAAATCAAGCTGCTCTTTTATAAGTATATATATAGTTTTTCCCTTAGATTTTGCAGGTCTGCGAAAATTGTAAATCTAATTGCTTGCTATTTTTGGAGTCCATGTACATGCAATCCGAAATAATGTTGAAAGAGAAACCTTTTCTTTTTTTTTTTTTTTTTACTTTGGATTCTTTGGGTTTGTGGGACCAGAGGTAACACTGAAATTGTAAATTTCCTCTCCTTTTTTTCGTGTGTGCAAGATACTAAATAATGTGAAATGGTGATTTTTTTTTTATGAGTTTGCGTCACCCAAAGTAACAATGAAATAGGGAAATTTCCATTATCTTTCTGTTTTGATATTCAGATTTTTTGAGTTTGCAGGACCCGAAATAATAATAATTGTAAAATTAATAGTGCAGATAAATGTAAAAAATTTTCTTTTGAATTTGTCGTGTCCTCCAGACTCAAAATAACACCAAAATTGTAACATTTTTGCTTTCTCTCAGTCTGTGAGAACTGAAATAGTAAAATTTCCGTTTTTTCTTTTTCTTTCGATATTTGAATTTTTTGTCTTTAGGACCCGAAATTGTAAAATTAATAATGCAAAAAATAAAATTTTCACTAATTTAATTTTTTTTTTTTTTTGGAAGCCGTGGGAACCGAATTAATGCCGAAATAGTAAAATTTTCACTTCCTCGGGAAATTAATATTTTTAACTTCTGTTTCCTGTGTACTGTTCTTAAAGAATGTCTCTTTTTTTTTTTCTTAGTTATCAAAATATTTCTAAACTATGTGCTTAATTTATATTTTTATGTGTTAAAATCTTACTGATACTGAATACGATTTTAACATTTCATATAAAATTAAGTATATATTTTAGAAAAAAATTGACAACTAAGAAAAAAAGAGACATTCTTTAAGAACAATACAAAACAGAAGTTAAAAATATTAATTTTCCGAGGAGATATTTTAAAAATATGAATGCATTCTATGCCCCATAGGAATAACATTAGCGAGGGGAATCGGGAAGTTTACTGACGAGCAGCCTTAACCATCCTTGCATACTAACCGAAATTAACATATCCGTGCATTAATTTTTATTTTATAAAGTTTGTTTAAGTTGTCAATTACTGGTGCATTCACCGTATATTACAGTAAAACCTTCATAATTGACACTCCCGAATAGTGGATACCTCTATAATGAACACTTTTTCAATTGAAAAATCTATATATGTATTCTTTTATCTCTGAATAGAAAACACTTTGGAATAGCAGACAAATTAGTGATTCCCAGGTGTCTGCTATTTAGAGGCTTTTACTGTATTTAATTTTTACATTACTCTGTAAAACTGTTGTAAATGATCTTTGATTATTTTAGGAACATACTGTTTTCTATTAAAGGATTACATTTAACAAATATGAAATTTTCATTGCATTAAATTTTTTCACTCAATGCATTGTTTCAAGATTTAGTATGTATATTAAGCTGAAAGTTGTAATAACTTGAAGTGTTCCCACTAGGCCAATAGTTTAGAGCGCAGTGCCCTGCTCCTTTTTAAAAATCATGAAATGTACCTTAAGTTGTATTCTGATTTAGTTCATAAAAATCTTCTCTCTACCACAGTTTTTCTAAATCTGTGCATGTGCTCAAGGTATTTGTAAAAACTGTACAATCTTCTCATTTCTCCATAAAAATCATAAGACATTATTCAATCATGTTACAATTTTATTTTTTTATTTATAATTAATCAATCATTTGAAATTAATGTTACTTTTTTTTATCATATTAAAAATTGTGCATTTTTCACCATTGCTAAACACAATGCTTTTTCTGTTGAATAATGTCCATTTCTGCTACTGCTTAAATGATGCTCTTTCTAGTGACTAGCTCAGTGCCCCTTTTCTTTCAAAAATGAAACACTGTAGAATACACTTTTTTTTTTTAAATCCCCAACCATTTAGATCATAAATTAGCCATTATTTTTTCTTTAACTGTCATAATTTCAAAAAGTTCAAATTTTAGAGTGGATTCTTTTGTGCAAGTTGATTTATGATAGCAATATTTAAAAAACACTCAAAGGCCAATTTAAGACATTTGTTATGTCAAAAAACTGTTTTTCATATTAAATAAATGCAATCATGTTAGTTTGTGTTATATATTTAATTTCCTATTATATTGCATCTTTTAGATAACTTGTTAGTCTGCAGTATCTTGGAGGAATGGCAAATTTGTTGCTGGTATTTGTGTGTTCATTACAGAAATGCTTCTGACACATGAAAAACTTGTAGAATGTTTATAAAGTGTGAGTTATTCAGCTTAGTATTTTTTTGGAGGGATGGGGATTTAATCAACAAAATTAAGTTCATGATCAATGTATCAATTGCTTTTGGTAATGAAAGCCTACTTTCACATTTTTTTTAATTCAATATTTTTCTTTAGCTTTAAAAATTGCTTTGGCACCCATGCATAATATCATTAAAATATGGATTTTAACTGTTATTACTGTTACTAAGGGACCCATTTTTGTAAAAGAAGAGATCTGATGAAGTACAGAGGTAGTACTTGTCCTGAAATTCCTGGAAAAAAAATTAAAACGTCCTGAAATGTCCTGAAATATGGTAGTCTGTCTTAATATTCCTAAAATTTTGCGAGTTTTGTGCTATATCGGTACTTGAAATCATCAAATAGGGGGTAGGTGTACCTTTTTACTGATGCAAAATGATCACGAAAGTCACAATTTTCTTCAATCTATCATTAAAAATAGTGGTTTTCATCAATTTGCCCCCCCAAAAAAAATCACAATTTTTTGTAATCAGTTACCAAAATTCGCAATTTTTATTGATTAGTTATTTAAAAATTTTGCTATTTTCGTCTCAGTCTCAAAAAAAAAAAAATCCTAATTTTTACCAATCAGTTATAAAAAAGAAAATCTTTTGCAATTTTCGTCGATCAGTGAAGGAAGAATCAGTAATGCAAAAGTCGCAATTTTTTAGCAGCTTGGTCAAAGGGTTCTAGTAAAATCACTTTTCTTTTAAATGTATACTTTTACAACAAAAACAAATGTGTATGTATTGTACTATTTATGATAATAAAATGTATTGAAGAGGGAGTAACCGAAAACCGAAGGGTTTTTTCGGTTACTATGCCAAGCAAATGTGTCCTGAAATATCGAAAAAAGTAAGTCCTGAAATATCTAGGGCTAGTACTACCCCTGAAAGTAGTTTAATTGGTGGGCGGAAAAGTTCTGTAAAAATGTTTCTTCCACCTCCATAACATACATATAAACATGACTAGAGTTTTGAGAACATTTAACAGATTCATTATTTAAGTAAATCAGAGTGAGCATACATCATCAAGGATAGAAGCACGTCTGCTTATCCTTGCATTTCTAATTTGTTTTAAGGTTTGAGTGTGAGTGAGTATGAATATTGAATTACAAAATTTTGTTTAAGTTTTGAATTTTTTCACTGAATTGTGTACACAGGGTCCGATCAAACCAAAGAGAACAGGGCTAGGACTAGATATTCATTTGAGGGCCCTGTTCCTATATTGTCACAGAAAAACAAATACTTTCTATGTCTTAGAATACAGATATGAATATATATGTAAAGATATATTTAGATATATTTTTTTTGTTCTTACTCTTATCCTACTCTAAAAGTACAAAATATTGATTACAATCAGCAATGTCAAAATAAATTTAAAATACTAGCTTTACAAAAATTGTGTAACAGTTTTGCCCCCCCCCCCCCCTTCCAAAGTTAGGAGTCCCAGAAGCCATGTCCCAGTTGGCCCATGCTTTAATCAGGTCCTGTGTATACTCGGGTAAGTATGTTAAAAGAAAAAAAAAGTTTATTTAAAATTTCTTCTTCAAAATTTCAGGTTCTGAAAACTCTTGTCACTTTTTAGGCTATTTTAAAAATTAGATTTAGGTAATGTGTTAAAATTTATACAATTTATATATTCAGGCTTTGAGCGTATTTAGCAATACAATGATTTGAAATTGTTCATTTAATTACTTAATGTACAATATTTCTGAAACTTTTTTTTCTGTTTATGTAAATCAACAGTAATTTACTTGCTGAAAAACCAAAACACATTCGACTGCAATTAATTACTGTAATATGTCTTTTAAATAAAACAAATGTCTTATTACAGATAAAAAATGACTAGACATCATCAATATAAAGGAAACATGGAGGGAGACTGGAGATTTTACAAAGTCTATGTCTCAATTCAACATATTTTTTCTATATATAAAAGTGGTAAAAAGTGAAACTCCATGCAATTTATAACCACTCTTGGGGAAAACAAACACACACAAAAAAAAAAAAACCTAAGTGCTAAAATCATTTTTAGTTATGCATAAAGTTAATATATAACCTGGGAATTATCATGAAGATAATTAATATTAATGTATGTATAGTGCTTTTTGAACTTTTCTAATCCTGAAATGTTCATAGAATATAAATTTTTTTTTCAATATCAACACTCATAGATTGTCATATTCCATAATTCTCTTTATGCCTATTTCAAATTATGTATTTTGAGTTGCACAATCGTTTTTCAATATGCAATATTTCAACCTATTCCACAAATTTATTGAACTCATTAAAATTTGATGTTATTTTGAAATTTTGGATATACTTTTATAAATGATACTATATGCCATCAGTATTTCTGATTGAGTAAGACAGTGAAAATCATTTTTTTGAATTATGAATGTAGTAAAATGTAAATTTTATTTGCAATAATAATAATAAAAAAGCTCTAAAAACAAAAATGAAAAAGATAGTTTGAGAATTTTATCAGACCCTCTTTAATTATTGAAATTATTCCATGCATTGGCACCTATTTTAGCATATACATAATGATTCCACTGCAGAAATTAAACTTGAGTGCAAAATAAACATAAATTATATAAAAAATATTCCAAGTGGTATTTTGTAATACAAGTTTATTTGGCAAGAATATATTGAGACTTACATACAAATTAGAGATGGGAAATACAGTTACTTTTGCTTAACAGGTTACATGTTCTACAGCAGCATTGGTAACAGGTTCCAATAACCTGTTGTTTTTGTAACGTATAACCAATCACTGTTTTAATTGGGGGTCTTTAAACAGAATCTTTGAAATAATTTTGTGAAGTACAGATGTTGTTTTTGATAATGCCACACCATTAAAATCTGTTTAGATCGTAAAAATTCAATTTTTACTTTGAAATTCATGAATTTTCTGAGTTTTTTGGCCTGTTTTTTCTGTTTTTCATGACATAAAATGCTGAAAATTTATAAAATTCTAAGTATCATAAATCAGTAAGTTTTAGTCATAGAAGAATGAATATTTACTGTTTTACTTGTTAGAAGATGGAGAAATCATCTAATAAAAAACTCATAAGACACAGACATCATATAAAATTTTTAATTTCATCAACATTTTTTAATTTTATCATCTTTAAATATTCATCTATTTAAAAGAAATTATTTTAATGTAAATCTATTTTCATGTGATGAAAAACAACATTTGCGACATTTTTGCTATTGGAACTATACCTCTAAAACTAACGGTTTATGAATTAGTTATTGGTCAATGAGACATCCTGTATAAAAAAAACACGTTTTTAACAACATGATTTGCAGGAAAAGGGAATTTGATCCCCGACTTCATTTCCCCATATCTATCAATTAGGGTTGGGCAATTTGCCGACAAAATGGTATTTTTGCCAGGACAGTGGCAAAAACTGGAAAAAACCGGCAAAAATTGGCAAAAACTGGCAAAAAAGGCTGGATTTAATAAATATAATAAAATAATATAATTTTGCATATATTATAATTGAGACTTAAATCAGAATATTAATTACATATTTCACTAATATTAATTTGATTAATTAAAATAATTTTCACTGGTAATATGAATAAAAAAATATCAATAATCAATCATAATCAATTTTGTAGATAAATTTATGTGATGGTGACAGGTAAAAACTTTTTACTTTTCTCAAATTAATGTAGTAATGTTGCCTTTAAAATGAAAAAATTTAAATCAACAGTTTCTACATTTAAAAAATCTATAATAAAAAACAATATTAATGCATAAACATTTGCCAAATTAATCTTCATTTTATCTTTATTTGAGCCTTTAGGTATAACTTTTACAAATACTTTATAGAAGTAAACGGTACTACTTGTTTATCCCGTCGACCAATTTCACCAAATTATACAAATGAAAAAATATTGCCATTCTAAAATTTTAAGTTGGAAAAATGAATGAATTTCAATAATAATAAAAAAAAAATCTAAATTATAGGGTTACTTTAATAATAAAGTTCACTCATGACGTAACGACATAGCAAATATAAAATTTGAATTATCCAGATTATTTCTGTCAAAATAATACTAAGAATACAGTTTCTGTGTTTAAATGCAGAATTATTAAATTAAACCATAAGCAAACAGATATTTTTAAAATATTGAATTTGTGAATTAATTGTAAATATTTTAAATGTAATAATCGAATTTATTAAGGAACATAGTAAACATCAATGATAACGGAAGATTGTAAAGAATTCAATCCTCTTTATTTAGTCAAAAAACGTAGGAAAAAAACTATAAAATATATGTAAACATTAGATATGGGCTTGAAGCAAATATAGAAAAATAAAAATATTTTGTGGACAAAAATTGGTGACACCAGTTGAAAACTAATCTGATATATTTTTTCTTCCTTTAATATCACGAGGTAATCATTTATTGACATAATTTTCATTTTAAATAATGAAAAAAAAAAATTAGTAAAACCTTAATAAAAATACAAAAATAAATTAAAATTCACATGATGACGTAACAAACACATGTAACGTGTTTAATATCAAGTGAAAATGACATTTACAATTATCCATAATTGGCATTTAATCTTATAGTTTGGCGATAGTTAAGAGAGGGGAGGGTACAATGATTTTATTAGGTAATTTTTCTTACAATTTTTCCCACTGTCATTATACCTGCTACAGACTTGAATCTTGATTTGATCATAGGAAATGAGAATGAATTATCTTGCAAAAGGTTTTGTTTCTGTTTCTATTGTTTTTAAATTTAACTTCAAATAACTGTTGTTCTCATAGCATAGCCAAATTGGCAAGTGCTATTTCTCTCTCAGACTTTGCTACAAAATTAACTGAAGCATAAGGATTGATTGTTTAATAATTATGAGAGATTAAACCAAAGCCAGTAAGTTATTTACTAAAAAGTAAAACTGATTACTAAAGTATTTTACTAAAAAATACAATCTACTTAGATTAACTGTTTAAATGATGCATTGAATATTCTAAGGTAAATAAAAAAATAAAATTACATATTATTAGAGTTGAAATTATTAAAAATTAAAATATATTAATTACATCGCTGTAAATAAAACATCTATTTTTGCCACTTTGGCAAAAAGTGGCAAAAATGTATTTTTGCCAGGACGGTTTTTACCGGTTTTTTCCATGGTTTTTACCACCTTTGGCAAAAACATGCCAACCCTACTATCAATGCATCTCCAAAGTGAATTCCACTAAAATATTAAAAGATTATTTATACACTTTTAATACAATTTTCATATTAATTACAATTTTATTAAAATAAATGCCCACACTAATAATGTGATACTATTTTTTTCAGTAAAATAAAATCACAGAAAAATATTTTCGAACTCTCATTTTCTAAAAACACAATATTGACAAAAAGTAAAAAAAAAAAAAAAAAAAAGGTTAAGAAAAATATATTAGCGTCAGAAAAAAATAAAACCCTGTCAAACCCCATGCGTATATAGCAATATCCCTTTGAACATTCAAATTTAAAGAAACTGCCATTCGTCCACTGCCAGAAACTACAACATGAGCAAAATGTGACGAAAAATATTTCTTGTACTGATTCCTCCTACCTGCAACACAATTGAAATTAAAAACAATCTTCTTTCCCTTTCCAGCATATCCGTTACCAAAGAACTTTACATAAAAAAACCCTTACCGATTCAAATGATTTCAAGCAATAATCTTCTAAATAGATTAAACTACTATACACAATTGACTGATAAACCACCTTTTATAATCAGCTGATCAATGCGTAAATTTCTTTGATACTACTTTCAAATATTTATCCAATACATCGTTATCTCCATCTCCAAGGAAATCCCTCTTTTTTTCTATTTCCCTCTTTTCCTCTATTTTCTCAGGAAAATAGTTAAACGCTTTTAATCAGATGTCATTCTTCCACCAAACGAAACATTCATCCGGTTGTATGTATTCTTTGGCAGTTTTGTGTATAAAATGCATCTGTTGCTTGCATAAATGTTTCTAAACAAAGTTAAATTAACCGCAGGAAACTGGAAGATAAATAATTGCAGAATTTTCTGAATCATTTTTAAAGTGTCGCGTTGTTGAGCAGTTCATTTGAGAACCACCTTAATAAACACATTTCCTTTCATTTAATTTTAATTTTTTTTTTTTTTGTTATTTTAAATATATTATTAGCATGCTTGGCATGTATTTCAGATAAAATTTCCCAAAAAGTTCATATCCACAAACATTTTTGCTTTTTTTTTTTTTTTAAAGTTTCAAAAATAAAAAAACATTGTGTATTTAAAACCACAATCTTAATGTAATTATCTGTAACTTGACGGAAGTGGGGTGAAATTATCATCAGTAGGTTTGTGTTTTCTCTTCAAATTGTCCCCGTCTTTCGCCAAAATTCCGCCAAGCGAATAGATACATTCTTTATAAAATATATATATATCATAACAGTGGCACATTTTAAGTTAAATCAGTTTCATTTAAGCGGCCAATTGTTTCTTTATTTAAAGATAAAAAAAAAAAAAAACATACATAGAGATATTTGTGACTGTGCAGTATATTCTGTACAGTCAACTTCCACATTCCCCAAGTATAACTGAGTTCTAGATCGTTGGAGAATTAATGAAAGCCTAAAAAATACCTTTCATTAAGTATAGTTGCTGCCTAAAACAATAAATGCATTCCATATCCTCACAAGCGTGAACACTGCTTATGTAAACAACATTTATAAAAAAATATCTGGTCAGCAGCTAAAAGTAAATACCCCTGACTCCCATGTTTAAAACTCATTTAAACTAAAACCTTCCATCACTGTGCAGATAAAATGACACTTCAACAACATCAGCTATCGTCGAAAAGATTTCCGTTGATTAATGAATGTATGCAATGACTATGACTTCCAGTGAAATCTTTAATGACGACACATTTGATTAAACTTTAAAAACATATCTCGGCTTAAGCAAGTTCGAACACAGGGAAGAGCTTCAACCTTCGAAGCTTATTGAAATTATCAAGACCGCAGTTTTCTCCTGCAGAGATGATGGTGAATATATTCTTGAATCTTTAAGGTTAGAATATTGAGTGTTTTAACTAGAGATGCAACGGATGTCAATTTGGCCGGATACCGGATATCCGGCATAACTTGCAGCCGAATATCTGGCTGCAGTATGTTTTGATCTGTTCTTTTTAAAATTTTAATTTATTTTTAAAGAAATTAAATGTGGGTTTAGATTAGCTAGCCATCACTATGTTATTTTCTCTTTTATCTATTTTTTTAATTTTCCATTAACAATTATTTTTATGATAATTTCAGTTTTAGTACCAATAGTATAATTACATTATTTTAAATTTTTAGTTAGAATAGTATCAGCTAAATAGTTTAGAATAATAAATTAATTTTATGAGAAAAACTTACTACTGAATACTTTGGAAAGACAATATTTAATATTTTTATCTTCCCCCTTTTCTTTAAGAGTATAATGTTCAAGCTGTAAACTCCCCTCATTATTGCTTTAATACTTACCCTCATTATCTTTTATTGCTTTAATCCTTAACATTTTTTGTGTTGTGATAACAAAAACTTGTTCCTGCGTGTTGCTACTAACATAACTGAATTGCATAACAACAAAATTGGAATTTTAATAGTAAACTATTAGTTTAGTAATAGCAGATTATTTTTACAAAAATAACTTAAAACTGAATATTTTTGTAGCTAAATGTTTTATTTTTTTTTCCTTGAACTTCATTCTAATCTATACACAACTTATAAAAACAAGTTTTGTGTTATTGGAACTGAAAACTTCTTGCTTACTACTAACACAGCAAAAAAAGGTTCTTATTTGATGAGTCATTCTGTCACTTTTTCCTTTTTTTCAATTCCTACTATTAGCTCTATATATTTATATATCTTGTTCAAATTTTCCATCTTTAATAAAATACTTTTTATTCATCCACTCAAGTTCAAATACATTTTTTTAAACTTGTAGTGGATGACGCTTGATGTTAATACAGTTTTTTCAAATATTAATTCATTAATTAAATTAAATAACCAAACTACTAGCATTCAAAACTCTAAGATAAATGAGCAGAAACACTCCATTAGGTTCCACTCTTTGAAAGAGCCGCTACTACATGAAACTGTTGGCATGGCAACTGTTGACTCGTGATTATGTTTTAATGTTATTTTCTATACTATGTATTATCCGGGCTAGAGATGTAAACTTTCCGGAAATTTTGAAATGGTGGAAAAAAACAGTTTTTTTCTGGAAAAATTGATTTCTTACAAATGTTTCTGAAAAGTAAGTTACATTTTCTTAAAAAATATAAAATAATAAACATTTTTTCTCACTTTACATGAATACATTACAAAAAAAAAAGAAAAGTCAGCTTTTAAAAGTTAGCCTTTCAGTCTCAGAATTTTCACAGTAGCTTTTCTTGCTTAATTTAACACCATTCTTTGTAATATATCATATCTCTGTTGAAATGATTTTTCAATTACCAGTAGAGATAATTAAAAAAAAAAATAATAATAATAATCTTATGGGTTTCACTGCAGTTTGAAAGCAAATTTAAATTTCCTCTACCAGGGATCTGTTTAGGAAAAAATTGGGTCCTTTAAAGGACCCTTCACAAAATTTTTCATTTAAAAAAAGGACCCTTCACAAAATTATTTTCCCCAAAACAGGACCCTTCACAAAATTATTTTCCCCGAAACAGGACCCTTCACAAAATTATTTTCCCTGAAACAGGACCCTTCACAAAATTCTTTGTCTTAAAAATAGGTTTTTTACAAAATTTTTCCATCTTTAAACCAAACATTTCACAAATTAATCATTTAAAAGTAAAATCTGACCTGTCACTTTTACATATATAAAGAATATATATGTATTTTATATCCATATATCTTCTTTAAAATGCATAAACAAGAACTTGAATGTAACGACCATTTCAAATTCACAAAATTATGATTAGATTTTTCACAAATATAAAAAGCTGTTCACAATTTCACAAAAACAGGACCCTGTGAAAAAAGTCTGGACAGACCCCTGTCTACATAGTAATGCTTTGTATATAAATGACGACATTTTAAGGAAACAAATTATTGTAGTCGTGACATTATAAATATTATCATTTTTATATCTTCTATTGCTTAAAAATTGATAATTTACAATATTACATTTTTTTTTTTCATATAATTAGAATTTTCATTTCTTGTGTATTTAGTTTTGGTATAGCTTTCCAGTCTAAACCTAAACCAACCTTATGTTTTGGTTTTAGTTTAAGTTTCAGATTTTTAATACGAAAGTAATATACATATGTATGTAATGAAATTTATAAAACAGGTGTATTTTTTAATACTTCGAAATATTTAGTTGAAAACAATTTTTATCAGAAAATTTACATTTTCTTTGCAAAGTTTATTTGCATGCATTCATATTAAAAAAAAAAAAACCAGACAAGTCTTAAAATCTATATTTAAGGAAAAAGAAGAGAAGAGAAAAAAAACTTGAAAAGACTAAATGATTTCAAATACATGTTATTAAAAAATAACTTGTTTCTATTAATAGTTAAATATTTCTGGCGATTAATATCTAATTACATGAAAAATCGCAGCTATGCCACTAAAAATAAATACATGTTTGAAATTTTATATTAAATTTCTGGTATATTGTTGAAATAATTTTGCACATGAAATTTCATTTTTAACAGTTGGCATCTGTCTGACACTCTAAATATTCATATGCATTGACTATGTTCAAGAAAAAGAAAAATCATTATCCTCTACCTCAACATAACCAGATTTTACTGCCTTTTTCTGATTATTTGGCTATAACGTTTGATAAATTAATTATAATTGAACAAACTGTGTTGCATGATATTTTTGATTAAATCATCTTTCCAGTGGTATATAGCTTTTATGGTTGAAACTAAAAAATATTGGGTGTTATGAGTCATCAAACTTAAAAAAAAAACATTTTTCCCAAAATGTTTCTACAATTTTGGCCACTACTGTATATAAGAGATTCATTGGCGACTTCAGCTGTTATGTAGCATGATTTGTTATTCTAAAATCATCACATTTCTGGAGGATTCAGAATGAAGATTGAAAAAAATTCCGAATTTGTATAAGGGTTTTATGTAATTGTAAAGGATCCTTTAAAGGACTCAACTTCTTCCTAAACTGCTTACAGATCATATTTTCTATCTTAACATTTTCATGGAAGATACTGAACATGAAAAAATATCAGAATGCAACCATAATAGCATTTTGAATATATTATTTTATAAATTAAATTTCAATTTTTCCAATTTGGAAAAATTGAAAAATATCCCTTCGGAAAAAACCCGTTTTTTTTTTTTTCAAAGTTTCCGGTTTTTTTCCGAGCATTCCCATCTCTAATCCGGGCTATTCTTATATTATTTATTAAAATGGAAAATTGCAAGGAAATTCACTTTCTATTTTGCCACTTAATATTGTGATTCTGTCATATGTATATACATATTTATATTAATTGTAATTTAATAAAAAGTAACTAAAATAAAATTTTTCTTTGTTGACCTAAGTAGGAATTGACATAATTTTTTTTAAAATCTTACTTGTTAACTGTGTTTGTTGCTCATATATGCAGGCACATGTGTATGATAGTCATAGTTGTCTGCATGTTTGTTCTTTTATAGGTTTAGAAGCACAATTTGCCATAAATATAAGTAAATTATTTTTAGTTTAATAAATTAATGCTTTTTATTTTTCAAGATTAAACTTTAGGCCTTATAATCTGGAAATTTTAACAATGAGTTCAATGAAATAATTTCCGGCCAGATGATCTGCCGGATAATCATAATATCCGGCTTCTGCCAATTATCCGGCATGGTGGCCAGATCAGCCGGATACAGTATGTTCATCGAGTTTCCGTTGCATCCCTAGTTTTAAACTGTGAACACTGATTTAGCTCTCAGAAGAATTGAAAATTTATTTAGGAATTTATTAAGTAATTAGAATTTAAAAAATTTGATGCAGATTTGAGATTTTTCGAAATGGGACTGAAAATTGCCATATGCACGATTTTCAGGAGCCTGTGGTATGTGACATATAAGAAATTTTTTTTAAAAAATTGTATGGCCAGCATAAGAGGCAGGTAAAACCAAATAGCATTGCTACCTTCTCTTCCTATCAACAGTCTGTGATCCCGCTCATTTACTACAACTGCTGGAGGAAAGTCTCTCCTCCACGTAAAAATTTAAATTTTACCCCCTGAGTGAAACTCTCAATTATCCAATCTACTGTGTTCTGGAAACAGTCCATATATGCAGAAATCTGAATAATTGGAACAATCATTTATTATATACAGGGTGATTATAATTTAAGTTTGGATTTCCAAACATTATAACTTAAAAACTAGTGATCAGAATAACCGTGTGTTTCACCAGATTATTCATAAAGCAATAGAATTTTGCTTGGCACACAAAAATAATAATAATAATAATAAATATGTAGTGATATATCATATGGCAATGTCAATCATGGGAACTTGCAGAAGGGAAAATTTTGTCACTAGGCCATGTGATGTGAAAAAGGCTAGTACCTATCTTGATGTATCTGGGTTGTAGGGCCAAATTTTGAACACTGCAGTTACTCATTTCAATATCAAAGAAGTCATTGTTTCTGTGGGAACAATACTTATATTGTTGTCTCCGACATATGACACCTATGGGGCCATTCTGTTCCAAAATTTCTGAAAATTCAAGTCATTCAATTGCAAAAATTAAAAAAAATCAGTGAAAATTTGGACATTAAAAGCACAAGAAAAAAAATTCTGGGATGGAAAACAAACTTCTTAACATAACATCTTCTTAATATTAACCAAGAATGAATCATGTTTCTGTGAATACATCACGAATTCCCGTCTTCGAAAGCTTGCAATAAGCTAAAACATCAGAACAAGTCCGAAGTCCTTTATGTCCTTTAGTGTCTACAAATGTTAGTATCGATAAATCTCGTTCTGCAATGATGTCATGTTAGTAGTTCCCATGGATGCTACAAGCACATTTCGACCCCACTTCATAGATAGAAGATGGAAGGTTGCTGATGTCCCTTCTCTTACCCAAATAAAAACTGCATTTAAAATGCTATATATTGGTAAATGGTATCTGGCGAGGCACTCTCTTTTGGTCTCATGGGCCTTTGACCGGGCCAGACTCGGAATGCTTGCAAGGAAAAGGGGGATAGAATGGATTCTAATTATGAGAAATAGATTAAATTGAACTCAAAAAAAGAATGGGATATAATGGTCTTATTTTATTCTATAATAAAGTTTTGCCTGTGCTCCAATCTAGAGTCCTGCTTCGGGATGGGAATCTGATTTTACCCACACTTGACCAGATATGCAGTTCAGGTCTGATTGTCACTATTTTTTTCTATTGCGTATTAAGTTGACTCTTAATTGTTTCAGTTTGGGTTGCATTTTGACTCTTGCGGATCTTGTTTGGGTTAACCAGAAGTGCAGAATACTATTTTGGATGAAAAACTAGATATTTGAATGTCTTTTATATGTTTGTACATAAATAATAAATTTTATATCAGAGATATAATCATACGCTATTTTTTCATAATTGTGTTAAATTGTGGGTCAGTTTTCTTTGATTTTGGGTCGGGTTGAAGTATTTTGTGTTCGGGTTGACTTTAAATAGAATTTGCAGTCTTGGGTTGTGTATATAACCTAACCCATGCAGAATACTACTCCAATGCAATATGGCTACTTTCTGACACATTTGCGAATCATTCTTATTTTTCTCTGACACTGCAGATTCTGATTACGTAAACATGCAATGTGTCTCAGAAAAATATTTATTTATTGACGCCCATTAATTAGTTTATTTTTTATGCCCTTGAGAATTAGTTATTATTTTTTTCAAATTATACTGGGATTTATTTTATATAAGCACTTTAAAAGTTAATTACTTTTATTAACCAGTTGGAGTATTTTTTGGAATATTCTTTCTTTAGTTCATACTGCTATCAAATATATTTTTAATAGTATAATAACTCTAGGTGATTATGAAGAGAAGTAAAATTTAAAAATGAAAAGAAATAAATTTGATTCAAATTATGTATTGGTATTACAGTTCCTTATACAGTAGACTCCCTCAAATCCACACAGCTTGGAACCAGGCGTTGTGCAGATTTTAGAATTTTGCAGATTTCCGGTCTTTTTTTGTTTACATTTTTAAAACAGCTATTTGAATTTAGTAAAGCATTGGAAATTATAGTGAATGCTTACAATAAAGTAAAATATTAAAATAATTAAGTAAACTATTAAAATAATTTAAGTGAAATATTAAAATATTTTAAATAAAATATTGAAATAATTATGAAAAATAAAAATTTTAAAAATGTGTTATATTAAAAATAAAGTCAAGTTTAATAATTAAGGATGCAGTACTAAATATGCATAATAATGATGAAATATCAATTTTTTTTTGTTTTATTCAATGAAAACTCGCTATAACAGAAAGTATATTTATTATTATTATTTTGTACAAGCTTCATTCATTTCTTTACAATATATTTTGTGAACATGGACAAAATTGTTGTCTGCTTAAGTTTTTTTTTGTTATTTTTGTTTCTTAATGTCATACACCATTCTAGAGCTTATTCCATTACAAATGTGCCAAAAAAACAAGTAGATGGACCAGAATCTAGTTTTTTTTTTATGATCTCTTCTTATAGAATTATTGTCAAACTTATGTGTTTTCTTTTCCTATTTTTTTCATTAGAAAGATTGGAATCAGCCATATAACTTACTAAATTACAAAAAAAAAAAAAAAAATTACTTATTAAAACTGAAAATTGATTATCAAAGAATCAAAAGCAAAAACGTAAACATAAACAATACGACTTCAACAGTTACAGTTGCAGGTATTGTGGGGAAGCTACTGTTGTGTCATATTTTTTATGTTACATACGGAAATAATTTACATCAGAATTGTAAAATAACGAAATTTTATTTCAAGTTTATGTAGATTTAATAAACAAAAAAGCTTGATTAATTAAAAAATGTCTTGTAAAAAGATCACGATCGCCACTGATATTCGTGCCATCTTGAATATTTTCGGAAATAAATTCATATTTTCTTTGTGAGAAAGTTTGAATTTGGTCATATTAATCAGAATTACATATTAAAATGCATAGAAATATTGAAAAATATAAATAAATATTGAAACATGGAGGAAATGAACACAAAAAATAAACAGTTCGGTTACAGTTTACCCTTGTGAATAACATGTAGGACCCACAATATGGCGAATTTTCACTATAGGTACGCTAATTACATTAAAATCAAAAGTAACACAATTTTATTAAGTAATTAATTCGCTGTAATAGCCAAAAGAGCATTATTAAGAAAAAAAATAGTAAAAAAAAAAACACTGATCGCCACTGGTTTCAGCGCCATCTTTAATTTTGTTCCTACAACTTAACTGTAAGTTTCACTGTTTGCATTTGCAACAATACACAGATTTTAGGAATTCGCGGATTTAAGGGAGTCTATCTACTGTATTTCATGTTCACAACATTTACTAATAGCATTATTTTAAAATCTTAATTTTTTTATTTCTCTATAGAATTTTTTTTCAGATTGATATGTTATTTATAAACTTTAAAATTCAAATTTCTTTTCAAAATGACATTAGATGAACAAAATGCATGCTTTTATACAATATTGTGTAAGCTTGTTGCACATAATATAGTTATTTATTCTTAATCCATGACAAAAGTACAGTTTTAAAATGTGTAATAATCTCTATTTAAAAAATATATATATAATGTATGACATATTTGTAGCTTGTATTAATAGAATGGTTTATTTTATATGCATACTAGCTGACTTGCCCGGACCCGTGTACTAAACTGAAATTTCTTAAAAAATGAAACTCTGGCCCGGGTCTTCGATGGCTTCGGGACTGTCATGCTTGTATGCTCCGGAAAATTTTTTAGTTCCACTTGCCACTGCTAGAGAAGCATTCTGTTCTAAACTAACCTCTGACATGGGTCCCCACAGTCTACAGCACCATATAGTAGGATTTTTATGATAATTTAGTAAAATTGAGCTGGTTTGGAGAAGATCGGAACATTATTAGCCCAGTTATTAGAATAAAGCACAGTTAGAGAAAAAAAACTTTGAGGGAGGTTCCAGGGTGGGGGAGTGGATATTCAAGTACCCATCAGCAAATGATTAATTAGGAGGATCACTATGCATCTTTAAAAATTCGTCTAGGAACTTAATTAGAAATTTGTCTTAGACTGTTATTCAGAAATAGTGGTACCTACTGCTCATAACTTTATTTTAATGTTATAGAGTTTGATTATTAAGTTAAATATGATGTTTGGAATCAGTTGCATTAAAATCGGAAAGTTAGATGCTGAGATATGGAAATGGAGCACAGTTAGAGATAAAACCTTGAGAGGGGGGCCAGAGGGAGCAGAACATTCAACTGCCCTTCAGCAAATTACAAATTAGGAATACCACTATGCATCTTTAAAGATTGATTCATTTGGTTAAGCTAGGAACTTAATTTGAAATTTGGCTTAGACTGTTGTTTGAAAATACTGGAAACTGATTTCTAGAAATACACCCTGAAGCTATGAATGCTGATTTTTATGATAATTTATTAAAATGAAACTGGTTTGGAGAAGATCGTAACATTATTAGCTGAGTTATAGAAATAAGGCACAGTTAGCGAAAAAACCTTGAGTGAAGGGTCGCCAGGAGGGGCATGGTCAAGTGCTGAACAACAAATCACTAACTTTGACTCTTTGTATGCATATGGAAACGGGGCACAGGGATGATAGAAAACCATCTCGTTTGAGCCAAACCAAGTTGTAATCTGGCCCATAGCACCCAAGATACTTGGAACTCAAATAAAAACATTTCTGAAATTATTATTCGAAAAGAGTGGTATGTACTACTCAGAATTTTACTTTAAGACTGTGGAAGGTGATAATTAAGATATTTATGTACTTTGGAATCGGTTTCGATCATTTTGGATTATTAGACGATGAGTTCTTAAAATAGAGCTCAGTTAAGCAAAAATCGGAGAAGGGGGCAGAGAGGGGTAGTGGATGTTAAAGTACCCTTCAGCAAATGACTAATTAGGAGTACCACTGTTCACTTTTAAAAATTGATTCATTTGGTTCAGCTAGGAATTTAATTTGAAATTTGGCCTAGGCTATTATTCGGAAATAGTGGTAATCACTGCTAATAAATTTACTTTATGTTATAGAGCATGATTATTAAGTGAATTATAATGTTTGGAATCAGTTGCGTTGAAATCGGAAAGGTAGTTGCTGAGTTATAGAAACGGGCATAGTTAGAAAAAAAGCCTTGAAAGAGGGGCCGGGGGAAGTGGATGTTCAAGTGCCCTTCAGCAAATAACTAATTAGGAGGACCACTATGCATCTTTAAAAATTCATTCGTTTGGCTAACCTAGGAACTTAATTAGAAATTTGACTTAGACTATTATTCAGAAATACTGATAACCACTACTCATAACTTTACTTTGATGTTATAGAGGGTGTTTATTAAGTTAATTTTAATGTTTTTGGAATGAGTTGCGTTGAAATCGGAAAGATAGTTGCAGAGATATGGAAACTGGACACAGTTACAGAAAAAAAAACTTGGAAGCATCAGAGGGGAGTGGATGTTCAAATGCCCTTCTGTGCAAATGACTACTTAGGAGGACCACTATGCATCTTTAACAATTCGTTTGTTTGGTTAAGGTAGGAACTTAATTAGAAAGTTGTCTTAGACTGTTATTTGGAAATAGTGGTACTCGATACTCCATAAATTTAGTATAATGTTACAGAAGTTGATTATTAAGTTATCAGTTATCAGTTGTTAAGAATCAGTTGCGCTGAAATCGGAAAGTTAGTTGCTGAGATATGGAAACAGGACACAGTTCTGAATAAAATCTTGGGGGTGGGGGGGGAGGTCAGGACATTCAAGTGCTCTTCAGCAAATGACAAATTGGGAGAACCACTATGCATCTTTAAAGATTGATTCATTTGGTTAAGCTAGGAACTTAATTTGAAATTTGGCTGAGACTATTATTCGGAAATACTGGTAACTGCTTTCTAGAAATATGCCCTGAAGCTATGAATGCCGATTTTTATGATAATTTAGCAAAATGGAACTGGTTTGGAGAAGTTCGGAACATTATTAGCTGAGTTATGGAAATAAGGCACAGTAAGAGAAAAAACTTGAGGGAGAGGCCACGAAGAGGTACACTGTTCGACTGTTGGTATGCATCAACTGAATTCGGACTGCATACTTTTCTTAAGAACCTAATTTTTAAATTAGGAATCTAATTTTTATGAAAACTGTTATTCTAAAATAGCGGTATTCTCTAAGTATAACAGCAATTAAACGTTACAGGTGAAGCTAAAAATGTTAAATTTGTTATATGAATGTTTGTTATATGTTCTGTTGAAATCAGAGCAGTAGATTTGGATATATTAATAAGGGGGTGTGAAATAAGGAAAAATCTACTGCCAAGTTGTGCGTGGCCAAGTACAATAAATGCGATATTTAATAAAAAGTCGTTTACCTCCCCCACCCCACCTCTCATTCACTCCCCTCAAATATAACAAATAATCTGTTAAAGTTTTCTGTATTAATTATCTCTAACATAATAATGTGTCATGTAAAAAAAAAAAAAACCTTAAACCTAGCTTATTATCATTGATTTAGTCGATAAAATCCTTTAAAAATAAGTTTTTAGCATTTGGCAACAGTTAATAATTAAGTTGATTGTCCACATGTTATACAATCTCTGATCCATCGATTTTAAGCACTTGACTTGCAATGATCCCTACCCTGGTTTATAATTACTTCTACGGATGGTCTATACAACCAACCAACCGACCGAAGGAAAAAAGCGTATTTTTGGTGAGAGTTCTTTGTGGATTTTAATTCATATTTCGGCTAATTTTCAAAATATTAAAATTCTGATTCTCAGGTGCACCAGGAAAGGTTTTGGACTATCCTCACCTAAATTTTCAGACTTCTAGGTGCACTAGATTGTCCCAGCCATCGTCGACAGACAGACACACACACAGGCACACAGAGCAACACTTTCTTTTATTAGTATAGATATCTGCTGAGAGAGAGGTGAATAAATTGAGAAGTTTTTTTTTATCTTTGTTATTTTTAACTGTACACTTAAGTCTTTCCTCATTCCTGTTCTCTAATCAAATGAATTATAAGTAATAAGTTTTAATTTGTATGCACATGTTTTGATGTATTATTTCAAATATTTTTCTTTTTGTAGGTGCATTACAAAGTGTCTGTGGAATGCTATGATCATCTTATTTTTTTGCTGAAATTTGTTGCAGTGTGTGGAATTTTGTGAATCATTTTTAAATATGTTGAATGTACAAGGCTTAAGGCGAAATGTAAAAAATGTTGTTAAAAACTATACTGATGCTCAAGTAAAAGTAAGAGAAGCAACTTCGAATGACCCATGGGGACCATCCAGTACTTTAATGAGTGAAATAGCCGATTTAACATATAATGTTGTAGCATTTTCAGAAATCATGCAAATGATATGGAAACGGTTAAATGATCATGGAAAAAATTGGAGACATGTGTACAAAGCTCTTGTTTTATTAGAATACCTCATAAAGACTGGATCTGAAAAGGTAAATTGTTTTCACAATATTTATCTTTGAAAATTTTAATAAGTTGATTCAAATTGGGTTAGTCCATTTGAAGTGGTCCAGTGCTTGTTGCTTGATCATTAAAATAATAATAATAATATTCTGTGTGCTATATATTAATGGTTTGTATCTTTTTTTTGGCCAATTTAAGGCTTTAGGGGTAGGATGTCAATGATTTTAATCAAATGATTTACATAAATTATTTTAATCAGGTGGTTTATATCGGCAATTTAAATTGTGATTTTAATCATATGATTTTTAAAAAAAATCATTGATTAAAATCATAAATTTTCTAAATTTTTAAAAGGATGTAAAAAATATTAAAATCTAAGATGAACATAATTTACAAAGTTTCTATAGGTATTGTGCCTAATGAATAAACAAAAAAAGCTTTAAATAATTGTTTTATAAGTTTAATTCCTTATGTTTGTAAAAAAAATAAGTACAGCAAGTTTGTAAATAGCCAGTTTTTATCTGGCATAAAAAGCATTTCATTTACAAATTATATTTAATTAAGTCTAATATAATTTGTAATGCCATAATTTTCTTTGAGTAATTAAATTATTCATTCCTTTATCTATATTGATAAAAGAAAGATGTTTGTCTGTGTGTGTCTGTTTGTTAGTGATGTCTAGGGAAATCTATTGCTCGTAGAGATCTGCATATTTGGATAGGGTTAGACGAAGACAGGTCTGAATGTATCTAAGACTCAGATTTTTAATTTTTTTATAATTAGCCAAGACATTAATTAAAAACTCAAATGAACGAGCTTCAATTTTTGACAGTTTGTTAGCATTAGGATCGCTTCTATGCATGTCCAGAAAAAAAAGAAACTGATATTTACTATTAAAGGTAAAATAATTATTGTGAATAATAAGATTAAGTCCTGTCTTTATTGTTAATTTTAAAGCCAAGTTCAATCACCTGGTCTAATAAATTAATCCTTGATATAATAAATAATAGAAAATCTGGGAATGAATTTAATGCACATAAATCTAAGCTTACTACACTTTAATACTTTCCCGGTTCTTTTGAAAAATTAAAATGAAGGCTAAAGCATTTCAACATCAGTATAATAAATAGCCAAGCTTCCTCTGAAATTAAAAGATGTCATATGCAGTAAAACTGATCCAATGCATTTTGAAAATTATTCAGGAATATATCATCGATACCATGTCAAACTATCGAATATGACAATAGCTACTTTTCAGGAAGGCAAAAAAACTGTTTTAATAATGGATTCAAAATCAGCGCTTGGCGGAAGTAACCAATTGTTACATATTCCTTGTGCTGTGTTATATCCTATTTAAGCCTGCTATCACGATAAATCATTTGAATAATTTTATTCGCAAAAAAATCAAATTTGATACTTTGACATGCTATGTTTATTTGTACTTTTTCTCACTTTCTGCAAAAGTTTACAAGTCAAAGTAGCGAATATGCCATATTCGATCGTTTGACTTGTACTTTTCTCAGTTTTAGCAAAATTTTTAAATAGGTAATATGCTAAAATTGATAGTTTACTTGTAAAATTTTCGTATTTACATATTCAATATAAAAGAATTAACAATTTTCTTTAATAATTTAAAAAACGAGCTTACTGTAAATTGATGAATGAAAAAACTTATTTTAGGTGTTATGTAAATTTTATAAAATATAAGAAAACAAATAAATAACACACAAATAGAGGGGTGGGCAACCACGAAGTGTTTCCGATAGTTATCATTCATTTACAGGGGCACACAAAACGTTTCGGTTAGAGTGTGGTCTATTAGCAATAATTGCAGGAAATACGTTTTCAATTGCAGTATGCATTTTTAAGTTTAACTATTTGCACACTACATGTGTATAAATTATACAGATTACATACAGGACTATGCAAAATAATTCATAAGCATTAGAAAGTACGATTCTGAATTTCTTAAAGGTGGTTTTTAATTGTGTTATGCATTTCCAAATTATTAGTATAAGATATGTTTGTAGAATATATATAAAATCATATACAGGGCCACACGCAAAGAACTGGATACATGAACACCTATGGATGATAATT
Organism: Maratus michaelseni; assembly: GCA_963931845.1. Classification (NCBI taxonomy): domain Eukaryota; kingdom Metazoa; phylum Arthropoda; class Arachnida; order Araneae; family Salticidae; genus Maratus; species Maratus michaelseni. Next base: position 300,478,462 of record OZ007586.1, read on the forward strand.
TCTGGAAATGTTATTTCAGTAGTTTTAAGCGTCTATTAGCCTGAATTAAATTTTAGCTTATGTGGCTTGTATAGAAATCTGTAGGTAATATATAAGGCTGTACACAATAATTCAGGTATGTGTTCATCTATTGGTAAAAATTTCTGAATGTGAATTTTCAACCTGTTATATGTTTTCTTACTAAACTAAATTTTAGCATACAATGGAGGATACATACAAACCTATAAATCAAATACAGGGCTACACAACAGAATTGGAGTATTTTTAAGGAGTATGGTGGATAATTCCTGAAATCTGGTTTTCCATGTGTTATGCGTTTTCTAAAATGTTTACTTAGGTATCTTATTTACCTTAATAAACAGCGATGTTTTGTTAAAGTATTCTAGTGCTGGAAAGTGTTTCTTAGCATGATTGGCGCATGATTTTTAACACTTTCCAACATAATTGAAAAGTGTTTATGAATTCGATTTGTCTGTCTGCCAACTGTCTGTCCTCTAACTTGCGTAAATATACTCGGATTGCCATAGAATTGATATATGTTATTGATGTTTATTACAGCTTGTTCAGTATTCACAATGAAGTGTATAGCGCTTATACTTGAATGCCGTTACATTTTGGTCTATAGGGAAAATTCTTTGCAGTGTATTTTAGAGATTTTCCACTATTTCAAATATATAGAAATTGATATACATCGTTGTAGTGCACTGCAAGATGCTTACTATCGAATATGGCATGTGTAGCACTTATAATTAGTTTACAGGGAAACTGAAAGGTATTCAATTTTATTATGGTCTATGGGGAAAAATCATTTACAGTGCATTTTAATCATGTTACACTATTATAAACATATTGAAATTGTTAAGAATTTCTAAGGTGCACTAAGGCATGCTTTCTTAGAATATAGAGTGTAAAGCATTTATCATTTGTTTACAGGGCCACATAAAATTATTCGGTTAAATAATTTTTTACGGGAAAAAACTGTTTGCAGTGAATTTTAATTATGTTATACTATTTGTAATATAATGAAATTGATATACATTACCGAATTTTACTACAAGTTACTTGTTGTATAATATGATGTGCATAGCATTTATCTTTCATTTACAGGGACACACAAAATATTTCGGATACAGTACTGTATCCGATGTATTATCTCTATAATTACTGGAAATGTGCTCAGGAAATGTGCTCCTGAAAATAATTCGTAAGCATTGCTGTGTATCAGAGTAAATTTCTTAAAGGTTTTTTTTAATCTAGTTAGGCATTTTGAACATGAAATATATTTTGTATACTAAGAGATGTTTGTAAAATATAAATAAAATTATATACAGGGCAACGTAAAGAACTGGATACATGGCCGCCTATGTATGATAATTTCTGAGAAGTGTGATTTCAGTAGTTTTCAGCGAATTTTTGCCTGAATTAAACTTTAGCTTAATATGTGGTATGTATAAAAATCTTAAGGTAGTATACAGGGCTGTACAAAAAGAATCCAAATAGGTGTTCGTCTATTGGTTGAAACTTCTGATGGTGAATTTTCAACTGCGTTATGTGTTTTCTTAGTAAACTAAATGGTAGCATACTTTATTATACAAATCTATAGGTTATATACAGGGCTGCACAAAATAATTGGAGTACTTTTCTGGCTATGGCCTGTAATTTCTGAAATCTGGTTTTCAAATATGTTTTACGTTTTCTAAAATGTTTACTTTGGTGTCTTATTTACCTTATTGAACAGCGAAGGCTTGTTAAAGTTGGTGTTGGAAAGTGTTTCATATTCTATGCTTGATGCATGATTTTTCTTTCTTTTACTTTATTCTATCTTTACAAGAAGAAAGTATTCGATACGTGAAAAAACTTGAATTCTGTTTTCAACAGATTTATATGTTTTAGAAGGTCCAGAACACGATTTGACTGCTTTTAAAAAATTTCTGTCTGTGTGTCTGTATTTGGCAAAAATTTTCTGGGCGTTTTACGTCAAGAACTAAAGCACGGAACTTACTAAAACTTGACATTCTGTTAGACCTTGATATAAATTAGCACTGATTAGTTTTTGGTGTAAATCGTTCAAGAAGTGTCTCTGCTATGCTGTATTTTTCACGATTTCCACAATAGCTCTATCTCAAGAACTAATACATGGATTTTCCTTAAACTTTAGATTCAGTTAGATGTTGACATAAGTTGTTGCTTATTATATTTTGGTATAAATCATCCAAAAGGTGGTGCTGCTATACTGTCTTTTTTACGATTCCCGTGATAGCTATATCTCAAGAACTAAAGCATGGATTTTCATCAAACTTCAGATTCAGTTAGACCTTGATATAAATTGGTGCCAATTAGTTTTTGTCTAAATTGCCCGTCATGTGGCGCTGTTATGCTTAATTTTTCATGATTTCCATGATAGCTATATCGCAAGAACTATTGCACGAATTTTCAGATTCAGTTATACTTCAGATTCAGTTTGACCTCTATATAAATTGGTGCTGATTCATTTTTGTCTAAATCGCCCAACAGGTGGTGCTGCTATGTTGCATTTTTCATGATTTCTGCAATAGCTCCCTCTCAAGAACTAATACACAGATTTTCATGAAACTTCAGATTCAGTTAGACCTAGACGTTCACATAAGTTTCTGCTGATTAAGGTTTGGTGTAAGTCGCCCGACAGGTGGCGCTTCTATACTGCACTTTTCAGTACTTCTGCCATAGATATATCTTAAAAACTTAAACTTTCACCAAATTTCGTATTTTGTTATACCTTGACATAAATAGATCAATATTGGTTTTTGGTGTATACTGGAAACAGGTGTCGCTGCTATGTTCTGTTTTTCATGATATCCGTGATAGATATATCTCAAGAACGAACAGTTTGTCATTTAATTTTGTTTTTCAGACGATTTCATTTATGTAGAGGAAAGTTTAGGCCACAGCATACTAGTTCTTTCTTGTTAAGTTATTAATTTTAGGGAAGTTGTGAAAAATTTACTTTGCAGAACAAAAAAGGAAAAAAAAATCTGATTTTAAAGTTGCAAAACAGTATTTACAGCAGACAACTTTTAATTTGATGGAATATAAGTATGTTCCACTATTAAAGTTTATTAAATAAAAAACAATTACAACATAAAAAAACAGTAGACAATAATATACATAAATTTCATTAAAATTGTTACAAAGTATGCAAAATTATTTTTTACACTATAGATTAAATGAAAATGACAAAATTTACATTCGAAAAGTAGGTGTTGTTTCATTCAATTGTGGAAATATGCTGAAGATTTTAGTCACTGAAAATGCATTATTTTAACAACGATATATTTCAAAAGTCATGCTATTTGTCAATTGTATTTTCCCGTTAGATGATTTCTGTCTTTTCTCGCAACATTAGAATAACCGGGTTTGCCACCCTTATAGAAAATAAATTAGAAATTAAACAAGAAAGAAAATTCTTGCGTCAAGCATAGATTACGCAGTACTTTCCAACACTTCCAGTATACTATAATGAAACTTTAGCATTTAATAAGGTGAGAGAAGATATTTAAGTAAATAATTTCGTAAACGGCATTACATAAAAACAATTACTTTCTAGCAATTACCGTCCATAGCCGAAAAAGTAGTTGAATGGATCTGTGAAGTTCTGTAAATGATCTATAGATTGGTATGTAATCTAGCTAGTATGCAAAAATTTAGTTTAGTTACAAAACGCGGCACTTTCTACCTTTAGCAATTTTTTACAATAAACAGAAGCATACTCGAATTCTTTTGTACAGCCCTGTATATTATCTACAGATTTTAATACATGTCACATAATATGGTAAAATTTAATTCAAACAAAAAAAAACTAATTACACTATTAAAACACACTTCTAGAAATTACCATCCGTAGCCGGCAATGTATCCAGTTCTTTGCATAGCCCTGTATATTATGAATTTATTTATATTCTACAAACATATCTTAGTATACTAAATATAATTCAACTCGAAATTACATAACTCAATTAAAAACCCTCTTTAAGCAATTCACGTCCGTACAGTGTAATGCTTACAAATTCTTTTGTGTTGCCCTGTGTATGATCTATAAAATTTATACATACCGCGTAGTATGCAAATAGTTAAACTTAAAAACTCATGCAATAATTGAAAACCCACTTCCAGCAATTATTGCTAATAGAAGCACTGTAACCAAATTTCTCTGTCCCTGTAAATTAACGGTAACTGTCATGCATGACATACTGTATAATAAGCATCTTGTAGTACACTTCCATTACGTATATGAATTTCATTATGTTTGAAATAGTGTAACATTATTTTTAAATGTGGTTCAAACATTTTTTTACCATAGATTATTTTTAAACCAAATTATTTTGAGTGATCCTGTAAATAAATGACAAATGACTTGCACACCATATTCTGCATAAAACAGGTTTTAGTGCACTTGATAAATCCATATCAGTATCATTATGTTTTAAATAGTGTAACACCATTAAAGTACACTTTTCCCCATTGGTTGGTTGGTTGATTTATGACGGGCAATTATCTGCTCGAGAGATATAGGCAGTAGGGGGGATGTCTTCTGTTGAGGGGGGGGGTCTTTCTAAGGGATCCTAACCCGTATTTATGGCAAGGTTCAAAGAAAACCACAAAAAACTCCAAACGGTTACGTCGACGAGCGCAACAGGGGTTTGAACCCAGCACCTCCAGTCTACCAGCTTTGAGAACAGAACCTCTCAGCCGCTGGTAGAGCCTTTTTCCCCATTGATCGCAGTGTAGCAAAATTCTTTTGAGTGTCCCTGTAATGCGCTATCAATGCTACAAATTCCATTTTCAATACAAAACATGCTATAGTACACATCAAAAACACACATCAACTCATTACAATATTAAAAACACATTTCTAGAAATTACTATCCATAGCCTGCAATGCATCTAGTTCTTTGTGTAGCCCTGTATATTATGAATTTATTTATATTCTACAAGCATCTCTTAGAAAAATAAAATTCCGAAAAAGAGTTAAAAACCTCGTTTATGTAATTTATGACGCATACGTATGCTTAAAAATTCTTTTGAGTAGCCCTGTATAGTACAACCTGTGGAATTTTTACACACCACGTAGTATGCGAAGAGTTAAACTTAAAAAGTAAAAAAAAAATACAAAAATTTACGGCAAGTTATTGAATATGCCATATTCGACACTTTGACATGGTAACTTTTGGAAATATGTGCATATTCGTTATTTTGAAACTTGCATTTTATGTAAGTTTCTAAATAAGCTAGAAATTAGGGATGCAACGGATATCCGGCATATCTGGCTGATTTTTCAATATCCGAATCACAATCACCGAATATCTGTCTTCTCTGCCGGATATCAGACTCTCTACTACATAAGTTCTATCAATAATAGGAATAGGACATGATGGCAAATTATATTCAAACATCCTTGATAAAAGTGACTTTTGTTTATAATGCAAAATATGAAATATAATAGTAAGTTTCCTATCCACGAGTAAAAGGTCCTAACTCTCAAAAGTTTAAAGAATTGCGAGCTTTCTTAATATAGATATTTGAACTCTTTATAATAAATTTAAGAATTTACGTTTACATCTTTTAGAAAATTGTACCTTTATTGTCAGATTGTAAAATAAAATTTGATGGTGTTTAGGACTTTATTAATTTCAATTAAACAGACCTATTTTTATTTTTGTTTTTTAACTTGTATGTTAAAAAAACTTTATACTTATTACCTACACTAATAAAAGAAAGTTTTGCTCTGTGTGTGTGTGTGCGATGGCTACCAAAATCTTCCGCACATAGGAGTCTGAAAATTTGGAGGAGGATAGTCTATGGCAGGTCCTGATGCACCTCAGGCTCAGACTTAATTTTTTGTTACCCGGGCCCCTTTACATTTTTGTGCCATTAATTGTTTATAACTTACCTCCTTTTTATCCGATCTTCTTCGTTTTTGAGGTCCTTTCTTCATTTAGCTATTCCCCCATTTCTACATTCCAGTTAAGACCCTGGCCTCCTGGAGCCCAGTATAGGGGCCCCGTTGAAGTTTTTGTTCCCTAAATTGTTAATAACTTGCCTCCTTTTAATTCGATCTTCTTCATTTTTGGGGCTTTCTCTCCATTTAGTTATTCCCCCATTTCTACATCCCAGTTAGAACCCTGGCCCCCAGGGCCCCTTGACCTTCTTGTGTGACATGCATTTTTCACCCCCTCCCTCCAAATTGTGTTACCCTCTCAATCTATACCGTATACAGGGTGATTCATAAAAGATGGGCAGAACTTTAAGGGGTTATAGTACACTTAAAGACAAATAATATTAAATAGGAGACTAAGGGTCCCAGACGTATTCCCAAGGAGATAGGGGGCATTAAAGTTTAGGGTCCGAAATTTCAAATGATTATAAAACATGGAAAAATTGGTCGATTCGTTTGCGGTTTTTGCAAAAAATTTTCTTTATGCCAGTATTTTCTTGAAATAAAATTTTAAAGTTCAATTTCAAAAAATGCCGATAGGGGGCGCTTTAGACTTTGGAGTAACAAACAACTATTTTTTAACGTTATTTTTTGTATTTCTTTAAATGATTTCGAAAGCTTAGACTTAAACTTAAATTTTGATCTAAAAATCTGAGTCCTAACGAGTAGTTAAGTAGCGTAAACTGAAATTTGAAATTTGAAACCCTTCTCCCCCCCAGAACAAAAATCAGTTATTCCCGATCTTTGTGTCGTAGATTAGGCTCTAACTACTGCCGCGTTTTGCTAAAATTATTCTTTATGTCAGTATTTTCTTGAAAATAAATTTTAAAGAAAATTTTCAAAAAATTCCGATAGAGGGCGCTTTAGACTTTGGAGTAACGAACAACTATTTTATACCGTTATTTTTTGTGTCTCATTAAATGCTTTCTAAAGCTTAGACTTAAACTTAAATTTTCAGCTCAAAATCTGAATCGCTGAGCGTGGTTCAGTAGCGAGGAGAGGGGGTTCAAATTTCAACTTCTGAACATAGTTCAGTTTGCACTACTTAACCATGCCCAACGATTCTGTGCTGTGATACGAGGCAAAAATACAACTTTCGTCAAGGACTGCATAGTCGGAATTCACTCATAAAGGCACTGGCACAGTTGGAAACGTCGCTCATGCAAACGTTAAAGCTCCATTCCTGACGCTAGTCACCGGGTGAAGAAGGAAACAGAAAGTATGCAAATGTCAAATGGGGAAGAAGAAGAACACGTATGCAAAATTTCGACACGATTCAGGCATAAAAACCACTGAACGGTGAGTCAAGTGTAAGTCGCTGTAGTAATGAATCGGAAGATGGTGCCCTTCACGAATAAGGAAAAGGCTGAGATGCATTTAATTTACGGAGCGGCAGATGGAAATGGTGCAGAGGCACAACGAATGTACGGAGAGCGATTTCCTAACAGGCGGTTGCCTAACCGCAAAACTTTCGAGCGCTTGCACAGACAGTTGTGTGAGACGGGATCATTTCTCGCTTCCCGGTCGAATGCAGGTCGTGCAAAAAAGGACGAATCAGTAGTTGTTGCAGAAGCCATTCTGGATGTAGTAGCGGCGCAGCCAAGTACAAGTACACGAACAGTGGCTAGCCAGGTGGATACCTCACAGTCCACGACTTGGAGGGTACTGAAGGATGAACATTTGCTCCCGTTTCATGTGCAACGAGTCCAGAAACTGTCTCCAGGGGATTATCCAAATCGTATTGAATTCGCCCGCTGGTTTCTGCAGCAGAACGCGCTAAATCCACATTTTGGACGAACTGTGCTTTTCACCGATGAATGTACCTTCACACGTGAAGGTACATTTAACACACACAATGCACATGTATGGGCGGATGTCAATCCACATGCTACGTATCCACATGCTCATCAGAGACGCTTTTCCATCAATGTTTGGGCAGGAATCCTCGGAGACCACCTAATCGGACCGTACCTTCTTCCTGAACGCCTCAACGGTAAAACATACCTCACATTTCTGCAACATGTGCTGCCAGACCTGTTAAACGTTGTTCCTCCACGCATCCGGCGGGTCATGTGGTTCCAGCACGATGGAGCGCCAGCCCATTACGTACGAGACGTCCGCAACTATCTGGACATCACATTTCCGAACAGATGGATTGGTCGAGGTGGTCCTGTTGCTTGGCCTGCTCGCTCGCCAGATCTTTCACCCCTCGATTTCTTTTTTTGGGGACGATTGAAGGCTCTTATGTATGAGACACCCATTGAATCCCCCGAGGAACTGGTTGCCAGACTTTCCGCCGCTGTAGGGGAAGTGCTCGAAAAGCCTGATGTTTTCGCGAATGTTCGCCGTTCCATTCGTCGCCGTTGTTCTGCGTGCATAACCTCTGGTGGTCACAATTTTGAACATTTATTGTGATTACATGTTAATAAATATGCTTTGGTAACATAATCCTAATTTGTGTCTTTTTACCTCGTATCACAGCACACAATGTGTGGACATGGTAAACTGAACTGTGCTCAGGAGTAGAAATTTCAAACCCCTCTCCCCAGAAACTTAACCACGTCTAACGATTCAGATTTTGGGCTGAAAATTTAAGTCTAAGCTTTAGAAAGCATTTAATGAGACACAAAAAATAACAGTATAAAATAGTTGTTCGTTACTCCAAAGTCTAAAGCGCCCTCTATCGGAATTTTTTGAAAATTTTCTTTAAAATTTATTTTCAAGAAAATACTGACATAAAGAATAATTTTAGCAAAACGCGGCAGTAGTTAGAGCCTAATCTACGACACAAAGATCGGGAATAACTGATTTTTGTTCTGGGGGGAGAAGGGTTTCAAATTTCAAATTTCAGTTTACGCTACTTAACTACTCGTTAGGACTCAGATTTTTAGATCAAAATTTAAGTTTAAGTCTAAGCTTTCGAAATCATTTAAAGAAATACAAAAAATAACGTTAAAAAATAGTTGTTTGTTACTCCAAAGTCTAAAGCGCCCCCTATCGGCATTTTTTGAAATTGAACTTTAAAATTTTATTTCAAGAAAATACTGGCATAAAGAAAATATTTTGCAAAAACCGCAAACGAATCGACCAATTTTTCCATGTTTTATAATCATTTGAAATTTCGGACCCTAAACTTTAATGCCCCCTATCTCCTTGGGAATACGTCTGGGACCCTTAGTCTCCTATTTAATATTATTTGTCTTTAAGTGTACTATAACCCCTTAAAGTTCTGCCCATCTTTTATGAATCACCCTGTATACTCGCATATAAGCCAACCCCCAAATTCAAGATGAAAACACTTTTAATACCAATATTTTACAGTAGTTTTCTTCGTGCCTTAAATTATTTAGAATTAAATGAGATGAAATAAGGCATAGAAAACTATTGTGAATTACTGGTATTAAACATGTTTTCATCTTGAATTCGGGGGTCGGCTTATACGCGAATATATACGGTAACTTTAAAGGTGAGTCTTGGACTCCTCTCTCCAGGCCACTACCCTCATAATTTTATTGGTTCCTAGGGCCCAATCTTTTAAGCATTTCTTTAAAATGTTATTCTAATGATTAATTTATACCTTATGCTTATTTTTGACTAATTGAAGATCTAAAGTGCTAAGTACTAGGAAATTTTTAAGATGTTTTCTTCTCACGGCCCTGATTAAAACTATCAGTTGGCCCCTTTTGTGCACCCTATGATAGCTCCCTTAAAAACTGTCTGATTCACTGGCTATTTAGGTTTGTTCGTAATTAAATACGTAGCATCTATAGTCATTGTCTGGTCTCTCTGCATATAACAGCGCAAAAACTATGCAACTGAATGATATATATAGATATAATCAATGCAGAATTTTGTCGAGTCATTTAAAGTTTTATGAAAATTGAATGAAAACTTAAAAAGATATTAATAAAAATATTTAGTAAGTAATTTGAATTTTAAAAAAATCAGTACTACCTTGTTATAGCAGCTCCTGAGGATTAATCCTCAAGCGACTGAGATGTATCACCAAATTATCTGACATGTATGATGTTATAGTCTTATATGACATTTTATAACCTCTATGACCAAGTTATAGTCATATTCTTCATTCTATTGAATCCTATCATACGTAATTAATTCAATGATATCCCGTGATAGGTAATGTTTCTAGGTTGCCATGATGATTACGTCATATATATAACATGGAATCATATTATTTCTGTATTACTGAATTTAAAAACAGAATTTTTATACTAAAATTGTTTAATTATAGCAATTATATAATCTACCAACAGTTTTTTGGATAGATGTTTCTGAAGAGAGATATTAAATGGAAAAAGAGCCTAAATATGGATTTCAAGTTCTGAAATTTTCAAATGGTAGGCTTAAGTTTCCCATTGAGATTTTCAGTAAATGTCAACAAAAGATAAAATGTTGCCAACTTAAAATGCACTTATTACGGAAATTAATCAAATCATATAATAACAGGCGATATAATTTTTTTCACTGAAACTAGTTACAGTACGAACATAACTCATTTGTCATGTTTGACGTACAATTTCCAACTTGCTTTTCTAACAACTTCTTAGGACTTCCAGCTACTACATGAACAACAAGAAAATTTCTCAGACACCCTTTAAGTTTTTGTGCCCTAAATTGTTAATAACTGGTCCCTTTTTTATCCGATCTTCTTTGTTTTTAGGGCCCATTTCTCCATTTAGTTATTCCCCCATTTGTACATTCCAGTTCAGACCCTAGCTCCCTGGGACACGGTACCAGGCCCCTTGAAGTTTTTGTTCCCTAAATTGCTAATAACTTGCCCCCTTTTAATCCGATCTTCTTCATTTTTGGGACCTCTTTATTTAGTTATCCCTCATTTCTACATTCCACTTAGGACCCTGCTTCGCTGTACAGGGCCCTTGACTTTTTTGTGCCTTGAAAGACAAAAAGTTTCTCAGACCTCAGCTACAACCAATTTTGAATATTAATCTCCTTTTTGGGGCCCTTGCTGCAGCTTCTTTTAAAAAAATCATTCAAACTTGAGTTCTGTTTAAGGTTATTATCATGGACCCGGGCAACGCCAGGTGGGTGAGCTAGTTTTTAATAAAGGAATTTTAATGCATAACCTGAAATTATGTTTCATACCTGTATAAAACAAGAAGGGGATATATATAACTTCATTATAAATATTTAAAATTAAAAGTAATTTAACTTAAAATAAAACTAAAAGTGACTTAAAGTAAAACAGTACTAATTAATTAAAACAGAAAAAAAGCATCGACTAAACCTATGTTTGAAGAAAATAACTCTTCAACCATATTAGTAGATATTTTATGCTTAAAAAAAAAAAAAAAAAAAAGTATGTATTTATTTGGAAAAATACTCCACAATTATAGGTATATTAATAAATATGTTATGATTAAAATTTGTTTACCAGCAGCAATGTTGTAGCCAGCATTGAACAAATAAACAGAATATTTTAATGTTTAAATTACATTTTTTATGCAACATTATTAATATACATATATTTAAAGACATGTAGTTTTTGTAAATTATATTTCAATATATTTAAAATGTTTCAATGATGTGTAAAACATGTTTATAATTTATTGTTCTGAGATGGCATTATATAAAGAAATAAATAAGCATACACCATAACTAAAAGCATATCTAGTGCCATATATCCGTTATCTGGTAGGCAAAGACCTTCGGATATCCGGCAAAATACATATCCGGTTCATCCCTACTAGAAAAGTGATGATTTTACAACGTACGTGTCATGCACAATATAAGAGAATGGCACAGAATATAAAAAATGCATTTTTTTCACATTCGATAGTTTGATATATGAAATCCCATACATTAAAGCTGCTGAATCAAGAAATTATTATAGGTATGACCATGAACCTCTATACAGGACTTCTAACGCCGTGTGTTAACATCGTGCCGAGACTTCGGCACGAAATGGCAGCTGCACAGCTACGCGCACCGTTCTGCGCAGCTGGCCAGAAACCGTGCTGCACTAGCGCCACCATGAACCATGGCTGTCACTGTCAGTGTCAAACGGTGAAGCAGAAGAATTTAGTGACGTAGGCAGAAACCATCTTCACATGCGCCACCTATTTGAGGCTTTTTTCGAGGAACGATTTCCTTCCTGGAAAGGCTATTTCGTTAGAAGTCCAGGTATATAGGTTCATGGGTATGACTAACAGGAAATTCATTTGCAGAAAAAAGGAACACATTACCGATATAAAGTACAATAGGAAAACTACAGCAGATGCAATATTAAATCAAGAATCTATACAGATCAATTTTAATGAAAACAAAGTAATTTTTATTTTTTAATTTTTATTATTCATCAATTATAAGGGAATCTATCAAGATTATGACATGTAAAAATACAGTATGTAACAACATGGCATCTTTTAACATGCCACAATTATGGATAGAGTTACTGCAGGATAATAATTATAAAGATAAACATTGTAGAAGAAATAATAACAAAGGAAATCTGTCCCTTTAATTAATCCCTATAACATAAAGGATATTATTTTTGGTTACAAAAATATCCATTTAAGATAAGCTACTATTATCAGCAGATAAATATAATTGAAATTTTTTCAAATTTCCAAGTCTGTATCTCTGAAACCCCTTGAATCTGAAAAATTTCTTATCTCAAATCTTGCAGACACAGATTTTTCTGCAACACAGGATAATTGTCTCATGCTGCCTTCCCACCAATTTCAATCATGGCATACATCAACGTGATTTTTTTCTCCCTTCAACATGAATTCTGAGAATATTTAAATATTCAACAGAAAAGTAAACTCGGCTCGGTCTTCACCTAACAGTATTAAAATAATGCACAAATCTAATTACATTTGAATAATCACAAATATTGATTATTTGAGAAACATACTGTTGCCCAAGCTGAATTTGGGCAACACTTTTAAAGGGTTAATACCTGTGACTTTATTTTAAAAGTAAAATGCCAATTTTCATCAAAATAGCTATTTATGCTACTGAGGAGCATTTTTCAAGTATAAAACTATTGGAGAAATGCTTCTTAAAAATTTTAGAGCATCATCTAAATGAAATTGATCAAACACCACCCCCTCTTATTCTCTTGCATCATACCATTATTTTTTTTTTTAATCATGTTGTTTAAACTATAGAAAGAAAAAAAAATATTTTCTTGAATCATTCTTTGAATAATTTAATAGGTGATTAATAACACACAATTATAGTTTCGAGAGCAAATAATTAGCAGCTCTCATCATTAGGTGAACAATAAGACAGTAAGGGTAAAAACACCTTCAATTAACAAGGCTAAAACTCCTTTTGCAAAGAAATTTTTAATTCAGTGGTATATATATGGAAACTAGTAGGGAAGAAGGTTAATGCCTTGAGCAAGCAATAAAGCTGTCAATAAGGTCCAGGGGCTCTAGAAGGAATCCAGGAGGTGGGGGAGGCAAGCCACCCACACATACATTCACAAAGGAAGATAAGAGATACCAATGTCTAAAACTCTGCCCCAGATTGAAATAGCAAAGAATGGAGATGGCATTAAGATGTAGTTAAACTGGCAAACAATAAAGGAAAATAATTGTTACTGAAAGAAAGGAAAATTATTAATTTTAATGAAAAAGGAAGAATACAGAGATAGAGAAAAATCTATATTATTACGAGATAGATTTACTGTTTTAAATTATTAGAGAATCAACCAAGTTTAGATGGTAAGATGATGAAAAAAAAATTAATTAAAAGGAAATATCATTTTTCGAACAATGTTTTCCATGCAGTTTAAAGAGAACTTCTTTCTGAATTTTTTCTTTTTTCAATCAGTTATTGTTTTTTATCATCTTACCTTCTAAATTTGTTTGACTATTCTAAATTATTAGAGAACTAATCTGTTTATATATTTCTTTCTCTATCTCTATATTCTTCCTCTTTCAATAATTAATAATTTTTCTTCCTTTTACTTCAGTAACTATTATTATGTGCCTTTGTTTGCCAGTTTTTTTAACTACCTTTTTACTCATTCATCTCTGTATTTTTCATTCTTCGATATTTCAAATTGGGTCAGTGTTTTATACTGTTATCATTGTCTCTTTTATCTTCCCTTGTGAATGTATGTGTGGGTAGCTTGCCCCTCCCCACAGATTCCTTCTAGAGCCCTTGATCCTTTTAGACAGCTTTATTGTTTGCTGAGGGTAGTAGCAGCTTTAGTATTCATAGCACACTGGCCCAGATTGCTTTTAGCACCTCCTAACAAATGATATCGTCTAATGTAACTATTGAACCTTTGAAAATTATTATAATGGACCTATTACCATTTTTTGTATTATCCACCCTTTAATTCTCAGCGCTCTGGGTGGTCACCTCCATCTCTAAGACCGACCATGGCTTGGGGTGTTTACCTTCTTCCCTATTTCCATATTATACCACTGAATTTAAAAAAAAAATTGCAGAAGGTGTTTCACCCTTGTTGAGTGAACTATTTTCTGTTATTGCTCACCTGGTGATGAAAGCTGCTAATTAATTGCTCTCGAAACTGTGTGAATCACTATCTGGAGAGAAAAGATCTATGCCTTGTCTTCTCCAGTTATTTTATTCACTCATTGTAAATTTTAAGTTTTTTTTTTCTGTATTTCTTTATAGACTTACAATTAATTTTATTTATTGAGGAGGATATTTAATTTGACCAATATATTTTTTTATTGCAATTTCAATTTTAACTTGGGAATCATAAGTGTACCTTACTTTTATTACTCCTGGTGTATGTATATTTCCAAGATTGCTCTGTGTAATTTTGTAAACATCTGAGTAAGAGTCTGCCTGTGTGAGTTTCTATGATCATTATTATGCAATATATTTATTCCAAATTTTTTTATACAATTTTGATTTTAATAATAAATTTATCAATATTAGTTTATATTCAAATATAATAATATAGTTTACAGAATTCATGCACATGATTTCCTCTTGTTTTCAACTGTCTGAGTAGCATTCCTCATTTTTATATATTTACCCATCAGAGATATTAAACACTGATGTTGACATTTTTTTCCAAAAGTTGATTTTTGGCACGCTGTAGAAAGAAAAAATTATCCAATTTCAAACTTAAAATAATTTTAAACTTTAAAACTATTGTTGCATTAGTACTTATAAACAAGTAATTTTGAACAAAAAATAAAACTGACTTCAAGGAATTTTTTCTTACTTTTATATTTTTGTGGTGATCCTATGGTGTATCCTGTGGTGAAAAATTAACATAGGAAAAGTTAGTGAAATAAAATTCAATATTAAAAATGCAAAATTAAGGACTAACCTTTATTTAGTAGTACTACATTATTGCTGAAATTCTGTGTTTTTTGTTTGCGCAAAGGAATCTGTAGTTGGTGATAAAAAAAATGTGTGTAATGAATGAATTTGAGAAAATACCTTCTCTGGAACATTCTTTTAATGAGAAGCAAAAGTACACATTTTCTCCAAGCATAGAGGGTTCTGAAGCAGTAACTTTTGATTCGTCGGCAACATCGTTATCACTGTTTTTGTCACTTTATCGATCTTAGCGTATTTTTAATGGACAAAATGATACTTTCATCAGTTACTTAAGAGTATGTTTGAATGTTGTCTCCACAGATAAGAAATCCTCCAAGTCCATGTGATCAGGGACTGATGTTATTTTTTTGACAACCTTCCACATTGTGCTTAGCTCTAAAGACTCATCCAAATCTAAAATTTCTGATTCATTTTCTTCAGTCTGTTAATCAGACATATGTTTAAAACAGTTAGAAATTGTTTTCTGACTAACTTCTTACTACGAACCAGAGATCATTTCAATAGCTTCTTTGAGGTTTACTATTTTTGGCCTCTTGCCATTCTCCAAAGCCGCAAAGAGTTTTTTGGCAAAAGAGTCCTGTAGTGAGATTTTGCAGCATGGATGATGCCGTAGTCCAGAGGCTGTAGAATAGAAGTGCAATTTGGTGGAAAATACTCAACTTGGACACAGTTTAATTTGGGGAGGATTATTATGAGGCATGCAATTATCAATCAGAAGAAGAATTTTCCGTTTTTTTAGCTGTCATTTCTTTGTCAAATTGCACTAGCTAATCATTAAAGATATCTTGTGTCATCCATGTTTTCTTATTAAATTTATAATCCGTACGGTAATGAATGTCAGTTCTTAAAGCAACAGGGCTTGCCAGAGTGACCAACAATTGATATTTTTCGTCTCCTTTCAATGGTAATGTTTTTCTCGGTTCAAGTTGCTAAAATATCCCAGCTTTGTCAGCCTTTAAAACATCAGAGCTCTCTTTATAAGGACAGCCACTTCTCCAGCTGTTCCTTCATTTACAGTTATTCTAGACACATCACTTGCTTCGCTCCAAATTGATTTAATTACAATTCCATATCGACTATGAAAGCGATTGAGCCATCCAACACTGGCTTGGAAGTTTTCGATCTCAAGTGTTGTCTCAAACTCTTGACCTTTCTCCCTTATCGGGAGACCACTTGCAAGTACATTGCATGAACGAACATCTTTGAACCATTTGAACATGGCTTTATCAACATTTTGAAATTAGGACTGTCACATTCGTTTTCTATGGGATCCAATCCTTGAATTTTGCAATTGTCTCTCAATCTTTTCTTTATCTTTTTAGAAATGTAGATAAAGTTGATAGTGTTATTCCATATTTTTTGACTACATTACTTTTTCGGAATCCTTTAGCAATTTCGGAGATTATGGCTTTTTCTTCCAAAGAAATTTGCTTTAGTTTCACACAAGTCATTTTATTACAGAATGAAGTAAGAAACAAATTGCAATGGATACTGGTGATAGAGAAATCCCAGAATAAACACAAACATTCTTTTCACAATGATGTCTACCTGGTGTCTGTCACATGCTCATTTTGAAGTGTACGGAGGAGTGAAAGAAAAGAAATTTAGGAACAGAAGTAGACAAATGAAAAAGTGCAAAAGGGAGAAAAACCTGTTGAAATGGCAGCTGTCTCCAAAACAACAATTACTACACTTTAGGGCAATTCCATGAAAGTGTCAACTTTTATCAAAAAACTTTTTAATAATTTTTATAAATTAAGTTAAAAAATATATTGAAATATATTCCAAGTTTTCAAATTAATGTTTTAGATTCAAAACTCTTAGGTTATAGCTGAAAAATGAAATATTTGCAGTTTTGTACAAATAGTATCTTTGAAAAAAACTGTGAAAAAGAATGTAATTGTTGTTTATTTTGTATTTTTTTAATAAATAAATGCATGTAGTAAAATATTTAATGGTTTACAATAGTCTTAAAGACATATACTTGGTACTAATGCATGCAAATTAAACTACGTAATCGTGCTCGATATGCTTTTGAAAAAGCTGTCGCATGTGAATAGTTATATAATGTAATTTCTTATGATCATTCTGGATAATAAAAAATATATAAAATTTATTAGTTTAGTAGATTTTTTTTAAATAAATGTTTAAGAAACTTTCCGTCATTCCGTCACATCAAATGATAGTTAATAACTACAACCCTAGGACAGGTAGGTTGATCTAAATTATAATTTTATATTGCTTATACATCATATTTAAGATATGTATTAGTGTGAAAACTGAATGGCTTCTTAATTCCCAAAAGTTTCCAGTTTTAAATACCAAGTTAGTCATGGCAGCAAAAATGTCATTCCGTCACACTATGAGTAATTGCTAAAAAATGAAAGAATAAAATAGCTAAAAAAATGTTTCATATGAGTGATTGTCAAAATGGGAGAACACTAAATGTTAACTTTAATAAATTTTAAAAATCATGAAATTAAAAAAATATATATTTTAATCCATTAGTTTACAAGTTCATAATATAGTATATATTCATTTAAAGACAGGAAATTGCATTAAAATTAATAATTAAAGTATTTAATTATGGTACCTGTAGATTACAGATTTTGGACATCACCTGAGCTGTAGGTTACACATTTTGGACATTTGATAAACTGTAGGTTACATAATTTTGACTTTTCCATACTTTAATGTGAATTTTAAAAAAAATGTAATTAACTTATTTTTGAATGCAAATTACAAAATTCAGGCATGAAAGAGTTCCGCCTTTTTGAGGACGATTTTGGCCATTTTCTGGATCGATGCAAAAATGCAAAGAATTTTTTTTTTTTTGGAGGGGGGGGGGGGGGGGGTTGGGGTCATGAAGTTTTGTCGGACTTTTCGCTAGCTCAAATCGGAAATTGGATGCTCCCTAGATCGAAAGTAATCGTGTGTGGAGCGGCGTATTTCGTGGGGTGAAAATCTATTTTTAGACTTTAAGATCGGAAGTAGTTTTGCGAATGATTTCGGAGGAGTAGAGGAATAGTGTGCGTTTGCTAATGAGTTGTTGGGTCAAAGGTCATCTTTATGCGGAAGTAAATAGCGGTGGAAAAAATCTGCAGATAAAGATGACTCATTCTGGACTGAGGTGTTTTAAAGCGGTAGTAAATAAGAGCTTTGCTACTGATCTTTCAGTTTTTTTTTTTCTTTCTTTCTTTCAGAGCTATATCATTTTCATGCTAAAAGTTTTTAATTTTTTCCAACGAAAAATCACCGTTTTAGAATAACTTGCTTAATATGTTAGAAATTTTATTTCAGGAATTTTTTCTAAATAATACATATGAATGAATACATATATATTAATTCATATATTTGGACATAGAAAAGTAAAGATTAATGCATTTATTACAAATTTGATTGCCATTTGTTTCATAAAGATTGGTACTACGAATTAAGAGGCATTGGGTTCGGTAACCCCAGGGTTTAATTTCTAAGGAAAAAAAAAGTACCGGAGCCCTAATATTCCTGCAGTACTAACATCCTTAGCGTACCCCCCCCCCCCCCCCCTTACCTCCTCCGTTACTCGAATCTGCCTTTTCATATTTCATACATTATTTTCAAAATTTAAAGCATTGTTTTTTTATTTAGCAAAATAAAAATTTTAAATATATTTATCTGCGTACACTTAGCTATCAACTATTCCACTTTTTTAGTTATTACTACTTCCAAATAGAAACCTTTGCCCAATCTTAATGTTAATTAATTGCAGAATTCTGCGATTAAATAAGCTCAGGATTATGATTCGGAAAGAGTGTTAACACAAAAAATTAACAGTTCGCAACTGTGCAGAATAGAAAAAGACCATTTCTGTTTACTCTTTATTCTGATCAAAATAGCATTAAAATGATTTGAAATGGAAATAAATAAAATTTTGAATTTAAGACAGATTGAGATCGAGCCTGTCCAAACCCGGAGACTGATATAAAAATCGAGCCCGTTTCATCTCCATCTCTTACGTGAGCGACACATTATGTCAGTTATAATTGTTTTGAAACAAAAGAAGGCAAAAAATTGGAGATGGGAGGGAAAGGAAAGTGTTATTTAGGATTCGTTTTTCGGAAGCGTTATTGCACTGGGCTCCGGAGCAAACTGTTTATGAGCTCCGGTGAATCCTGGGCAATATTTAAATTTTTACTTAAAATAGAGAAGTACCAGCGCAAATTAAGCCCTGGGTAACCCGATTGTACTGGAACCTGGCTTGACCCGTGGTCCAGATTCGTTTGGCAGTAATTTGTTTTGTTGTGGGTCGCATTCGATTCGGATCAGTTTGACTTTTGTTTACATTTTGCGGGTCAGATTCGATTCTGGTACCGTTGACTTTAATTTGTTTCGTGTTCGGACCACGTTAGGTTTCACTTTTACGGGTCCGGGTGAGGTAAATGAGGAATATTCTTACATTTGGTGTTCGGGTTAAAGTTTGTCAAATTTCGGGTCAATGTTTTAGTTTGGGTTGACTACAAATAAAATTTTCGGATATAACCCGGAACTATAACCTTACTAACTATGAATTATCAGGGACCGATTGACAAATGCGCTCTGGGCACACAGATGCTTGCACGTATGTTTACAGCAGCCTTGAGTTTAAAAATATATTATTGAAAGTGGTACTTATTAAGATAACCACTACTGACTTTAACAATTTTGTGATATTTAATGTTTTCATAAATTTTCTTCTCAATTTTTTAGCATTAAAAGTTTTTATAACATCCTCATAATCTTAAGTGTTCTATCTCGCTGACACGATTTTTTGAAATCGGTTCCGAAAGTGAAAGTATCCTAAAAAAAAAAAAAAAAAACCTGTAAACAAAATCGACAAAGTAAAAAACGGCCTTTGTAGAGATCAACCTCAACTATCCAATGAAAAAAAAATATTGAAATGCAAACGAGATATTTAAAAAAATTTCTTCCATAGGATTAACATTAGCGAACAGGTGTTTTCACGTGAGTAATGTAGCCCTTAAAAAGTTATTTTCAAATGGAAATAATAATAAACAGATTTTTCTCATATTAATTTTGTTTCTTTATAGTTAAAACTTCATCAGATTTTGGCCAATAATTGAAAATACTTGCCAAGTCTCCTGTTTTTCAATAGAGACACCTTTATTTTGAGATTTACAAAATTTAACACACATCCATTTAAAAAAAATCTGTTTTATTTATCTATTTTTCTCCTTGTAATTTTCCTGTTTATGTAAAATTTAAAACTGCACTCTACTCTAGAAAATGCCCATAGTAGAATCTCCCTACTTTTTTCTCCAAATTTGGCGTATGAAGTCGAAAAATTTCAGCCTGTTTTTCTTTTCCTCACTTTCATGCCTGAAAATTATATTAAACATTTCGAAAAAAAATGTTGAATTAGACAACTTTTATTTACACACATTAAAAAATATATATGTTTCTTTTAACTTTTAGTGAAAGACTTGACATTACTTTCAAATTACAATTCAATATTAAAATTAATCTGCAATGGATTTTTATTATGTAAAAATTTCTTTACTCTTAGTATTTGAAACACTATGCCATATACTCAAATCACATGTGTTTCTAAATAATTCCAACAGTACATTCAGAAATGAAAACAAAAATATTTATTTTAAAATATTTTGATATATTTTCTCAACTTGTTTAAATAAGATAAATCATAAGTTTTACTACATTATTCAAAATAATAATAAAAAATGTTAAATATTTATTATATCCCCTTAAAAGAGATGTCCAAAATGGCTAACGATTGCGACGACCGCCATCTTGTTTTGATTGTTCATGATTGTTGACATGTGGTTAACAAAGTTTTTGCTTTTCCATTAAGTTAATATGACGTATTTTGCCGAAAAAGCACTTAATTTCAAGAAATAAGACTATATTTTATTATATTTCTAATATTTTAGGACAGTGGGATTTATTAAACATAAATTAAATCGCGGAAAAAATCGGAATGGCGATCGTTACATGTTTTTGACATCACCATTTTGTAAGCAATAAACAAGAGATTTACTACTATTAAAATGTCTAAACTATAAAAAAAGTTTTAAAATTAATTTTAAGAAAAAATAAATAATGATTAAAGTACTTACTGATATTTCTGTTCATCCAACTTTCCAAAATCAATATTTTTGTTTAGATCGTTACAGTTGGACAAAATATACATCAATACATTTATTTCTTGTTAATTCTACAAAATAACCCTCATTGCTGCCATTTATTGCATGAAAGTATAAACAATATGTCCTTTTTTAAAATTTATGTATTTTTTCTTTAAACTCATAAATAAACCATACAATGATTTTTTATTTTGTCAGTTAACATGGATGTCCAAAAGTGACTATTTATAGGTAATTATATTAAAAAATAATAATATTTATAATAAAGTTTTAAAATAAATGATGTGTATTCTTGTTTTTGACAACACCAAGAACCACTTTTTAAAAACAGAATGCAATTAAAGAAAATTAAGCATCTTCTGTATTAGATCTAAAATAAAATCTGTGCTTTGCTCCCACCTTTTGAGAATCACCCATATATTTTTTAATCTTTTAATCAATAACAGTCATGTGCGAACTGAAAAGTCAATTTTCATTTGAAAATAGCTTCAAGGTAATTGCTTTAACTTAATTCTATACTCAAAATGTCATTCCGTCGCATATGGAATTGCCTTTTATCTTCCTATTCAAAAAATATTTCATTTCTGTTAAGCAATTGGAGAAAAAAAGAAATTTGAGCTCGATGAAGATTTTTTATTGTAACAGAATTCCTAATAAAATGTACTTCGTTAAATCGGAATTTTTAATACATTGGGGTTAATGCAATTTGAAAAGGGGACTTGTCAAATTTCATAGTAACAGGATTTTTCATTGTAATGGAATTTGTTTTAATGGTAAAGTAAAAAAAAAAGACATGAAAACAGATAGACAAGGCAAACATATAACTTATAAATCTTAACCCACTAAGCACCATTGTTTTAGAATTTTTTTCGAAAGTGAGTATTTTATATTGTGGTAAAAGGTTCATGTTATTTGCGTTTTGAAATATGAGATGACTTCTGTGATTTTTTTTTTTTTTTTTTTAAGTTTCATTTAAATTTTCTATTTTTTAAAACACGTTAAATAAGGTGGAATTTAGCTTTATATAAAACATCAATCCAGACTTAAAATGTATAATAGATTAGATCAATCACAATTACCAAAAGCACAAGTTGTTCCCAAAATGGGAGCAATTTAGTAAATGAGATAATTTTTTTGAAAAATTTTACATATGCCTTTGTATAGTTATTTTTCAATTGATTAGCTATAAAAGAAATAATATCATTCTGAAACTGATATTTTACTAAGAATTCATATAAATTAGTCCAACTTCTACATTTATAATTAAAAAAAAAAAAAATTACCAGTTCCATAAGAATTTTCATTATCCATCTCTTTATTTTTCATCATTACATAATTTTTTTCAGACTATTTTACATGGAAGGTGATTGAACAATTTTAATTTTAGGTTTGGATGATTTTTCAGATGTTCTGGAAATAGTTTGTTTACCACCTGATCCCAGTATTGTAACACATGAAGAAGAGGTAATAGAAAATACTTTATGCAATGATTTTACCTCATGATAATATCTGGTGAAGTAGAAGTTTTTGTAAATTCTATATCGCAGACAATCCTAAAATATGTGATTTAGTGTTTAAAAAAAGACAAAGTATTAAACACAGACTTGATATTTTAGACGGAAGTTCAGATGAATCTTGAAATCAGAATATAGAAAAAACTAAACAAAGTGAAAAAGGAAAATAAATAATTAAAAAAACCATTTCAGAAAAAAAAAAAATGCAATATAATGCTGCATAAAAATTGTTCAATCATTTGATGTAAAAAAGTTTTAAAAAATGATGTAATGATGAAAAATACAGAGATGGATAATTAAAATGCTTATGGAATCGGTAATTTTATATATTATTGTTATTCTAAATGTAGATGTTGGATTAATTTATATGAATTCTTCATAAAATATCAGTTTCAGAATGATGATATCCCTTTTATAGCTAAAGAACTGAGAAATAACTATCATAAATGCAAAATACCCTCATTCCACGCCATTGCTCCCATTTTGGGAACATGCTGTTTCTCCTAAATATTCAATTTAATTTTTTCTTTTTCAGAAGTACTTTGAAGACTAAAAAACAACTGTTCCATTAAAAAAAAAAAGAAAAAAATGGTTAATATATATATATATATATATAGCAGCATCTAATGGGTTAATGACATTGAAATGGGACCATCTGAAGGCAGAGATCTTTCCAACAAAATAAAATTTATGAAAATCGGACCACCCATTCAAAAGTTGTGTGGTCATCTATACTAATAAAAGAAAGTTTCGCTCTGTGTGTGTGTCTGTTGGCGATGGCTAGGAAAATCCAGCCCACCTAGAAGGCTGCAAATTTAGATATAGGTAGTCCAAACCCTCTCCTGGTGCACCATTACGTCAGAATTTTAATATTTTGAAAATTAAAGTAGTTATTAATTAAAAACTGATCAAAGATCACAAATAAAAACGTCATTATTCAAAAGCTAGCTGGCGCATGTGCAGAAACCAATATCCGTATCTTCCGGAATAGAAGAAAGAAAGCACAACACATCCTGTTTTTGTTTTAAGTTTTTCTAAATTCGCCATGGGCAAACGGTTAGAAATACGGAAAAAAGTCTACATATTCTGAAAGAAAATACTTTTACGTCTCAAACGATCTGGTTGGTTTGAAAAAAATTTACATTTAACCCTTTCAAAAAAAAAAATCAAAAAGCATCGAATTCGTTTTTTTTATTTTCTCCCATTTTCCAAGCCTTGCATCCACCGAAATACAAAAAATACGGAAAAACTAAGGTCACCAAATTAAAGAACTGAATTTGCCCTTTCCAAAGCCCCCTTTGGTTTTAAAAAATACAAAAATTAACCCTTCTAAAAAGTATATTTTCTGTATGCCGTTTTGTGATTTTTGCGATTTTGTCAATTTTTAAAAATTCGCATCGGCGATTCAGAGAAAGGTACGAAAAACTAAAAATACCAGACAATATCTACATTTATTCCTTTTTCGACATCTGTATTTGTTTTTGAAAAATACAAATATTAACCCTTAAAAAAAAATTCATGCGCAGGACTCTCTTTTGCGAATTCCGATTTTCTATGATATATAAAATCTGGCATCGGCTTTCTAAAATAACCAAACAAAAATCAAACACACCTAAAGACATCTACGTTCTGTCGGATTTAGGCAGAAACCTTTAGTTTAAAAATAAAATCACGTTAACCCTTTCGAAAACGTTTTTTACCGTAAGTCAATTTCGCTTTTTTAACTATTTCCCCTATCTTTAAAAATCCGAATTGCCGTTTATAAACAAGATACGAAAAACTAAAAATACCTCAACTAATCTACATCCCTTTGTTTTTTAAAATCTGGTATCCATTTTGAAAATTTTTAATTTTAACCCTCCAAAAAAAAATCCTTTCCAAAACTCACTCATGCGATTTTCGTTTTTCGGTCCAGGTTTAAAAATCAGCATTGACTCAGGAAATGTGAGTACAGACAAACAGTAGACTCCAGATCATAGACGCCTTCATTTTCTTCAAAACACATGATTGGGTTTTAAAAAATATCTACATTAACCCTTTAGAAACCGATCGATTACGTAACCAACTTTCGCGATTTCCGCTATTTTGGCAATGTTTACCCGTGGTTAAATTTCAATTCTACTAGGAAATTTGGTTGGGACGAGTGTTCTGAAAAGGCCTCTTCCAGAACAGATTGCGCCCCCTGGCGGTGGAAGGTGGAACTATGGACCCGATTACGACGGGGTTTGGTTTAAGTTTCGTATAGAACAGATTATTAATATTTTTGGCCCGTGCAACGCCGGGCGGGTTAGCTAGTACATTATAAAGAAATAGAAAAGGGATACAAACAAATTGTATAACCTCCTTTGTTGAATGTTGGTTAAAAAGAGATAATTTCCTTCCTCCTTAAAATTTATCCCCAAATTGACATTTTTTTTTAAAATATAAGGAAAAATATTGGCTTAAAAATTACATTGAGATAAATTTCTTTAGAAGCATAATATAATTGTACCTAATATAATTCCAAATTTTGGAAGGATCTGAAATCCGTAAAGCCTTCTGTCCCGACGTTTCTGGTCCTGTACTGTATTACGCTGAGTGGGATGCTTTTTTTACTAAGCCATTTGATTTTATCTTGGCTGGAAATGTGTAGAGAGATTCTCCCTCTAATATATAGTTACTCTGAGCATAGAACACACAACTTATCATTGAAAAAATATATATTAAATAAAACATGCTACCTAATTTTTGTTTTCTTTTACCTTTTTTAAAAAGTTTTAAACCTTATTCTACACAAAATATGAACCACTACAATGTTTTATGAACATATTTATTGGTTTAATACTAATAAAATAGAAAATAATTTATTCTGAAGATAGGAACAAATTATATGGAGGTAATTTAATTAATGAATTAAATGAAAAAAAAAACTATACAAAATGACAATTTAATAGAGATTTTACAATAAATTGCAGGAAAAATTTACGATATATATTTTTTTAATCTGCCAATGCTTAACAGCAAATATATAGTGTGGTTCTCCATTTAATTTTATCATTATCAAATTGTCAGTATTTTCTACTTTAGTCTGTTTCTGTGACCAGTTAAAATTAATGTCACTTGAGAAAATACTCTTTCAACCTCAGCTGTGGATAGTGGTAAAATTATTGCTATGTTAAGCAGCATTTGAACCAGTGGAAACTTCTGTCCAATTTGTGCCTCTGATTTATGCAAGATCTTGCATAAATTTTGAATCAACAGATTCTCGGATTTAAAGTCTAGATTTAAGTAAATAGATTTAAAATCATCCCGTTCTACTAATAAGTCATCTTTATTAATATTAAAATTCTGAGCCAATTCTACTGTCTCAGATGTACCATAATTTGTGGAACAGTTTTCTTCTTGGGCCTGTCAGAGGTTTAATATACCAAGTGAAGAAATTATTGATACATTTTCCATTCTCTCAGAAATATTTTGAATGAGTGTATCAATAAAATGTGTTGTTTGCTTTTTGAAAAGGTTATTGGCGATTTCTCCAACAGAGCTGGAATACCAAGTTTCCTTGCTTGTTCATCTAACTTGTAAAATTCACCTCCAGGCTTTCTTTTTAATTTTGTTAATGATTTTTGAGCAATGGCCGCCTTTCCTTCAATGGAATCTCATGAAACCCTATTACTTCCACTTTGTTGTCTGTCCGTCACAGAGCCGGTTCTCAGAAACTATTTAACTTACAGGCATGGAATTTTGTGTACTTATAGCTGTATACCAGCTATGAAGCTCAAAATAATAAAATTTGAAAAAAAATTATTTTAAAATATAGAGATAAAAAACCAAAAATATAACAGCCTTTTCCTATTAAATTTAAACATTATTCGTTATAGCAGTTGCCAACAATTAAAACTCCACAATAAAATTCTTTCTACAATAATAAATTTTCTATTGAAAGATTTCCACATGAAAATGAAATAAATAGTTTCACCAATTGAAAAAAAAAAAAAAAAAAAATTAATATGACGTCATATTGGTAATAAAACGGAAATTTTCAAACATTTTTCAATAATACAAGAATTATGAGTATGTGTAAATACAGTAAGCAGCTTAATATGATGTCATTAGAGAATTAAAAAGAAAATTAATCTAACGTCATAACAGATTTTTCAAATGTTTGATAATAATACAAAGAGAGTATCAATATGAGTAATAGAGCATAGTAAATATATAAGTTTGAGGAACGTATTGAATCATGATAAAAACCTTACGTAAATATTGGCATATTTTAACATTTTGAAGGTCTCTATACAACATGTTTAATTTTGAAATTGATTTTTTTTTTTTTTAATATCGCATTTAGTCCACATAACAGATATTATTATGACAGAGTATAATAGTGGGCTTCACCCGCTATCAGGCCAGTTCAGATATTCGAAAAAACGAGAAAAATAGACCTGTAATTTTTTACTGTATAAGAAACATGACTTTTTTTTTTTGGAAAATGAAATTTATTTGGATTTATTAAAGAAAGGATAAAGTGTTTTGAAAGGAATATTAAACGAAACCCTTTGTGCGATATTCGATCAGACTTACCCACTTGTTTTAATTACTGCCAATGTATCATACATGAAATGAACCTATTGGAAAAAATCATATGACTTTACATTTTTAGCAAACCTTGGGAAGTGTGCCCTTTTAATTTATTGCTTGATTTTTCTACAGCAACTGCATTTTCCAAATCAACTATTATATTTTGAAAGTTGACTCATATTGAATTAATGACTTCTTCATACAAAAGCCATCTCGTAAAACTTACCCATTTCAGTTTGGTGGAATTTTCTTTTATTTAAAATATTTTGGGCAACTAGAAGATCAGACTGAACTGTTTTTATAATATTTATAAAATGCTTTAACAGTTTCATCAAATTTTTATAAGGATGAATTTTTCTTATAACTATCTTTTGGCTGCTAAGGTAAGGCGATGGTTATGACAGTGGATTGTTATGATTTTTGGATTTTATCAGTGTCTTTAGTTGCAACGGCATTGATTTCACCTACCATTACATGAGCACCATGTCTACCAAAACCTGACATTTTATGAAATCCACCACATTCATTAACTATTGGTGAAATAGCTGCAAAAATAGTTTTTGCAGCACCATTTAGAATTTGCACATTCTTTAGAAATGATACTAAAGGATTTCCATCCTTTATATATCTTTTAGAAATAGTAAGATGTTTCCTTTCAGTCTTGTCTGTTGTTTCATTTTCTATCAGTGAGAAGCATGGACTGCTTTGAATAGAATCAATTTATAGACTCTCTCAGAGTTTCTGTCATAGATGATATAATTTCATTGATTGTTTCGTATTTTGGGTATAAAGCAGTTACAATTTTTGTCTTTTTTAAAGGGGTCAATATCAAAGATTCTAGTTCCTCAATACAAAATTTAATAAATGGTTGTAATATTGTAGTATGTGGAATGTTATGATTCAAAATTTAAACATTTCATAGCAGACCCTACTGCCTTGAACATTGGAGAGTGCTCAGAACATTTTGCTTGTGCTGCATTTGCCTTGTTAATTAGAGTTGTTTCAACAGATATTGTAGACCTCCCAAATGGTCCCCCTTTCCCCTAAAGTCCCCTTTTTAGAAAAAGGTCCACTTTTATGTTTTTTGGTCCTTTTGTCTCCTTTCAGTAACTGGAAAAAATTTTCAAAAAATTTACTAATGTGGAAAAATTGCCACAAAATACAAAAACTCTAAAATTTGCTAAAATTTCAAAATTCGTAGAGGACAAATTTTATCACAGTGGGCATTGTAACCAGAATTCTTTCACGAATGTCAAAAAATCATCCCAGAATGTCGAAAAATGTTAAACTCATTCAAAATTTCTTAAAAAATCACTCAAATTGCTAAAAAATTAGCAAAAAGTTCAAAATCGTTGTATGAATTCTGAATAAATTTTATTGAAAAGAAGAAAAAAGTTATTAAACTAGGCTAAAAGATTGAAACTGGATTCGTTGTCAAAAAATCACCACAAAACACGAAAAAACTTTAAAAAATTGTAAAAAATTCAAAAATTGCTGTTCAAATTCCAAATAAACTTTATTGAAAAGAGGATAACATTTACTATATTGGGCTAAAAAATTGAAACCGGATTCTTTTTACTAATGTGGAAAATTCACTGTAAAATGCATAAAAAATATTAAAAATTAAAAAAATCACAGAAGACAAAATTTACTATAGGAAGCTGTACCCGGAATTCTTTCACAAATGTCAAAAAATCGCCACGGAAAACACACACACACGCACAAAAAAAAAAAAAAGGCTAAAAATCAGTAGATATTAAAATTGGAGGACACAATTGAGAAAGGACCAAATTTATTACATTAGGGCTAAAGGTTTGAAACCAAATTCCTTTAACGAATGTCAAAAAACTGTTGCAAAACGTGAAAAAAAGGCTGATTTGCATGAAAAAAAATTTTAAATCGCTGTACAAATTACAAATAAACTTTATTGAAAAAAGGAAAATTTTCAAACCTGATTCCTTTTATTAATGTTAAAGAATTGCTGTGAAACATGAAAAAATAAATGCTAAAAATCACATAAAAATTAAATAAAGAAAAAAACTAATACAAAAACTAACTTTAGGCATACAGATAATGCCAAATCTCGTTGGTGTCTTGAGCACACAGACAAACTTCTATCTTTATTATTATAGATGTAGTTTTGATTTTGATGGAGAAGTATATCCTAGCTGTTAAAGGAAATCTTAATTACAATTTCTTCTTCTTTTCTTAAAATACTTTCTGTAATATATATTTATCAGAAGAAAGTGTTTAAATCATTAAAATAATTTCCAATTTTTTTGATGGATTTACATGCTTAGGTTGATTTGAATACAATTTGTCAATTTTTTGAAAATCTTTCTCTGTATGGGATACAAATTTTGTATCTACTCTAAAGCATGAAATTTCATCAAATGCTATCTTTAATTAGACTTTAGCATATACAGATGCAGATTAAGTTTTGGTGCATATGCCCCTCTCAAGTGTACTGCTATGTTGCATTTTTCACAATTTACATGATAACACATGGGCTGATAAGTTCCCGGTCTAATAAAGAAAACACAACTTTTTTACATAACTTTATAACTTTAATAAATAACATAACTTTAACAATAAATAATAATAATTTAATAAATAAATAAAAATAATTTAATAAATAAATAAAAATAATAATTTAATAAATAAATAACATAATTTTATAACGAAAAAGCTCCAAACAGTGCTCAGAATCATCGACTCGTTGTTGTTTTTGGTCAAAAGTCAACATGCACGGCACCCACTTTGACAACAGCTTTTTCATAGACAAACGTTTCATTCAAAATAAAAACTACACGTTCCTTGGATATCTTCAGAGTCTGAGCTATCTCCTGCAACTTCACTTGTGGTTCCCCAAAACGATTTTGTGGAATTTTTTTATGTTTTCCGGAGTATTCACCTCTTTTGCATTGTGCATCACTGGTGTCCATACGACCACATTTAAATTCAGCAAACCAGTCAATAATGGTTGATTTACCTGGTGCAGTATCCGGATAACGCTTATCAAGCCAAGCTTTTGTTTGAACGGTGTTTTTTCCCATCAAATAACAATTCTTGAAATTCTTGTTTATCCATTTTTTTGTTTATCAACAAAGTCGTTAAACTAAAACCACTCTTACGTTTTATCCACACGGCGAATCGTCATAACATTTTTTTTGCTACCTTAAAAGGTAGTATTTACTAAAGGTTAGTATTTACTAAAAAAAGCATCGATTTGGCAATTACAATGCCATCTGTGTGCCAGACCGGGAACTTTTCAGCCCATGTGTTAACTATATCTTAGCATCTCTGGTATGAAATTTCATCAAACTTCCCATTCACTTAACCCTTGATATAAATTGATGCTGATTAGATTTTGGTGTATTTTACCCAAAAGGGTAATGTAATGGGATTGTATTTTTAATG